>OX465118.1:5602691-5923595 GCA_949987565.1 Luidia sarsii
AAGACATTTCAGCGAGCAACTAAGCTCTGTCTCTTCCAAGATGTAGAACAAGGAGGTATCAGAAAAGCTTCTTCCCACGTTCTGCTTCTCTTTGCAATTCCCTTCCTAGTTCATGTTTCCCACCTTATTGTGATCTGGCCCTTTTTAAGAGGCATGTCAATTCATATCTCCAGCCTTTCTGAGTTCCTCACTATCTCCTTCCTTCCTAGGCCTAAATCTAAGTGGCTTTATAGCCTTGTTTGGGGAGAATCTGCATAAATGTTACCTTTAAGAACGCCGGCAAGATTGTCGCGTGTGTCTATGGCCAGAATCTTCCAGTCTGTCTCACCTAGATGTGGGAAAACAATGATTTTCAAAAGTCAACACTTTCACACAAAAAATCCCATTCCATCAGTGTAAAAAACCCACAAATGGGAATGCAATCTGAATGTCACAGATCAGATCGCAATTAAAGCTCCACTTTTTAGTGTGGAAACAATAAATGAGATTTGTAGTGGGATTTCAATCGCAACTCGGACTCCACTATTAGTGCGACTTTTCTGAATAATTGCGATTATTTGCACTGCAGTGCAAGTGTGATCATTCTACAGAAAAAGAGTATTTTGCTTTTTAATCCAACAATGCCCCACTGGCTCACTGACTGATAGGAAGTGCCGTGCTTTAAAATGGCCAACCCCCTTGCTCATCGTAGACGGTGGCCACCTTGAGTTTGCTCTACAGATACTTCAAAGGAAGGTATTCCTCTGGTCTGGCTGACTTGGTTCCCCCAGTTAAAATATGTGTTTAAGCGAGCAACCAGGCTGTTTGCCTCCTCTCAATGATACACTTTGCCTCTTTCCATGATGTAGAACAAGGAGCTATCAGAACAACTTCTTCACACGTTCTGCTTCTCTTTGGAATTCCCTTCCTAGATCATGTTTCCCACCTTCTTATGATCTGGCCCGTTTTAAGAGGAATGTCGATTTCTATTTTCAGCTTTCCTGAGTTCCTCCCCATCTCCTTCCTTCCTTAGCCCTTAACCTAGAGTGACTTTATAGCCTTTTTTGGGGCATTTTTTTTTAAATGCTCACCTTCGTCAATCATGGCCAGGACACCAAGAACTTTGACCTGGATGACCTCTCCTCTCTTGGCCACACGGGAGCCGATCTCGCAGACATCCAGAGGGTCGTTGTCACCTTTACACTTGGTGTGTTCGTCCGTCTGCCCTGGGTTTTCCCATGTCTAGGCCAAGAAAGTTCAAACCACGGATGAACGATTTTGGCATCACAGAGAATACAATTTAACCTACTGGAGGTATAGTTAGTACTGCATACATAGGGCATTGCTAGCTGAGCTTGCCTGCTGAACAAAATCCAGACAGTTCCGAAAGGGTTTGAACCTGTGACTCCTGCTTTCTAGTGCAGATGTCTTAACAAGTTGACCACTGTGCTAAGATGAGATAAAGATGTCTGCACTATAAAGCCACGGATCTAAGGATTCGAATCCCACCCGAGCTGCAAAGCTGCATAGCATTGAATGAAGCTGAGGTCCAGCTCAACTTAGATAAGCCAACTGTGGGTGAACTGGAGGGGGCATGCCATAGCATTGAATGAGGCCGAGGTCAAGCTCAACTTAGATAGACCAGCTGTGGGTGTACTGGAGGAGGGGGCATGCCATAGCATTGAATGAGGCCGATGTCAAGCTCAATTTAGATAGGCCAGCCTGGGGTGGACTGGAGGAGGGGGCATGCCATAGCATTGAATGAGGCTGATGTCAAGCTTAATTTAGATAGGCCAGCTGTGGGTGGACTGGAGGAGGGGGCATGCCATAGCATTGAATGAGGCCGATGTCAAGCTCAATTTAGATAGGCCAGCTGTGGGTGGACTGGAGGAGGGGGCATGCCATAGCATTGAATGAGGCTGAGGTCGAGCTCAACTTAGATAGACCAGCTGTGGGTGGACTGGAGGAGGGGGCATGCCATAGCATTGAATGAGGCTGAGGCCCAGCTCAACTTGGAGTGAGTGCCCTGTAAGTGCATCACAACCAGGCAGCCATTTGTTCCTACCTGTGGCAATGCGCCATAGTTCCATATATACCCGTGGTGGGGGAAGCAATTCTTGACAAAGCGAAGCTTCCCTTTCTTCACATCCTGCATAATGGGGTTCATCTTCTGGGTCGTCTTGATCTGGAACAAAAGCAATAAGCCGAGCATCCACATCGATCAGAGAAAGAAGAAAGAGATGAGAGAAAGGCTACAATAGTCAGATACCAATGATGTCATGACAGACTTCATATACTTGTTTACGGAGGATCTTAGGGACTGAACAAATGTCTGCAGCAATGCAAGTAAACTATGGCCATTTACAGGGTGAAGTTTTATTTCTCTGAAATTGTATACGTCAGGCTCTCCAAATGTTCAACAGTTGCATTTTGGTCATGTTAGTCAGTAAGCAGTTTGCAACAGTTACTCTTGGTTTTTCCTTTTAAGATTTGTAAATACTGGGGCATTTCAATTAGTAGCAGTGTGTTTGCCTACACCTCAGCCATTCAATAATCCTACATCATACCTTTCTGAAATGCAGGGCAAAAGCTCTTTCAAGAAGCTGCAACTTACCTCCATCTTGGCATTGGACCAGCGGGGCACCTCGACAACCATGTTGAACACATTGTCCTACAATTTCCACAGGAAATGAAAAAGGGATCCAATTTAAGCTGAGTCTAAAAAGAAGGCGTAGTTTTACAAAACAACTCACCTAGCTCTGCTACTATCCAGCAACAAGAACAAGAATAAAAGCATTTTTTCCCCTATTGACACCACAATCGTAGCAGACAAAAGGTTGGGAGTGGTCAAGGTGAAAGCAATATGATCTATCAATTTTTCCCCAATTTTTTTTTCTATGAAAATAAAAGGAAGAGGTCTCGGGTTCAAGTCCCGGCCCAGTCAAAGTTTTCTTTGCCAATTTCTCATTTTGCTCAAAAGTTCCCAGTCAGTTCGTCCTTAATTTGTTTAGCTTGAATTGAAAACGCTGCATCCACTTTGCCACTTTGTGTAATCCCCGAGTTGCTGTACCCAGGTTTACAACAATTAGTTGTTTGCATCTGAATTCTGAATGAAAGCGGGGTGTGATCTCTGGAGATATACGGCAGTTAATGATTGAATTGCTTCTGACTGGCGCCCCAACAAGCAAAGACTAGTTGACTATTATTAGGGAAGGCCACCATCGAGGGGCTGGATAGCCCAGATGGAAGAGCACTGGTGCGTTAATCCAGAGGTCTCGGGTTAAAGTCCCAGTCCAGTCAAAGTTTTCTTTGCCAATTTAAATTGTTCAATTTGTTAAAAAGTTCCCAGTCACCTTTTTCTTTGTTAAATATCTGTAAAAAAAATTTAAAAAGTTTGTTGCAATTTTTGCATAAGTAATAAATGTTAAAACAGCTCTCCATAGACGACTGGAAAGATGCTTGCGGTCAAGTCCCAGTCCAGTCAAAGTTCCCTTTGCCATTTTGTAAATTTGTGGAAATGATTCATTGTTTGAAAATAATCATTGGGAAATAATTCATTGTTAGTTGTTCAAAAAATCCCAGCCTGTGCTTCCTTTAATTTGTTTGAAAATAAAATGTATTAATTAATGTTGAGCAAGTAAAACTAAAACAGTAAAACTTAAAAGGATAACAGAATGAATCTCACATCAATACTCCCTCCATTTGTCAAAGGAATGTCGTGGAATGGAGACACATAATTTCCGCCCGCATTTTCTGTAAAATAAAAAGGTCTCTGGATCAATCCTACATTCCATTAGGCATTACATATCATTACAGAAGACAGAACAGAAATATTAATTCTGTTCTACAAAGCTACTTAGCTAATTAAAAAAATATATTAATAATTAATGTCTACAACAACATGCGCATTTTCTCTCACACTTGTTTTTTTATTTTAAAGCCCATTAAATTATCACGAAAATGGTTCAATACAACGTTGCACGGCCGGCCTTTTCCGCTTTGATAAAACGGCCGTAACTCACTGAAAAACAGGCGGTAGTTGAGCGAATTCGAGGGCCCTCTTTCTTCAACCGTGTATGAAGTAGCCATCCTGGTGAAAGAAACTGGAGCTAAGCACTTGCTAAAGGCTGGAAAGACGGGTGGAAATCTGGCTGCCTTTGAGACAGAGCCGATAGCCTTCACTGCACGGAACAACCGCTGACACGTTACCAGCGACATGTGGACATTAATTTTCGTATAACGCGTGTGCAATGGCGCGTTAGCCTCCACCTCGTTCCCAGGGATGAGGGACAAGGTTGTGCATTAATGAGGGATAAGCTGACTTTATACATGTATTGGGGTCGACGGAAGCTGAAAGTACAGAAAAAACTTTCTACCAGTCCATCCTTCAGTGGATTGGTGGCAAGCAAAGATAGTATAGCGCCGCGTAGTTTGGTAGCAAGTCTATTTCTGAAGGAACCGTCTGAAAAAAAAACCAGGTAGACAAAAACAGGCAAAAAGACAGAAAGATTGATGGATAAACAGACACCCCAAAAAGTCCCAACCCTACCCAACCAAACGCTGCTAAGTGACACTTATAAGTACAGAGAAAAGACAAATTTCATAAACAAAAGCATTTCTAAACAAATATTTTTTTATTTTAAGTCTCATTTTGACTTTGCCACCTGAAAATCATGCAACTCAGAATTACGCAGAAAAGAAAAAAATATATATTTACTTCCACAACTAGCTGTTTAAGCATGTACCTTCTGGGTTGCTTTTACCATCACCAATAATAACGCATCAGAACTTTACGTCTAAAAATCACAATGGACAAAATGTATCCTCTTATCAAAACATCTATCACTATATCAGACATTCTAGCCTATCCAAAATATATAAATGACCAGAACAAAAACTGTGTACATGTACATGTACATGCCATGATAGTTACCCACACAATCCATGAGAAAATGTGACACAAGATCAAATCCCAACATATCTGCATTCTCCGTCATTCAACATTTACAATGTACTACTATGGATTTACAAGCTGTATATGAAAACCGCATATTGATACAAAATGAAAAACATTAATATGAAAGATATGTATTTATACAATGACAAAATTTGAAAGATTTCATGTAATTGATACACTGACATCTGTTGCAACAATTATTCCTGAAGGTATTATATTCTGTTCTTCGTTCTTACTTTTTGTTAGCCTTTGACCTGCCCCTGCCCCAATACCAGTATGGCTTCATTGTGTAACTTTGCGTAACTAACTTAGCCAGGTTTACAACAATTGGTTGTTTGCATCTGAATGAAAGCAGGGGTGTGACCCCTGGAGATATACGCAGTTAATGGTTGAATTGCTTCTGTCTGGCGCCCCCACCCCAGCAAAGACTGGTTGACTACTAGGGAAGGCCACCATCTCAGGGCTGGATAGCTGAGGTGGAAGAGCACTGGTACGTTAATCCAGAGGTCTCAGTTCAAGTCCTGGTCCAGTCAAAGGTTTTCATGGCCAGTTTTTCAATTTGTTCCAAAGTTCCCAAGCACTCACAAAGTCTATCTGATGTGCCTTATTGCTCAATTGGTTTCCTGATATGGGTTGGTTATACATGTAGATTCAGGCTTTAATTCTTGGTCATCGGTTTCAACCATATTATGGGTGTAGGTGGGCCACACCCACTCCAAGGTTGCAGTCTTTTGCAGTTTGAATTACCAGTCTATAAAAAAACATACAGCAGTGTGGCAAATCTTGATAGCCCCTGCAACCATGATAATATTAACGCTTTGTGTACTACATTGGTTATTGGCTTTGAAGCGTCCGTGAGAGCAATCTTTTTGAAGACTGTATACCGACCATGTACCGGATTGTTTCGCACAAAACCGCAGTTATAGAGAGGGTTGTTTTCAATGCTTGTTCTGAAGCCCAAAAATTGTGTTTGGAGAATAATGCTCAGTACAACTTTTATAGACAGTAGACTTATCTTTCATTTGATACCAAGCTTGATACATTTGGTTACATCTTTCGTTACGAAAAGTCCCACTGCAAACTCCGCGCGTGGCATGCACCTCAGTCCGGAACGTGTGGCAGAAATTCCCATATTCAAAATTACAACTGATTAAGCTACAGTAACTGTTGCCTTTGAACTCCCTATTAAACAACTTTGATTTTTGTATCCTTGTACAATGATAAAAAAAAAATCAAAATTGTTAAAAGAGGAGTATACGGGCTACAGTTAGAATGCAATTTATAATTTATTATACTTTAACTACAATAAGGATACAGTTGATAAGATTGGCAGATGTCACGGTATGCATGTTCACGAAAGTTCACCGGGAAAACATACATTTCAAACGCAATGCAAACAAACAATTCATCCTTCCCCCCAAAAATGATGAAAACTACAATTTGAATAATATATCTACCACATTTCATATTTCTATAATATTTCCTTTTGCAATGAACCACAATTGGCTTTTGCCATGCAATATCCATATATATGAACCATACATGTGTAGAAAGTTGAATACAGATATCAAGTCAAGGAAGTACAATGATGTACAGACAAGCAAATATTTACAAAAGGAAAGGGAATCTTTTAAAAACCAATCACTTGTTATATTAAATTGTATCTATGGCATAATTGTATTGCTCAAGAAA
Source organism: Luidia sarsii (assembly GCA_949987565.1). NCBI lineage: Eukaryota > Metazoa > Echinodermata > Asteroidea > Paxillosida > Luidiidae > Luidia > Luidia sarsii. Next base: position 5,609,320 of record OX465118.1, read on the forward strand.
GTCTTTGAAATTTTAGTGAGTCTTTGTAATTGTAGTAATTTCTGGTTTTTCCTGAAGACCTATCCCTAAACCTGTTTTACTGCCAAAATGTATACTTCATAATCATTAAGTGAAGGAGTTTTTCATCAAATGTAATCCAGAAGGATTAATTTATGTTTTTTAATCTGTGGGTTCCTGAAATGACCTTACATTTTTATAAGGATATTTTTAAAGGTAAAAATATGACAAATTCTGACTCCACTAAGAAAAAAGAAGCTTGCCAAAATGTTTGTACACTTCAGATCCCTAGACGACAGCAGAAAATGAGCTTGACTGTGATATTTATTGCAGAGACCCTTTAGGTGGATTGGGGAGCCCAACAAACGAACATAGCAGCTCTGGGTGTGGTTATATTGATTGTTTGTAGATTTTTGTTTATCATTTGTCCAAAAAGAAACCCCTGATGTACGTTGGGTGAGGAAGCAGGGAGTTCAAATCTATACATCACCAAATTCAAATCAAATCACAATCAATGCTTGCCAAGATTGGTATGGTTTCAATTACATCTGATGAGAACACCACAGGAAAACCAAAGTCACACACCGCATACAAACTGGGCTCCTGAAAAGGAAAGTTTGAAATGGATCTTTCCATTGTTTTTAAGCATTCATATTCACGACACTCCAAAGATATGAAAGATAAATTTGCAACTCCTGATCAATGTTTTTAAAAGAATCACACTTTTTAGTATTGTGGGTATCAAATCTTTGGTATTTGATAAATACACTATGATTAAGTTGTTTTTATGATATTTGTCTTGTGACCACTGTGAAATTGCTCTTGCAGTCAGAGATATGATGGAACAAATGTCAACAAATGGATAATCCAAGATGTGCCAATGTAAAAAGATGGGAGCAGCACCAAATGTGTTGGACTTTGTGTGCATGATTCTGTAGAATAGAAAAATGTTGAAAACTGCTGACTGACTAAAATAACCAAAATGCAAATAGAAACAAACACGGAGGGCCTGATGTTTATATTCTTTCGGGACCTTTCTCTTAAGCAGATTTCAGCCAACAGTGTAGGACTTCTTCCGGGGCAGAATTCTGAAAGGTCCTGCTAGGATCAAAACATTGAGCCCGCAATATTTGCAAGACAGCGTTAATGTGCTTGGCTGTTCATTCAGCAAGCAGCATCTGTTGCTAAAGCTCTTTGGAATTGGCGGTCGGCAGAGAAAAAAAGAACCCACATGTTGGTAGAGATACCAGCTCTTGTACCTGCGGGACTGTATCATGTATGGTTGCAATGTTATTGAGGGGTTTTTCCAGACTCAAATATTCATAGATTTGCTGATTTACACATATTATGTTCTCAAATTTACAAAGACACACAGTAACACATACTAATGACCAATAACCTATCGTTGCCTAGACTTAATACCAACAAAAACCCTCTGGTGCACTCTTTTCTATCATTCATGCACTTAGAATTACATTTGATTTATATCTGACGTATTACAGTAATATGCAAAAATGTTGCAAACTGCTTACTGACTAAAATGACTAAAAAAAAGAAAACCAGGAGAGCATGACGTTTCAATACAAGCAGGACCTTTCTCAAAGGCAGAAATCTGCTAGGATCAAAACATCAGGCCCTCCTGATTTTGAATTCATATTTGTAATAAAGTAAATGGCTGCTGCTGAAAATTAAACCATACTAAAGGCAAGACTATTATTTGGTATTGACCTACTAAAAATTTACATGTACATTCATTATACATGATGCATTGCTCTGATTAAGTCTTGGTTCAATACATGTTCACCAATAGAGGTTTCCATGGCAGTGCTGACTAACTATGGTAAGTGTTTGTGGTAAACTGATGAGCTATGGCTATGACTGTTGGCAGCACATTCCTCCATTCACTCTCCAACAAGGGCCTTAGCCATAACAATTACTGATTCAAAATTACCAATGGGTCGGGTTTTTATGATAGTTTGTGAAAAAAAAGCTAAGGAAATCTCACTGGCCCTGGATGACCCTGAGACCTCTAGCTTAAATGCATCAGTGCCCTTACCATCTCAGCTATCCAGCCCTTAAGATGGTGGCCTTCCAAAATAGTCAGCCAGTCGTTACCAGGGTGGGGCACCAGTCAGAAGCATTCAACCAATAACTGCCATATATCTCCAGGGATCCACCAAGTAAGGACTGGAGAGCTCAGATGGTAGGAGTGCTGGTACAGAAGAGGTCTCAGGTTCAAATCCCGGTCTTTGCCATTTTTCAAAATTGTTTAAGAGTTCACAGTCTGTTTTGCTTTTATTTGTTTGACATAAATTTCCAGCTATAAGATCATTGAGACAAAGCAGAGCTCCACAACCTCAACCAAGATTTGGCAAAGGCTGAATGAATACATATCATTGAAAATGTATTGAACCAAGACTACATATATATATTCAATTAAAATGAACTAGAGAAATAAAGGCACTTATATTATGTGGAATACACACAATTCCAATGTGTCAATGCTTGTCTATAAATCTTTTCATCTTATACATCTAAGCCTATAGAGCAAGCATTAGCTTTAGCAGCCAATTGCTGAAAAAATTTAATAGAAAATTTTTGTGCAGGTGCCAAAAAATAACAATCGTGCGTATGAAGAGGATTTATTAAACATTTCATATTTTAAAAAAAGCTTCACAGTAAGGCCGTTCAACAAAATAATGAGATTATTTGGATTGCAATTTGAATCGCGATTCAAACTCCACACTTGTTTTGGTGTGTGTGGACACAAAGAAATACGATTATTAGTGGGATTCCACACAAATTCCAAATGAGAAAAATTATTTTGGAAATAAGTAAATAAGAATTCAGACAGACTTTTGAATTGAACAACATGCATATCAACTTCTTGTAAACATTCCTCCTAGGCACTCCGTGCAAATGCATTATTTGCATGTGAGATTAATAAAAAGAACAGGATATATTATCAAATTTCAGCCACAGAAATTTTAATTCCGGTATCCCTAAAGGGAGCATGATTTTCAACTTGTTTTTAAAAAAAAGCAGTGTTGCAAAAAGTGGTAGAGTAAAATTTTAAGCATGATTTAATGTGTTGTTGTTTACAAAATGTAATTTATCTTCGAGGGAGTAGTGCAAATGGCCTGTTGTTTTCCAATAAGGATTTTCATGCTAAAATTTAAAAACAAAATCTTTCTGCTTATAGGCAGCAGCATGCAAATGGGCCATTATTACTCAAATCACATGCACTGGTCCAGTTGAAAAAACAACAACCCAAGTTCCATTTATATCATAACTCAAATATTGATTCATGTGCCTAAGGCTATTTATGAAATAAGGGCTTAGGCTCGGTTTTAGGCTTCGGTCACATTCCTCTTACCCATTATAATGTCACAGGCATCTAGAAACAAGCGTTTGGCCCCAGTCTTTTGTGAATACTCTGTACTTCTCAAGCCAACAAAACCTTCAATTTCAAGGACAAACCACTACCTACGTATATTTTCAGGTTTTGTCAGACGGAGACGAAGCCTGAGCCCGAGCCTGATCCATGGATTAGTAAAGGGGCCTATGAAAGCTTGACTGTCGAGTTGGAGTTGGGTTGGGAACCGGTGGCGATGCGTACCAGCGGCTGACTTTGTGCCTAACACTACATGTAGGTGCGTTAGCTCAGCTTCCCCGGGTAGATGTCAGTTGAGTAGACTCAGAGTGAGTGACCTTGCTTTCACACTGGGTGAGTTACCTTGCTTTCACACTGGGTGAGTTACCTTGCTTTCACACTGGGTGAGTGACCTTGCGTTCACACTGGGTGAGTTACCTTGCTTTCACACTGGGTGAGTGACCTTGCTTTCACACTGGGTGAGTTAGGGGTAATGACATCAGAGCCAATAGGGGCTGATCCGGGCTGAAGCAGAGCAGGGGAGATCTAGGCAAGCTAATCAAATACATGTAGTTCGATGTCAGCACGCTTGTGCTTTGTAACATGCAACACCACCGAACGAACTACCACTTATTTATTCATCGGTTCAGCAGATGGCCCATCCCATTCATCTCTCTCCTTCTCCACTTGGGTGATGAACATGAAGGTCATAAATATTCCAGCAATCTGAAAAAAAAGTCAAACAAATCAATGAAAAAATGACTAGATATCATTTCAGATCCAATCTGACAACCGAAAAGTGACATTTGAAAATACATGCATGCCTAATGCTATTGTATCTGACTTTTCATGTCCATAATTTTATTTTAAAAGCCCTCTTTCTCCTTAAACACATGGGCAATGTTAGTTTCATATTAAAAGGAAAAGAAATTGTATTAGTTCTTGAAGAATCTCAAATTATACTGCTGAGTACATTGGGACATACATGTGGGTAACTGTACAAAGCAATTATGCACAAATGTATAGTACTGAAAGATGTAACATGATATAATGTACATTATTTTAGACTAATGTGGTTATTAAACATTTACATTATACAATATTACAGTTATGTAAGTGGAAGGTTTGCGGTGACACCATGTATACATGTACTGTATCTTCTCTTTCAAGAATCTCCTGACGACGGGCAGAGTACACACTACCCGAAACGTTGAGTTACCAGCTCTTTTCAGAGCCACACTTCTTGAAAGAGAAGTTATACATGGTGTCACCGCAAACCTTCCACTAAGTGTTTCCACCATGCAAACCTTCAAGTCTTATCTACAGTTATATGAGTATATATTGTAATTAACTATTACAGTTATATAAGTACATGTACATCTCCTACTTCTTTGAATGAACCACATGACCTTGACCTACTCGGTGGTCATGTGGTTAAGATGTCTGCACTAGAAAGCAGGAGTCGCGGGTTCGAATTTGAAAGATTTTTCATCAGGCATCAGGCAAAGCACTGAGCACTCAGTACCTACATGTATTACTGTACGTCAAGCAGGGCAAATCCTCATTGAATCACATTTTCCTTGACACAAACCATCATGTTATATCTCCTACTTTATTTACAACTTTGGGAGGTGGTGTGAATATTGCTTTATAAAATGAATATTACTTTATAAAAGCACATACATGTACAGTGTACATGTATAATTGAATACAAACCTACTAGTACAATATACACAAATTACATTAAAGGGTTAATCAAGGGAACACAAACAACTCAAACATTTCAGTGACTCACAATTTAAAAAAAACACCTGGTAATACTTTTCATATTCATGTATGTATAGGCCAAGGAGTTGCCATGGTTTAGGGGTTCAAGTCCCAGTCCAATCAAAGTTCTCTTTGCCTTTTTTCAAAAACATTAAAATTATTATTACACACTGAGGGATTGGATAAACGGAGAGGCACACTGTACATGTAGGTACATGCATACTCTATCTGACTGTGTTAATATTCTTGTTTAGTCTGACTGAAGTTGTCCATTTGAATAGTACTCTCACAATTACAACAACCACTCTTCGGTTAGTGGTAACCTGAGCAACGCGGATCAGACTTACGTACGTCATAGGTTAAGAGTCAGGGGCAGTATACCCAACAATGGTCTCTCTGATTCTGTCCAGGAACAGAACGATCAGAGCAACACCAAAAATCTGCCCCCGAAAGCCAAGTTGTGAAAAAAAAAGATGGAAAGTTGGAAGCAAATTATCAACACGTTGTACAAAAAATGTAGAGAATGACACGATTGAAGGCAAAATATTAGATTTACGTTATAATATCAAGTTGGCATCGTAAGCATTAGGCACTGTTTCAGTGAAAGCTTGGCCACAATTCTGAGTCAACATATTCCATGCTGTAGTCAGCAAGCCTATGCAGTTCAGACACTGAGCATTACAGGATGGTTAACTTGAAAGCGTAACTTTTTCAAATGCAATTTAGCCCAAAACAAGGCTATAAAGACACTCTTGGTTAAGGGCTAAGGAGGGAAGGAGATGGGGAGGAACTCAGGAAAGCTGGAGATAGGAATTGACATTCCTCTTAAAACGAGCCAGATCATAAGAAGGTGGGAAACATGAACTAGGAATGGAATTCCAAAGAGAAGCAGAACGTGGGAAGAAGCTGCTCTGATACCTCCTTGTTCTACATCTTGGAAGAGACAGTGTATGGGTGAGAGGAGGCAAACAGCCTGGGTGCTCACTTAAACATCTTACAATAGAAAAACCAAGTCGGCCAGACCAGAGGAACAACTTCCTTGGAAGTATCTGTAGAGCAAACTCATCAGGGTGGCCACCGTCCTACAATGAGCTAGGGGTTGCAGTGACGACCCAAGCTCCTTGCCAAACAGATTTAAAAGACGTAACTCATGCAGCATGTGCCATTGCTACTAAAATACCTTTCCTTAGCCAAGTTCCCATCAGATCTTTTTCTTACCCGGACACATGGTACCTTATTAGAGCCATTCACACTCAGCAAATAATCCCGATTCAGAAACCGTTTTTGTGTGTTTTTAGGCACTGGGTTATATTCACCCAGCAACTGCATTCTTACACAAATGCTATTCTCCCTGTCTCTTAGTCTGATTGGCCAATTGTCATTACATCATAGTGATGCATATTCATGTTTGATCTATACTCCAATCAGAGTAAAGAATATTCATGAATATGCATAACATCAGCAGGAATGACCTCCAGGATGAATGCCATTGCGGGGTGAATAGAAACCTCCATGTTTTTTTACTCAACTCAAAGCAGAGCAAAAAAACAACGCAAAAATATTACATACATGTGTAAGTTAATCCAATGCAAATACTGTACATGTACTTTAAGAGGCGTTGCCATGGTGACTCACCTGTGTCAGGGAGAATGCCAGGGCCACGCCTCCGAGAAGTCCTAGGTTGTCCTCCGCCCAGGTCAGTACGGCGTCCGTGCAGCCATTGACGTAAATCAGGTCCGCAACCTCATAAGGGTGCGGGTTGCCAACTCGTATCTTATTGCCGCACATGGTGTTGACAACAGTGTCAGTCTAGGATCAACCACAAAATTTACATCAAGAATCACAACACTGATACAATCACTATTCAGCCACTCACACTGACGAAAAACAAAATTGAGATTACTTAGATCACCCTTTGATTCAATTTGTTGATGTGTATGGACCATAGACATATTATAACCATCTATTAGAAACGACGTCAGGATATTGTAATTCCATAGGGACCCGACTAGCATCAAACTATGGGCAGAACTTAAGAGCACTGCCACCATAGACATATATAACCTATAGACGGTCAGCATCTATTAGAAATGACGTCAGGATACTGTAATGCCATGGGGGTCATGACTAGCGTCAAAGTTTGGGCAGAAGTAAAGAGCACTGCCACCATAGACATATATAACCTATAGACGGTCAGTGTCTATTAGAAACGAAGTCGGGATACTGTAATGCCTAAGGGGTCCCAACTAACGTCAAACTATGGGCGGGAGTAATAAAGAGCACCGTCACATGTTTGTATGGCGTGTGGCGTGACACGCGTTCAAATTTGCCATTGGTTCCATGACGCTACCAGGCGACGCTCATGCATGTGCATGCTTTTTCTATGAACCCGGCAGTGGCCTTACTTCCACCCATACTTTTGCAAAGATGGCAGCCTCCATGGCATTTCAGTCTGGCGCCCGCTATTGACTGTCACCATCTATATGTGCCTATGGTGTGGACACAATTATCAGGGCGATATACACTGTGTAAAGACCCGCAAATTGAATCGTGATCAAAAACCTTTATTTTATTTGCTCGCGTCCACACAGGCCAAACAATCACGTTTTTCTTGAGAGTGTGAGTGGCCTTTATGATACATGTGTTTATAATAATATCAAAAATCAGGAGGGCCTGACGTTTCCATCCTAGCAGGACCTTTCTCAAAGGCATATTTATGATACAGCATTTTGTTAAGGCATGGTGTGGTTTATTTGACGTAACTTAAATGCGTTGGTGAAGATTTCAATGAATGAGAGAAGGTTAACTTGATGAGCCTCAGTAAGTGTGAAGTTTATGAACACCCCACCCTCCAGTCCACCCACAGCTAGCCTATCAAGAGTCGTTATCGCCTGTCAGTCATGAGTAGCAACAAAATCCATGTGGCCAAATGAATATCTTAAAGTGTCTCTGCAATAAAAAATGTGTCCCTTAAAAAAATGTGTCCCTGTTTTGCAATGTTGCTAATAATCAAACTCTTTTTAACATGAGTTCTGGGTGTGATTTTGCAGTTTTTATGCTAATGAGAATTTCAATATTCATGAGCAAATTTGTTATGTCATCACAGGATCATGCAACATAAACCCATTGGTTGTGTAGAAAAGTTTCTGAACATTTATGGTTTTTTCCTGCAGGCCTATCCCTAAACCTGTTGATTTACTGCCAAAATGTATGCTTCATAATCATTTAGTGAAGGAGCTTTCATCAAAGAGCTTGACTGATATTTATTGCAGAGACCCTTCAAGAAAATAGCGCTCAGATATTACAGCTGATGTCTGATCAAATCTGAATTGAAGCTTAATTTCATTATTCTGTACAGGCAAAGATTATTTGACTATTTGGGAAGGCCACATCTAATGGCTGAATAGATCAGATGGTAAGAACGCTGCTACACAAAATCAGAGCTCATGGCCCTCGGGTTCAAATCTTGGTCTAGTCAAAGTTTTCAAAAAAATTCTGAAAAAAGAAGAGAGCTTCATGCAAATGAAGTTCAGGGAACTGGTTGAACGGAAACCAGTTGAACGAGAACCGGTTGAACATAAACCGGTTGGATGGAAACCGGTTGAACAGAAACCGGTTGAACAGAAATCGGTTGGACAGGAACCAGTTGAACGGGAACCAGTTGAACGGGCACCAGTTGAACGGGAACCAGTTGAACGAGAACCGGTTGAACGGAAACCGGTTGAACGGAAACCGGTTGGACAGGAACCAGTTGAACGGGAACCAGTTGAACGGGAACCAGTTGAACGGGAACCAGTTGAACGGGAACCAGTTGAACGAGAACCGGTTGAACGGAAACCGGTTGAACGGAAACCGGTTGGACAGGAACCAGTTGTGCTCAAGCAGATGCCAAAGGGGGTGGATGCTTGAGGATGTGGTAAAGGCGGGAATGTTGGTTCCGTGCATAGGAGACTCGGACACCGATGAGGGATGGAGAATGACTTCCTTTGAGGGTTTTGGGTAAAGGGCAACCTACTACCCATGCAGTGATGGTGCCAGATGTCATTGAGATGGAAACCAATGTCTTGGGGGATAATGCTGTATCAGGAAATATCCGGACTTCCCAAGAGAATGGCCTTCTCAGGCCCACACCTCTTCTCAAAGAGAAGCTTCACTGAGGTGCATTGGCAAAGCCATATCAAACTGAGGTGAAAATCTGTGACAAGTCTCATGTGCAGTGTGGGTCCCAGCAAAGCAAACTGTGAATATAAGTGGGGAAGAATGACCTTGTGCATATTCCACAACCTACATGTACATGTACATGTACATGTACAACACACACAATGTACATTATACGTAAATTATATCAGTGCTTTCCTATCATTCTCAAATTATGGAAGGTGAACTGGCAGCCACAAAACTCAGGCCAAACAGTGTCAGGCCACTGACACCTGTGTCAGGCCACTGAGCCAGTGTCCAGCCACAGTGTCAGGCAACTGACCTCAAAGTGTCAGGCCACTGACACCAGTGTCAGGCCACTGACCCATTTCCAGGCCAGTGTCAGGCCACTGACCCCACAGTGTCAGGTCACTAAACCCAGTGTCAGGCCACTGACCCCACAATGTCAGGCCACAGAGAGCACAGTGTCAGGCAACTGACCCTAGTGTCAGACTACTGACCCTACAGTGTCAGGCCACTGACCTCAAAGTGTCAGGCCACTGACCTCAAAGTGTCAGGTCACTGACCCCAAAGTGTCAGGCCACTGAGCCCTCAGTGTCAGGCCACGGACCCTGCAGTGTAAGCCCACTGACCTCAAAGTGTCAGGTCACTGACCCCAAAGTGTCAGGCCACTGAGCCCTCAGTGTCAGGCCACGGACCCTAGCTGCAGTGTAAGCCCACTGACCCCACAGTGTCAGGCCACTGACCCCACAGTGTAAGGCCACTGACCCCACAGTGTCAGGTCACAGATCCCACAGTGTATGGCCAAAGACCCCACAGTGTCAGGCCACTTACCCCACAGTGTAAGGCCACTAACCCCACAGTGCCAGGCCACTGATCCCACAATGTCAGGCCACAGACAGCACAGTGTCAGGCCTGACACCCTAGTGTCAGACTACTGACCCTACAGTGTCAGGCCACTGACCTCAAAGTGTCAGGTCACTGACCCCAAAGTGTCAGGCCACTGAGCCCTCAGTGTCAGGCCACGGACCCTAGCTGCAGTATAAGCCCACTGACCCCACAGTGTCAGGCCACTGACCCACAGTGTAAGGCCACTAACCCCACAGTGTCAGGCCACTGACCCCACAGTGTCAGGTCACAGACCCCACAGTGTATGGCCAAAGACCCCACAGTGTCAGGCCACTAACCCCACAGTGTCAGGTCACTGACCCCACAGTGTCAGGCCACAGACCCCACAGTGTAAGGCTAAAGACCCCACAGTGTCAGGCCACTGACCCCACAGTGTAAGGCCAAAGACCCCACAGTGTCAGGCCACTGACTCCAAAGTGTCGGGCCACAGAATCCACAGTGTAAGGGCCACAGATGCCACAGAGTAAGGCCACATACCCCACAATGTCAGACCACTGACCCTACAGTGTCGGACCACTGACCCTACAGTGTCGGGGCACAGACCCCACAGTGTCAGGCCACAGACCCCAGTGTCGGGACACTGAATCCACAGTGTCGGGCAACAGACCCTACAGTGTCGGGCCACTGACCATACAGTGTCGGGCCACTGACCCTAATGTGTCAGGCCACTGATCCGAGTGTAAGGCCACTGACCCAAATATAAGGCCTGTGATTAGTGGTCACTGGTGTGTCAAGCCCTGTATAGAATGGAACAGCTGCCAGTGAAGTCTATGGGGTCTATAAGGTCAATGTATGTAAATGGCATGAGATTTGGTAGATATTGGAACCACTAAGAATCAGTGGTTATTGCAGCATTCTATAAAAAATTAGCATACGAAAAATAGCATGTTTTGCCATAAACAAGAGTTAACTTCAGCTTAAAAAGTCAAATCAGGAAGTTAGGATGAAAGCTACATTGTAGCTGTGTTATGTTTGATATGAATGCAAGCTGTTAAGGATGGTATGAACAAAACTTGGGCTGTAATGTCATTGCATCTAAGTATATTATGTGGTGGATCACCAGGATGATAGGGCTACATGTACAGATACATGTAACAGTACATGGACCTGTACCAGGGATTTTATGATCAAAGCAGAGATACAGTCTCTGTACATGTTAAGCCTACCTCAGATGGGTTGTTTTCATCCTGCAGGGAAAAAATTATGAGAATGTTGCATACAGTTATGCGCTATATTTCCAGCAAAATCACCACCGGGATGGCAGGTAAAGGCCCACTTACACAGGCACGCAGTAACGGAAAGCGACAATGCCACACGGTATTTTACAGCTACACAAGAGTGGAAACTCGCTCGCTCTTTATGCAAATGACATCATCCAAAGACAATGGCACCGTACTGAAGGAATAGAAAGCAAGAGGAAGCGTTCTTACTTCTGATCCTGCATGGCGGGAAGAGTGCTTCTCAAGCAAAAGAGAAACCGAAGAATGTGATTGGTCAGCATGCGCAGTGGCAGCGCGGTAACTTTTGGGAAAAAAATCACTCCAGTTTCTAACCCCAGCGGTTTACCATGCAATCGCTAGGTCTGTCCACTCCAGATGTAAACATCACCATGAAAACTGTGCGTGCTATATCTTTGACTGCATGGAATTCCGTTACCGCTCACGTGTGTAGATAGGCCTTTAGAAACACACACAAGCTCAGCACCACCTACAGAAGGAATCTTTCACAGAGCGGCACTATTGAATCCACTGTCTAGTAAGTTTAGTGCCGTGTTGATTAGAGTTCATTGTCCTTTTCATTCATGGCCACTAAATAACTTACCAATTACCAGTTAGTTCCCACTTTGACTTTTTTTTTAAATTGATTGAAAGTTCATTTACCATCAATGGTTGGGAATGTATGACAGCGGAAAGATTCCACAACCACTTTCAGCCTGTCTGGTTTACATCAAGGCCCTGGTAAGTTAAAGGGAGCGTAAAACATTTGCAATGTGCCCAATTTCCGGACATTCCAAAGTTGAGAAATTACTCACTTATCAGGAAGTTTGTGATGGTATCAGACATTCCGTGAAATATTAGAGCTCAAAAATCTGCCATTTTTGAGAAAAGAGGAAATCTGTAAAATTTCTTGAACAATTAAGAGTTCCTTTTAGAAATACCGCATTAATTAGGATTTCATTTCCTTTGCAGTTTTTATCATGACATTGGTGACGGATAGAGCTTTTTTATGTATACTTTGAACTTGACAAAGTTTGGAATCAATTCTTTGACCTTCGCAAATGGTGTACCCTACCTTTAACAGGGATGTTAGTTTACCTTGCTTTCCCACTGGATTAATGTTGCCATTCTTCAGCAGTCGCAGAAATTCACATGAGCAAAGCCTACAATATATAATGGACCAGATTCATATCCCTGCATTTATAAATCTACTTTGATCAACCACCTAAGCTTAAGGCTTGTTTTTTATTGGGGTTAGGTCAGCATTACCTTCGTAGATAAACAGCAGGAGAAGGGAACTCCACATGCATTGACTCCGGGACTGGAACAATTGAAGTAGATGTTTTTTTCCCAGTCGTTGAAACCAAAACCGCCGCAACAATCAAACTACATGTACACAAAGAACATGAAAGACCATGGTACAAAAACAAAATAAATTGCTTAACCACTTCACACCGGGGGTTTTTTACAGCGCCGATGACCGCCATACGGGGGTTTTTGAACAAACAAATCATTTTCAAATCTCGCTAAAATTTCAATCGGAACAATATATTTCTGTGAAATAAATCGATGAGGGTATACTATGGGTACAAGAGAGTAAAACCTGGCACAATTCAGACATCGCTGTGGCTTTTGTCAAGAGATTATCTGTTCGAAAAAGGGCCCATTGTGCGTTGTCAATGGAGCGTAACGGACTTGTGTGTATGTGTGTGTGTGTGTGTGTACAGTGCTGTCAATCCCTGACTGAAGACTCCAGCCTCCACTCCAGGCAGTCGAATCAGGCAGTCAAGTTGGTCGGCCACAACCGAGCATACAGATTGCGGTAAAGAATGTGGGGGAATTCCAATGCCTGACCGACGACCGTTGGGCTGTATGACATGCAAACACAATGTCCCCCGCGTGCTTTCAGCGGCAGCGCGGTATCCCTCGATCCTCCACAGTAAAAGTCCCACAATTGCACAATTACTGCTGCTAATCTTGCAATTCATATGGCAACTTGCGTCAAAAAGTCTCTTTGTACTGATTCGATTTGCTTTGTTCTAAGCTGAAAAGACAGTGGTCCCCGGATTTGGAGGGCCCAGTCGCATGGTCAAGTCAACGGAGCTCCGGATTCGGAGGTCCCGGCGCGAAGTGGTTAAGGTTTGAAAGAAGAAAGGTTAGGAATCAAAGCATCTGGTCTTCAAATTCTTTGAGATTTGCATTCTGGGATGGATTTCACAAAGCCGTTTGATGCATCGTGACTCAACTTACGGTGGATACCCATCGTAATCAGTTTCCACACTGTGACTTGAGTCCAAGTAATGAGAAACGGGACTCGAGTAGGGGTGCAGTGTGAGTCATACATGTACAAGCCTGACAGAAATCTCACATTTTGCTGGATAGAGTCGATGGTGAACTGAATGTCGGGGTCATTGTAATAGTCCTCAATGGTGTTGCTGAAGGAACTGCTAACTAGATCCTTTGCCTGTTCAAGAGATACAAAGATACAAACGTGCCGCATTTTAAAGAGCAGTTCTTTCAAGGGGGGAACTGACTGGTACCTCTCCCAAGCAAAGATGGCGACTAATTTGGAAGAGCTGCCACCTAAGGATTAAATAGCTTAAGCCGTGTTCGCACTGGTCTTTTTAAAGCCCCTTCACAACATTGGTAAGATCGAAAAACAGAAATGTTCACAGATTTACATGAAATTTATACAGTTTGAGGATGGTTATAGTAGAAACCTGATCACTGAAATATTTCTGCCTCAAATGTTGTATTTTGGGAGAAATGAGTAAAAGAAATAGTTTACGTCTCACAGAGATCTAAACTATTTTTCGGAACAGTGCGGCGTTGAATGCTGCATTTTCGCGAAACAAATGAAGTGGTTTTCACGATTTTCTCGAGACTCGAATTGACGGATCGAGCTGAAATTTTCACAGGTGTGCTATTTCATGCATATGTTGGATCAGACAACGTATGGATGCTATCCTTTGACCTTGACCAATGTTGTGTAGGGGCTTTAAGGGGAAGGTTTTACCAAGACGATGGTAAACTGAAATATGGTTAAATGTAACCACTGTCTGCACTTGGAGTTTTGACACGGGAAAGTTTTACCAAGACCATGGTACATGTAGAAGTAACCGAGCGGGCAGTATAATGACTTAAAACAATGCCAAACGCATACATGCTGGCCTGAGCAGTATGATCTCACTCCCATAGCCAAATGCAGTGCTGGATGTACGCTTTCCCATGTGTCGCTTAACAACGCTTTTACTGACTCGCTCTGCATGCACTGTCCACACTGGACTTAATATCACCTAGGGAAAAGTGACCAAGCAACTTTTCCTGGGAAGCAGTTGGCCAGTAGAAGTAACCGCTGGACTCGGGAAAAGTAACTGAGAGGAAAATATCCCAGACTGTCCGCACTGGACTTAAAATTGAAAACTTTCCAGTGCGGACAGGGCTTTAGATGGTAAAAGGGCTGGTAATTTAAACCCAAGGTTGAAATTCTAAAAATTACAAATTAGTTTTTCTTCTGGTCTATCATTACCCTCACTAATGTTGCTTGAGAAGTGCAAAGGTGTCCTGACAGATTACTTGCCATGGAATGGCTGTAAATTGTCTGGTGTGGTATCAGTTATGGCATACTTTACATACCTGAGCCCTGAAGATTAAAGCAATAATCCCGCATATCAACAGCAGAATGAAGATTAAGGCATGCGTCCAACCAAACTGCAAGGAAATAAATGACAAAAAGACAGGCAGAGTTTCTTCAGCGATACAAAACAGCAATGTCACGTGATCTGACGAACCATATTTCCATGGCAATGAAAGATACAGTATGCATTATAGATCTACTGTATGAGACTGAGTAAGAAAAAAACAATGAATAGGAATAATACCGGTATCTCACAGGTAGTTTATATTGCAAACTGACTGGGAACGTTTGAACAAATTGAAAAATTTACAAAGAAAACTTTGACTGGACGGGGACTCGAACCTTGGACCTCTGGAAACATACCAGTGCTCTTCCATCTAAGCTATCCAGCCCTTAGATGGTGGCCTTCCCAAACAGTCAACTACTCAACCATTAACTGCCATATATCTCAAGGGATCACACCCCCACTTTCATTCAGATGTAAACAACCAATTGTTGTAAACCTGGCTACGGCAGATTGGGGATCACACAAAGTGGATGCAGCTTTTTCAATTTAAACAAACAAACAAAGGAAAAACTGACTGGGAACAAATTGAAAAACTGGCAAAGAAAACTTTGACTGGACCGGGATTTGTACCCGAGACCCCTGGATTAATGTACCAGTGTTCTACCATCTGAGCTATCCAGCCCTTAGATGGCGGCCTTCCCTAATAGTCAACCAGTCTTTGCTGGGGTGGGGGCGCCACACAGAACCAATTCAATTGCTAATTTTTCCATTTTTTTTTTATTTGATCATGTCTGGTCATATACAGTGTATCATGTGTGATATTTTGGTTCACTTTTCAAAGAATGGCGGCTACTGCGCTGTGCCATTAGGTGCTATTCGTTCAATCACTGATCACTCACAATCTTGAGCAGCACAATGTTCTCTCGTAGCGCTCCGATGCATCCTAAGGAGCCCAGGATGAACATGAAGACTCCCACGGCCACCATCATGCTTGACGGCGTCACAAAGACATCCACCATCGTCTGGTAATTCCATTTGGCAATCTCGGCGTAGATGCCAATGCATAGTATAGTCGTGCCGATGAGCTGAAATGCAACAGGGACAGAGAATCACTTCAAAATCATCTCCCCAAAATATAGAGGGCCAGTATTCAATTTCACCAAACTCATCATAACTTACAATCAATCGCAAGGCGATGAGTGATGCACTGAAACCATACAGCCTGTCACAACTTGCAACGGGTTATCAATCTTAAGCATGGGCCACCCTTAAGGACACATGCACCATTTGACCACAATTGCTAACTATAATCTGCTCACGATTTTTTGAGTCGCAATTATTTGGTGTGTGTGGACACTAGACACGATAAAAAAAACATGGTGTTTGAATTGAAATTCAAATCGCAATTATTTGCAGTGGGAAAGGCCCTGTTAAATGATTCCATGGTCGTGAGGAATTAATTATGGAGGCTAATCCAGCTAATCCAGTACCACACTGTGTGCATGTACATGTACACATGCTTGTGTGCGTGTGCAGGCATTGTGCAAATAATTATTGTCCGCAATACATGTAAGTATGTACATTGACTGACTGACAGTGACATACAGTAACATGTGACTCATACACACACAGCATTGTACATACATGTACATACATTCATGTAGTGTACAGTACATATCACAAGGCTATGACCTGATCATTACAAATGACATGAAAGTCAACATGCATACAGTCAACATGCATAATGTTTTTAGTCGATTCCTAAAAATGAATGACAGAAGACGCATTGATGATGTCAATGGGGAGAGAGTTCCACAATTTGGGACCAGCTGTAGAGAACGATCTGTATCGGAGAGATTTTGACCCAGTTGGGATAGATAGTTTTCTACGAAGTTTATCACCTCAGGTATTTGTCTTCAAAAATTGCTACAAAATGTTAGCGCAACACCAACAGAATAACTGTAGATGTGAAGGTTTGCATGGTGGAAGTACCAAGTGGCAGGTTTGTGGTGACACCATGTACTGTGTACAAGTAAAACATCTCTTTTGAGTGTGGCTCTAAAAAGAGCTGGTAACTCCACATTTTGAGCAATATGTACATGTGCACTACCCGTCCTCAGGAGACAGCTTGATTCCAACTATCATCGGAGACTGGCGAGCGCTGGAGTGTGGAGAATCTTTCCTACCCAGCATGACCACTGGGGCATGAAGAATAACTGTAATTTAGCATGAGAACAGTGTAGTACTGCATCATTGTTTTCTCCATTTACATGGACATAAGTGTACATGTGTATGAATACAGAAAAAATATGATGTTTTCTACTCATCCCATATGCAATTTATGATCCAGGAAACACCAACCCAGGCCATCAACGATAGACGGAACTCACTTACTCATCAAAAGTCAGATTAGCTGCCATCTCAGCGGACGTAAGGTGCACATGTTCGTATCACCAAACTCTGCATGATTTGGCAGTCAGCTGACACGAAGCCGTCACCAAAATGTCACAACTGCACGTCAACATGTACAGTATGTCCTCAATGGCATGTGTAACAACAACTACTGTACATGTACATGTTCATGTGCAAGTACAAGTACCCTGCATGCTACACAGTGGTCCAAATATCCATGAGACCCTAGATAAGACTATCGACCAAGTTGAGTGATTTCAGCAACAGTCAGGCGGTCTAGAGTGTTTCCCTGTACAAAGTACACTTACGAAAACATTACAATCAAATGTCTCAATTCAAATTGCAAGGTTTAATTAAACAAAATAGGAGGGTCTGATGTTTTGATCATAGCAGGACCTTTCTCAAAGGCAGAATGACATAGACAAAAACAAATACGTATACATGTAAAGTACATGTAGGATGGGGAGAGCAACAGGGACATGGATGACAAAGGACAAATGGGGAAAGCTGGTAGGGTGGGATCAAAGGGAAGGGCAGGGGTAGGGTACACAATGTACATTGTAGGGATGACCCTTATTTGCTAAGCACACTAACCTCGGGTTATGCCTCGGGTTATGCCAATTGTAAGTGTGAATTCAGGGCTTGTTTAGCTACATTAATTAACCCTGGGGTTATGTGCTGTGACTGAGACCAGCAGGGCATGCTGGATTGAACACTTTCAGTCACCTTAATTTCCAGGAAAATGACCCAAAAAGAAAATCCCTGGATACAGCTGAAAGGTTTTACGTTGAAACTGGGTTAGGTCAGTTACATGTACATAAACATGTACTGTACATATCTTCTAAATTGCATTGTGATGCAATATGCACTAATATTCGGAACATAAGTCAGCCGGTGTATAGGCCTCAGCTGCAGCACTCCAAAAACCTCACAATAAGATTCAGGCCTGAACGTATAAGCTACACCATCATATAAGCAGCACCATTGTAACTTTTCTTCACTAATGTCATCTTCATTACACAGCTACATGTACATGTACATGTAAATTGTGCCAATGCCATATCCAAGGGATAAAGTAAACATATTGGTTCTTTAAGTTTAACTGCAAAGAATGTATTTTTACAATCATATTTGATTGAATTCTATCTGAAAAATGAGGCATTCGCCTACTGTTGTTCTCCCTGCATTAAATAGAAATGGAATATTGCTTACATCCTACATGTACAACTACAAGTGCACACTGAGTGTATAGGGAGAGGTGACTGAAAGACTGAGGTCACATGCATACATACATGTAGGATATGAGTCATGGGCGTGTTACAGTGCAGTTCCCAGACAAACAAATGTTCTGTGTAACAAAACATGTACACAATGATGTATACATGTATACTGTGTACGTGTGTCCATCCTTTCAAATAAATCATGTTTCTGAAGATTAGACTTTAACCTAATTTATCAATGTTCTCCATGCATTTAAATGAATATGTACAGTACATGTACATGTACATGTACATGTAGTGTATGTACATTACAGTGTGCAAAATGTACTGTACATGATCATGTACAGTGTACAATCTACATGTTCATGTTCATAAACATGTTCATAATAACGTGTGTACTTATATTCATACATGTTATACATGTATTTTCCTAAATATGTACATGTACATGTACAGTACATGTGTACATACATATTGTATACATGTACTGAACATGTACATGTACAGTTTGTATGTTCATAATTTATAATACATGCCCATGTATTACTTATTATCAGTGTAAATTACTCAACACTTTGTACAATGTACATGTGCACGTACATGTACTTGTACATGTACATGTACGTACTATACATGTACAATGTACATGTACAGTACAAGGAGTACATGTGTATCTAGACATTTATAAGCATACTGTACAGTAGATGTAGATGCAAGTTGTATGCAAATACATGTACATGAATATTCACATACATGTTGTACAGAACATAAGTACATGTACATTACGTATGTTCATGTACTGTACATATGTACACATGTACACTGTACATGTTCATGTACAGTACATACAGCACACAATACTGCTATACACCGTGTATACATACGGGGTATTATGTTTCCGTGTACCGATAAATGTAAATAATCAATAATTTGTACATCTGCCCTGTGTAAATACATGTACATGTGTACATGTATACTACATCATTGACATGTATGCTACAGTGTACATGTATAAAGGTAGCAATATTAGATGAAATAAAAATTAGCACACTGATTTGAATGTACAGCACATGCATTGTACACGATGTACAGTACGCAAGTTTGTAGACATTGTGCATGAAGCCAATGAATGTCAATCTCAGCCATCTGACATGTCCGAGTACAATTAATATTCAGCCATCTGAATCACAATGAATACCGGTAAATGCAATTGATAATACCAGGTACCCATTATAATTTTCCTCAGTTACTCCTGTCAGAGAAAAAAAAATGCTCCAACAAAATGTCAGACCCGCCATGTTGCTAAACATTCTTCTTTCATTCTTGTTCCTTCACTTTGTTCCTGAGGTAATACAAAAATGTTGCAAGGCATTGGCCGACATAAACGACCAAAATACAAAATGTAGACATAAAAGTAAATACCAAAACTGTTGCAAACCCCTCACTGACTAAAATGGCCTACAATACATGTACATAAACTTCTCAAAAGTTAGAGGGCATGACGTTTTGATCAGTCAGGCCCTCTAACTTTTGAGGAAAATGTAGACGGCCCAACATTTCAATTCCAGAAGGATGTTTCAATATCTGCAAGGCTTTTATCTGCCTTTGAGAAAGATCTTGCTAGGATCGAAACATCAACTCCTCTTCTAGCCACAAAATTCTGGAAGTTTGTCATTTACAATTAGTCACCAGTTGATATTAAACCTATTTATCTTCTCATGTGATATTTTGGGGCAAACTTAAACTGTCCCACAAAATGAAGCAGGGCTACTGAGTTCACAGGTTAGATTGCGTTCAGCTGTCATTCAAATGATAAACTCAAGAATTAAGACAGCATGGGGTAGATTGTGTCAAGCCTATACCATGCATCGTAAGTTGATCTCCCATGGGTCCCAGTAACATAAGAACATACAGCTTAATAAAAAACACTTTAAAAACACTTAAAGATTTTACATTTTAAAGAATTACATTGCATACAATAGTTAAAATTTCTTAACAAAGCTTTGGACTGATGTGGGAAAAGGATATTTTAACCCAGCTGGAATGTTATTCCAGGTTTGAGCACCACGATATTGAAAGGTACACGTGTATTTCTACCAGCTTTGGTTCTAGGAAGTGGTAGTACAACATTCCCATTAGTGCTTGATCTTGTGCGATGTGAGTGATGTTCGTTGACCCTAGTGAAATTGACCTTAAGATATTAAAGTTGGAACCAAACCTGCTAAGCATTTATAAACCATTGTGTTAAGATGTAATTCTCTTCGTTCATGTAGAGTTTTCCAGCCCAGGCAATTAAATACAAGGTTTTCATACGAGGTCATAATAATGGTTTCTGTGCATCTCCCTACCGGTATCTCCTTGCAATGGACCGATTGCATGACCACTGTTTACATGTACATGCCATCATGTGACTTACAGCACAATTTTTTTCATCTCATTTGGCACAGAGCAGCGATGGAAATGTACAAGGAAGAATATGGATGATATGATAGTCTTCTTTGCTCATTTCCACTTCCGTTTGACACTGAATGAGATGCAAAAATACCCACTAGTATAAGTCACATGATGGCATGTAAAAAAGTGGTCGCACAATCAGTCTATTGATCGTAAGTTACAATGAATTTGGATGAAATCGACCAATGGTATTTCGAGCCTAGCAGGATGTTTTCCCAACGGGAGAATGACAAGGACAAAAACAAATAGGAAGGGGAGAGCAATAGGGACACAGATGACAGGAAAGCTTGTAAACAGTCTAGAATGGGATCACAGGGAAAGGCAGAGGGAGGGAAAGGGATTAGAGGGGGGAAGCTCAAAGGAAAGAGATCACCTTGAGAATTAGCTGGGTTCAATATAAAAAACATGTTTCCAAATAAAGCATGCGGGGTGTTAGTTAATAGTTAGAGCCATTAATTCAGTGCAAAATATCATAATTTGAGTCGCAATTAAAAAACTGTTTTGGGGAAGGGGTTTGAGTCCACATGCCAAAGAATTGCAACACCCAAAAAATGGTGATGGGATTGTGGTTAACAATTGTGGTTAGCAAGTGCTGGGTGTGTCCCTATTTCTATTAGTTGAGGGTGGCTCATGCAGGGAGGAGACATAAACAAGCACAGTGCCATTCTCAGGAGGAAGATTACTGGTCATTTACTGTTGACTGTTACATGCTAATCAGAGATGTGCTAACTGATTGCTCAGTTACTTCTAAAAGGGTTATCATGGGGTTAGGTAGTGCATGGAGGAGTTTCCTTCCTCCATGGGTAGTGTATCCATGGAGGAAGGAAAATTCCTTCCTCCATGGTGTATCAATCATTTATAATGGGTTTTTTTACGACATTTTGCAGACATATCCTGAATTGTTTGTCATTTACATGGACAGAAATGTAAAGATGAATACCTGTAGGCCTACATACTGGCAAGAATATATATATACATAATGTATATAAATTTCACACAAAAAAGACAATGCAAAATTACAAAAACTTACTATGTACAATCGCCTCTACTAACAAACTCACAGAGAGAGACACAGACCAATTTATAAACAAAAAGGTAAGGTCTGAATTACTGAATCAGCAGTAGTTCTTGTTGTACAACTTACTGTATCCTCCAATAACCGGTTTTCGACGATATAAGGACTTTTCTTCAAACTGAACAATGTGGACGAAAGTATCACACTAAAAGAGGTCTCAGTCACTTTCTCCACACCACAGACTATTAGAATAATCATATAGAAGGTTGATCAAGCCTGTCACTTCCGTGAGATTACCCGGTTTTGTTGACGTCCGCGGCGCACCGCGCAGTAAGCATCGTCACCTATTTTCGTCAGTGGTGTTTAGTAAGGTGTCCCAGTGCAGCCAAACGCAAAATAAATTCTTAAAATAACTCAAAATGCTGTGTGGCACTGTAAAATTCTTCCCTGTATGTTTTTTTGTGTTCATCTTTGTTTTTGTTTTTCCACACTGCTTCTAACCCTTTCCTCAAATCATTCATAATTTATGCTTAAAACGTATTGGTCTTGTTGATGTCTTCTTTTGTGACATTTAAAAAAAACTCCACAATCCTCTTTCTCGCTGCTTCTTCAGTTATGACCTTTCCCAATGTCACTCCAGAGACACATTTCCTCCTTCTTGGTACTTTCTCTAGCTGCCCTTTTATTTTTTTCATTTAAAAAAAAGCCTATTGGGCCATGTTACTTTTTGTCTTTAAATAATAATAAAAAATAAATTTATAAAAATATATAAGCGAGACGCCCTATAGTAGCCTCCATAGTTTTTACCCAGAACGGACTGCCTCAAGTTGCGTGATATATTTTTTTCTACGGATGTTGGGGTTTGTTATGGTAAACTCAGATTTTTTTAGGACCAACAATAAAGAAAACTGGAGCTTCGAAGCAACTGCCAATTTTGTACCTAGGAAAATAGACCCCAAAAGAGCAACTTTTTGAATAACACGAGTTTGGCATACTGGAAAAGTCTTAACTTTCCACATTTTCGGTGACGGACAAGAGCAGGAAACCAACTGTAAGATATGAAGTCTGAGATCGTTATACGGAGTTGTTTTCATAGTGCGATGTGAGTTAGAAGGCTAAGCGTCGAAAACGTGTAGCGTCGAAAACGGGGGTTCCCACGATACAACAAGAACATGGTAGTTGTAGTTGTGTTCAGCTCACTTAATCAGAAATATCTGGATTTATACAAAAATATCTGCAGAATTTGACAGTGTGTTTGCTGAGAAGAAGATCCTGAAATACACAAATCTGAAAACTAAAAAAAGGTTAATAAAGGGTTTCATGTAATATTTCGATCCCCTACTTCTGATCCCAGAATTCTGACTTGACGTACCCAGTAAAAGAACATGTAGAAAAAGAGGGCAACCCTCAGGGTTCGGTGACCGCAACTCGGCTGCGGCAATCCCATCTTGTCCACGGAGTACGGCAGCTAGCGGAGCAGCGTGACCTGTCGACCAACCACCGGGCGAGCCACGGCCGACGAACCCTCACTGGCCCGGTCACGCGAGCCGTCCAAGTCGGACTCCTCGGAACTCGCACAGTAACACCGCTCCTCAAACGGTTCGATTTGTTTTGGTTTTTGTAGAGTGAAAGGTCTAGAGGAGAAACACTGCAAGCAGAACAGACACGATCAGATAGACTTTGACGACTGACAATTAATCTGATCTTATTCGAAGCTGGGAAGTTATAGACCACGAACGGAAGGGGGTCATTGGCTTGTCATAGGCTTAGGGTGAGGCCAGGCTGAACGGTGACAAAATGTAACCCCTCTGGAATGGGATCGGCAAACGCACCACGTCCCGTTGCGTTCAGTTGTGAACGCACAGTGCAGGAAAATCGGACGGAGCAGAGATTTTTTTTATTTTTTTTCATGTTGATCCTACCCCAGATCAAGATTCCAGACGAAGATTCATCATGGAAATTGATTAGCATTATTTTGACTACCATGTATAATGTTCATTCACACTATCCTGGATAGAAGAGAAAGTTATAAACTAAAAGCATATAGGCCTATAACTATAGGCCTACTTACTTTGGGAACAGGTCAACTCGTACACACTGTACCCAAACCGACTCGTACTCTGACCGACTCGTGCCCATTTTTGTCAACTCGTACCCGTGCCAACTCGTACCCGTGCCAACTCGTACCCGCACCAACTCGTGCCCGCACCAACTCGTGCCCGCACCAACTCGTACCCGAGCCAACTCGTGCTCGCATAAAATAATTTTTGTAGTCAATTGAAAAATTGTGTCATCACTTGGACAAAATAAAACAAATTATAACAAAATGGACACATTTTAACAACCAAGGAGCAAACAAAATAATTTATTTTTTTGAAAGAAAACTTTGACTGAACCGGGACTCAAACCCGAGACCTCTGGATTACCGTACACGCGCTCTACCATCTGAGCTATCCAGCCCTTTGGATGGTGGCGGTCCCATATCTCCAGGGATCTCGCCCCGCTTTCATTCGATACGCAAAACAATTGCCCGACTGCCGTAGCCAGGTTTGCAACATTATTGTTGTGCGTATCGAATGAAAGCGGGGGCGAGATCCCTGGAGATATACGGCAGATCTAGGTTAATACTTCTGACTGGCGCCCCCACCACGGCAAAGAATAGTTGACTATTAAAAAAAAAAAAAAAAACGTTCCCAGTCAGTTTTCCTTTAATTGTTTGACTTTAAAAGAATTTATTAATTTTAATAGCAAACTTAATCACGAGCACGAGTTGGTGCGGGTACGAGTTGGCGCGGGTACGAGTTGGCGCGGGTACGAGTTGGCGCGGGTACGAGTTGGTTGGGCACGAGTTTGCATGGGTACGAGTTGACTCGAATTCCTATATTCCTTACTTTTCCCCTAATAGTAATAAAGTGCCGTGAGGAAAACTGACCGGGAAATTTCTTTCGAAACAATGCGGGAAAATGGCAAAGAAACTTTGTCTGGACAGGGACTTGAAGTCTTGAACCCGAGACCTCTAGTTGTGCTTGCCAGCTTTCTCACCACCTGAGCTATCCAGCCCTTAGATGGCGGCCCTCCCGTATCGGCAGGGTGGGGCGTCAGTCAGAAGCATTCAACTTCAAAAGTCAAAACCATTTACTTAGATTTCACATTAAATTAACTGGAATAGTTAGGCCTACGGAGATTCCTAATAAAAGCAGTCCCCTAACGTTTCGTGCCAAGCCGGCTGTGACATATCGTCACCTGGATGTAGATAATAATAATAATAATAAAGTCTCTTTTATATGGCGCATTTCGTAACTGAAAGCCTACCTTATGTAGATCTACAGAAACCGACATGCCGGCCTCAAGTTTTGCAGCAGCGGCCGGTAATTTTTGTGGGGGGGGGTGTGAACTTGAACACTGTTTCGTAAAATAATATTGATAATTATTACACACCTCTCTCTTTGACCTTTCACCCTCTTGTCACTAATCCCTACCCTACTCCTTGCCCTTCTCTTTGATCTTTCCCCCTCCTCTCACTAATCCCTACCATACTCCTTGCCCTTCCCTTTGATCTCTCCCTACCAGCTTCACTCTTATTATCCTTTGTTTCTCATCCGTATCCTATTCCCTCTCTCCCCCTTCCTTCGTGTACATGTATCTGTTTTGTCCTTGTCACTCTGCCTTTGAGAAAGGTCCTGCTAGGATCGAAACGTCAGGCCCACTAAATTTTAAGATTGATAATATTGATTATTCAACACTAGGCTATAATCATAACGATCATTGGCACTGTTTTCAGAACACTTTGCTTTATCTCATACTCATAGTAGGTAGACGTTTCGACCAGAAACGTTTGCCTATAATATCGCAGGCCGTAGGTTCAAAAAGGTTTACGGACATAACTTGGGTGAGCAGTAATTAATTGTAGGCAAGGAGAAATAATTAATGATTATTTGTATTCTATGTAATACATGTATTATATCTTTCTAAAATTTAGTGGGCCTGACGTTTCGATCCTAGCAGGACCTTTCCCAAAGGCCTTTGAGAAAGGTCCTGCTAGGATCGAAACGTCAGGCCCACTAAATTGTAGATTTACATTTTGGTAATTTTAGTCAGTAAGCAGTTTGCAACATTTTTGTATATCACCTTAAATGTATTATATCTTTATTAGGGCTTATAGTCCAGGCCTATAAATTATTTACTAAATTTAATTATATTTACTTAATTAAAGCATATTATCAAATTAAAAAAAATTAACCCTGCATGATGCTTTTGCAATTACAGTATTACTTATCTTTACTACGGGTGTCTTTCCCCTCAATTTCAGATGGTGAGAGTGCTGCCAGCTGCAGGTAGGCTATATACGCGCAAAACCAGAGCTCTCTCCGGCGGTTCACGTGCCAATTCAATCCTTTCAAATTTTTAAGCGGTTTTCCAAAAATTCAAACAAAAAAAGGAAATGAAATAATGATTAAAACATGCATAAATGTTGCAAATTGTTTACTGACTAAAATGACCCAAAATCAATTATAAAAATAAATCGGAGGACCTGACGTTTCGATCCTAGCAGGACCTTTCTCAAAGGCAGAATAAAAGGTTCTGCTCGGATCGAAACGTCAGGCCCTAATTAATTATTTTTTTAAATTACAAAAATAATATCATTATATAAACCTAAAGTCTGTCACAGAAGCTTCTCATGAAGTAGAAAAAGAAATGATATTAGCGCCAAGAGATTGAATTTCTGTAACTCGACTCTTACTGTCTCATGGGTAAGAATTAATTTTGCGCCCAACATGCTAACAGTTACAGCATTGACACTAATGTGACCAATATTTTGTTTTCACATAATCTATTCACTACGTTTAGGGTTCATCATAGATCGAAGTAACCACCCAATGTTGTGACCACATTCATTTTTTATAAGGAGTCTTAGGAAACAAATCAACGATGGATGCTGCAGAAGAAGACCCGGAGATGATCAATGCCGTGTATCTTTTGTGGAAATTGAAACATGAGGGGCCCATAGACATAGAATACAAATAAAACACTGTAGCAATGTCAGAGGAAACATCATAATGATGACAATATCCTCACAATATAAACAAAGAAACACAGAACAGCACAGTTTGGGTGGACACTGGACACGACTGATGGACATCGTTTTGCACAGAAAAAAATAAATAAAAACATGTCCCAGATGAGAAAAGAAAATGAAATAAAATGAGTAATGAGGGAGATAAAGAGATACGATATTTACTTGTCCAGGATAATAAACAAGTCACCGTACAGGTACACATTTACAGCCTATCCCCTTTTTAATAAAATATTATAATTGTTCAGTATTTTCTCGTTTTTACTTTTTAAAGTTGCCCACTTTGCAGCGTGTGATTACTGTTCACCGCGGTCTTGCTCTAGCGCCCTCAAGTGTTCACCAATGGGTAGAATCTGGTTCCCTACGTACCTGCTTCCTGCTCTAAACGCATTCAGAGTGAGGTCCAGGGTACCATACGATCATTTGCTGGAATGCACAGTGTATTATGAGGAACAAGTGGACGACGGAGCAGGTGATATTTGATGGGAGTGGGTGGATCTTGATCGCAGTGTCTTCGTGTGTGGTTTCATCCGATCAGCGTCTCCTTCAATGTCCCTTGTCTTGTTGTCTTGATTGTCAAAGGCGGTAAGTTTGCATTCTTAATATGAGTATGACATTGCAGTTTCCTTACTGTAACACAGCTGTAGCTTTACAAAAATACAAATTCGCATCCTCCTCGGCAAAACGTGTGATTCACTATAAAATAAGTATAAATTATTTGTTTATTGTGCCCATTTGTGGTGTATTCAATCTATTTCACCTTTCGGCAAGGAGGCAAGACCAGCTAGGGTGTTACTTTCACTGCTTTCAGTGTATTTACATTATTTACTGTCTTGTAGTTGCTGCTATTTGCTGTATGAACGTCCTGTTCAATATAAAAACTGACAAAGTTGCTAACAATATTAACAAACCCCAAAACTGCATCATGTTCATTGTACAGTACATCATATAGCTAGTATGATGACTTGTATAGATTAGTCATGTACAGAACTAAGGCAATGACAATGTACAGTAACTCTATGAGTTTTCGCAGTATTATTGTACAGTAACATAACATTTATTAACATTGTAAGTTGTATAGGCCTACTTCGAATTAGAAGCACACATTATTTCGCTGGTTTGTGTAAAATACATGTACATGTACATTGTACAGCAAAATGATAGTTGAAATTGAATAAGTTCCACATTTTTTCTCACGGAAAATAGCAGTAGGCAGTATCCAAATGTTTTCTTCTTTGCAGAAATTAAAAACTGAGAAAAAATTGTTTAAAAAAAAATCCTTTTTTGCAGCTTAAAATATTGTTACTAATGTTTGCCTATTTAAATCGAACTCTTTGAGAATAAATGATCATTCCAGTGTGGGTTCTCAATATTCATGTTGATAATTTCACTAGTTTTTTGAAAAGTGAGCACCGCTTTGAATATTCAGTGTGGGTTGAGAAAGTGGTTACCAAAGATCTTATAGCGGGCAAAGCGCGCAAGATGGATTTCTCTGAGCAAAAGGTGAAGTACTCACTGGATGCCATTTTAGGAAGCAACAGAATCTGTCATCTGCTTTCGGTGCTCCGAAAATGAAGCAGGAAAGTCACAAACAGTATCAAAGATACAACTTTTTATGCTTGAACAGAATGTGATAACTTTCGATGTGATTTGACCACGAAATGGAGAGAATGCGTGTGACTTTGCTTACTAAGATGGCGCTCGGATGCGTGTGATCTCGTGTGTGATCTCATGATGAAGTGGCTGCTGTGTATCGTTCGTCCGAATGACTTACAAGTGGAATATGCTCCAATGCTAGCAGATTTCCGATTGTCTACAAAATTCTGTGGAATGTTACGGTTTTCATCTATAACTGTGACCCTGCTTATGAGAATGACCCTGGTAGAATCTAAGCATCAGGTCTTCTTAACTTGTTGAGTTTCTGTCTTGATATCGTTTTTTGGTGTTTTGGTGCGCAGAAGATTGCACTCTCTCCATGACAATTACTCTGTAGAATTCCAAAGTGACCTTTTTATAAAAACGCAGTGGCTGTTGTTACGGCAGTCGTCCGTTTGGTTCCCTGACTTCACAGTATTTGTCAGGATGATTAGCTCTTGGAACTAGACTATCAGCTAATAGACTGGTTCAACTAGCCTGCAATGCTGACGAAATACAATCAAGTCAGGGAACCACGTCAAGTCAGGGACTGCCGCAACAACAGCCACTGCGTTATAAAAAATAGGAGGACCTGACATTTTCCTGACATTTTCATCCTTTTCAATTACCGGTAAGCAGAAATGTCCTGCTAGGATCAAAACGGCAGGCCTTCCTAATTTTTGATATAAATTTGCTTTTTGATCATTTTAGTCAGTAAGCACCTTTTATCGTTGGAAAAGTGTTCTTTGTCATTATTATAATATGCCACTTACATACATGCATGGTGAATAATAATTGCAGAAGTAGGCCTATTGTAACTGGATCTCAGTGTACATGATACAGTAGTACAGACAGTACATGTACATGTACATGTCATGTTGAAGTACATGTAGCACACCTACAATACATGACGTACGTAGCACTTGACATCCACTGTTTTACAGCCCATTATCAAACCACGTGTGTGTCAGTGTGTGACCAAAATAATTACAAATTTTACAATTATGGGAATGATACTGATCATAGGCTAGTATGTTATTCCAGAGAGCATGGTACATGTGTACATGTACATGTACCGATGTATGTGTAACATGTACATTGTACATTGTAGGTATCAATTATACTTTTAACACTTGATACAAATAAAGCAACACAACTCCCAGATTGGTAAGACTGCGGGCTGCAGCATCCGGGTCAATTGACCCCACTTTAATTACTTCTGTTCACTTCTTTTTCAATTCTTTCTTTCTTTCTGTCTTTCTTTCAGTTCTTTCTTTCGTTCTTTCAATTCTTTCGTTTCTTTACAATAATAACAAGGTTATGAACCTGTAAGAAACTATGGATGCTGTGTTGGTGGCCAGATACGAAAACCCACACAAACCGTATAGGAAAATTGTGGGAACGTAAACATGATCTATGCGGGCCAACGCTTTCAGGCTAAGCTAGCAATCCGACCAAATAAGTGTTGACTGTCACGTAAACGGCTCTCCGAAAAATAGGACAAAAAATCAATCCCTTTTCATAGAATGTGTACAAATAGTTCTAAATTAATCTTTAAAATATAAAGTAAATCTGCCATCGTAACACCCTTGTTGATTATTCGAATCTAATGATACTGATAAGGACAATAAATACCATTTACTTGCTTCAATCGCATATGATACTTTTTCATAATTCCATTCACTGTATCATTTTTTAACGATAATACACTACTCGTATTTCAGCGTGTGTCCTTCGTTGCAGTCTAGCCTGAAGTGATTTCGCCCGCTAGCCACACCTTATTCAAATTGAAATTGCGGGCAAAACCAGTGAACCATGCATCCGTTACGTAACAAGTATGTTAAATCAGGTGAACTTTTTTTTAGATCTTGTTTAGGGTCAAAGGTCAAATAAATATGATTGGTCACGTGTGTGATGTCACACGAAAACATGTTATTATTTTTTTTAATTCACCTTGTAAAGCCCGTGAATTCTAGGGCTACTGGTAGAATAATTATTTCTTTAAAAGACATGCATTGTAGATCTTTGAGTAAGAAAACAAAAACCAATAGGAATGATACACTGTATCTCACAGGTACATGTGTCGTTTTAATGTACCGGTAAAATTCCTTTATTTCATCACGTCTGGGTGTGGCATTTTGGTTCATTTTTCAAAGAAGGCCCCACTGTATCAACTATCAAGTTACCTGGTACATGTATGTATGTATACATCATGTACAGTGCAGACATACATTTATAAGCGTTTATGAGATGGTACAGTAATTGGACTACACAGGCAGAATTAAGGGCTTGAGATTTACTGTAATTTTCCCTCGCTCCCTTCTGCATTTTGATTTGCCACCACCAACTCATCCCCTTGCCTTTTTGTTAAGTTTGATTCATTCTGGGCCCCCAAAACCCCTTAAAAAAACACCAAATGGGACAAACGCCCCGGATTGGATTTCACAAAGACTTACAAAATACGTATACATTGCAACTCAACTCACAGCCGACAACTCATCGTAAGATACATGTAGGCCATGTGGTATCTGCTCATCACTCCCTGCGGTATGCTTAGTTTTGTGTAACAACGAGTTTGAATTCAACGTCTGGGTTTGCACAGCTTGCAAATAATTCACGGGCACTGTTGCATCTGCGTACACGTATTTGTTGACGTCTCTAGAAGTGGACATGAAATGTGGCACGTCTGATTAGAAAGAAAAAGAGCAACTCATGGCATGCTGCGTCACAATTTCATGTGGTGACGTTACTGACGTGGTGTGCATTCACTGTCTTTGTCCTAACCCTGAGTTGGAAAGATTTGTCTCTCCTGACAATGGGCACAGGAGTACACAGTTAATACACACTGCCCGAAATGTTGAGTTACTGGCTATTTTCAGAGCTAGACCCCATCTTAAAAGAGATGTGTGCCATGGTGTCAATCACGCAAACATCATGTTATATGTATGATGCAATGCGGTACCTGCAGCTATACATGTGTACATTAATCAAATCTGCCACATGACCTCGATCAGCTCGGTGGTCAAGTGGTTAAGACGTCTGCACTAGAAAGGGGGAGTCGCAGGTTTGAATACCGCCCAAGCTGCCTGATATTTTTTCATCAGGCATCAGGCAAATTACTGAGCTCTCAAGTGCTTACAGTATTACAGTACCTTGAGCAGGGCAAACCATCATTGAATTGTTTTTATTCATCAGTGAAAGTTGAGACAAAAGCCGTGTCCGCACTGGACTTATTTTTTTACCGAGCCCGTGGGTAACATTCCAATGGGTAAATCTTCCCGGCGTCCGCACTTGGACTTTTCGACTCGGGTAAACTAACCGAGACGATGGGTAAAACTAACCGACTCATGTACATGTGCATGTACTGTAGGTACACAAACACGTTGTTACCCTGTGCCCGCACGAGTCTTGCATACTGTAACGTAACGTGCGGGGCGCTGGATGTGGTTTTTTACCGAGTCGTTTACCGAGACGTCGTGTCCGGATTGGACTTATCGACTCGGTTAAACTGACCTGGTCAATTTAAACGGGCAGAAGTTGGTCGGTTAAACTACCCATTGGAGTCGGGTAAGTTACCTGGGAGGAAAACTTCCTGGGCTGTCCGCACTGGACTTAAAATGATCAATTTACCCATTTGCTCGGTTAGTTTACCCATTTTAAGTCCAGTGCGGACGCGGCTTAACACTGCTATCTTAACACAGTCACCCCCAACCCTACACCTGTACCTGATACCCCAAATAACTAACAATAACAACCATGTTTGATTTACAAAGTGTACGGGCTATTATACAAACTACACTGTACATGTTTGGTTTGAACTTAGTTGTAGTGCTTCAGTCATAGTGGTATTGTGAAGGTTTGTGTTTCATTGCTTCAAATGTTCAGCAGGTACAATAGTACAACATGTACAATGTATTTGGAGATATACCGGTAGTTGTATATAGTGGTCTTCATTGTGATACGGGCTTAGACTGGTAAAAGGCTAGGGTTGTATTCACTCATGCACTTAGTGGAAGATTTGTGGCGACTATGATGATGTACATGTAACAGATCTCTTTTGACTTTGCCTTTGAGAAAGGTCCTGCTAGGATAGAAACGTCAGGCCCTTGAACTTTTGAGATTCATGTATTGCAGGTCATTTTAGTCAGTGAGCAGTTTGGAACAGTTTTTTTTAAATAAATTTTCCTTATGTTAACATCTCTTTTTTTGAGACGGAGTGTGGCTCTGAAAAGAGCTGGTAACTCAACATTTCAGGCAGTGTCACTGTGTGTACTCCCGTAGTCAGGAGTCAGTAGTCAGGAGTCTGCTGGATTCCAACTATCATCGGTGCTTATTATTATAAATGTACAGTTTATATGGCTTATGCTCAGGCACTTGTGCCATAGATAGTATATTGTATACCTGTACATTGGTCCCACTGGGGCAGTGGTAACAAAAACAAATCTGCTGTAGACTCCCTAGACTGCACACACATTTCTCTTTAACTCTGTGACAAGATAACTTGCCCATCACTGGAGGTGATGGCATTGTGTGAAAACCGGGGCTGACTCTGGGGCTGACCACACACCCAGGACCTAGGGGAGCTTAGTGGGTGTGTTTCTTGGTTGTTTTTTTTCGGGATTGAAGCAGGTCATGAAATGATGTTACTGCTCTGGTGGACCAGGCTCAGTCATTAGGGCAAGTTAGTAATGCCGGTCTACAAAAATGAATATTGTACTTGTAGTACACTCAATCAAACTGGACACTTGACTAGTAGACCATACATGTATACCCTTACATACATGTACTACATGTACATGTGCAGTCTTCCAACGACGGGCAGATACACTGTACATGTACATGTACGAGTGCGCACTGCCTGAAATGTTTAGTAATTACATGTACCGGTACTGGCTCTTTTCAGAGCCACCCTCCTTTTCACAAGAGTTGATTACATGTACTGTACATGGTGTCACTACAAACCTGCTTTGTATACTTTTGTACATGTATTCTATGTACATGTACCATGTGTATCGGTACACGTCTCCCACCGTATAAAACTTCAAATGTTATCCAGTACTGTACATGTACAGTTGTACATTGTACACGTGTACGTATACAGTTGTACTCTATAATTATGTACAATTGTCAATGTACACATGTACTGTACATGGCATGTACTTGCGCTTGGTAGGTGAATGCACAAAATGCACATGTCTATGTCCGTACATGTACACACATGTACATGTACATGGACATGTATACATACATGTACATGTACATGGCACACTGTACATGTATGTGCATGTATAAATGCACATTGACAAAAGTGACAGATTGTGTATAATAATGTACATGTAAGTACAGTGTACATCTGCAGAGGTCCATGTACATGTACATGTACATGTACACTGTAGACATACATGTACATGTACATATATACATCATCATGTACATGTACATGTATCCTCCAATAACCGTTTTTCGACGATATAAGGACTTTTCTTCAAACTGAACAATGTGGACGAAAGTATCACACTAAAAGAGGTCTCAGTCACTTTCTCCACACCACAGACTATTAGAATAATCATAGAGAAGGTTGATCAAGCCTGTCACTTCCGTAAGATTACCCGGTTTTGTTGACGTCCGCGGCACACCGCGCAGTAAGCATCGTCACCTATTTTCGTCAGTGGTATTTAGTAAGGATTCCAAGTGTAGCCAAACGCAAAATAAATTCTTAAATTAACTCAAAATGCTGTGTGGCACTGTAAAATTCTTCCCTGTATGTTTTTTTGTGTTCATCTTTGGGTTTTTTTTTTTGACACTGCTTCTAACACTTTCCTCAAATCATTCGTAATTTATGCTTAAAACGTATTGGTCTTGTTGATGTCTTCTTTTTGTGACGTTTAAAAAAAATTCACTGCTTCTTCAGTTATGACCTTTCCCAATGTCACTCCAGAGACACATTTCCTCCTTCTTGGTACTTTCTCTAGCTGCCCTTTTATTTTTTTCATTTTTTATAAAAGCCTATTGGGCCAGGTTACTTTTTGTCTTTAAATAATAATAAAACATACATTGTATATTTAAAAAAATTATATAAGCGAGACGCCCTATAGGAGCCTCCATAGTTTTTACCCAGAGCGGACTGCCTCAAGTTGCGTGATATATTTTTTTTCTACGGATGTTGGGGTTTATTATGGCACACTCAGATTTTTTTTAGGAACAACAGTAAAGAAAACTGGAGCTTCGAAGCAACTGCCAATTTTGTACCTAGGAAAATAGACCCCAAAAGAGCAACTTTTTGAATCACACGAGTTTAGCCTACTGCAAAAGCCTTAACTTTCCACATTTTCGGTGACGGACAAGAGCAGGAAACAAACTGTAAGATACGAAGTCTCAATTCGTTATACGGAGTTGTTTTCATCGTGCGATGTGAGTTAGAAGGCTAAGCGTCGAAAACGTGTAGCGTCGAAAACGGGGGTTCCCACGATATGTTTATATTGTACATTATACATTTGCATATATATATTTCTGTCTGCCAAAGATGGGATGATGGTAATTTGCCACTGAATAATTTATTGAATTTATTATCACCGCCAAGGGAATTGAAATTGGGAAATTTGTGTCATCATAGTGCACAGTCACTAATGACTAATTAGTGCACTGTGTAATTTGTAAACATATGGTTTGAGCACAAATTTGAGGGAAAAGCCATGAAATAACGACTGTATGTAATATTGTAACATTAGTCTAGGTACATGTACATACATACAGTGTACAGTACATACTGTACTGTACATTGTACGTTTGTAGACTTTGTACTGTACATTATGATACATACCGGTAATGTAGGCCTAATGTACACATAGTGTACATGTACTGTACGTGTACTGTACAGTACACGTACACGTACATGTACTACTGTAGGTAGGCCTACTGTACATGTAGATGTGATGTTAACAGACATTTGGGTGAAATGCAAGGAAATGATTGTGGAAATGACAATTTATCTATCCTGGAAATACTTAGGCCAGCTAACTGTAGAAGCAGGATAAAGTATAAGTATACATTTCATTGAACATGTGGTCAACATTTTTACTTGGGCATGTAAGGATTGTATTACGCCGGACAACAGGACCGAGAGGTCATTTGTAGTCTATTTCAGTTCAGTAAGAGTCAATCGCGGTCTTGTGCTTTTCAGTGGAATGAAATGACTGAGACAGGGTTGCAGTGGTGGGTGCAGTGTCATGCCCATGGCACGGAAGTCAAGTGATTACAAAAGGTGGGAGTGCATGAAATGCGTATCTATTATTCACAGTGATCTTACAGTGTATCCAGAGGGGAGAAAGTTGACGGGGGAGAGGGGGGGGGGGGGCATGGGTGGGGTAGGAGTGTGAATTGACTGAGCATGACCCTTGGATGATACAGTATGCATTTACTGTACATTTTCATTATCTAGTTCAATTCAATTCGATTAAAGGCCCAATACAAGATGTCCACAGATTTCCTTCTAATTTACGCAGTTTGTAGATGGTCATGTTGCAATGCTGTTGAAATCTTAGGTCTGGGATGCTCTACCTTTCGAGAAATCTTCACGCAAACTTCGACAAATAGTTATTACTAGCGAGTAATTAATTATTTCTTACACTACAGAACGTTAGGATGCGAAAACTGTGACGGTTTTTTGCCTTTTTCTACTTTCTCAGATTACCATTTGAACTAAAACCTTCGCACTGTGGTAATCTTTTGACTTACCAAAGTTATAGGGCCTTTAAAGGGAACATAAATTTGTTTCCATCTATACACTGTTCATTCACAGATGAAGAAAATGCAATGTTCAGTTGATATTGAGAACACTATCACATGAGGCACCCAGAAGTGGGTAAAAAGCATATTACAAGTAGTGACATGGAGGCACATCCCACAAAGCAGAGCATGAGATGAGATGCTTTAAGAACACAGGACAATAAAACAGCAAAACAAACAGACGAAAGAAAATAATGAGCAAAAAAAAGTTACATGTTCATAGATGATTGTACACACGGACATAGAAGGGGAATTTAAAACAAATTAGCAGTGTATTGGCTCAGAGGAGAGGACAAGAGAGGAGAGAGAACAGGACAGGACAAGAGAGGAGAGAGAACAGGACAGGACATGACAGGTCAGGACAGGACAGGATAGGACAGGACAGGGCAGGGCAGGGCAGGGCAGGGCAGGGCAGGACAGGACAGGACAGGGGAGGACAGCACAGGACAGGGCAGGACAGGGCAGGACAGGGTAGGACAGGGTAGGACAGAACAGGACAGGAAAGGACAGGAGAGGACAGGAGAGGACAGGACAGGACAGGACAGGACAGTAGAGGACAGGAAAGGACAGGACAGGACAGGACAGGAGAGAACAGGAGAGGAGAGGACAGGACAGGACAGGACATGACAGCAGAGGAGAGGACAGGACAGGACAGGACAGGACAGGACAGGACAGGACAGGACAGGACAGGACAGGAAAAGAAAAGTTGGACTTGATCTACATCTACATACATTTACAGTATCTCTCCACTGCTCTGCAGCCTCACTGAGCCTCTTACAGATAAAATTATTTTGGCTGGTGCTCCAATGGACTCTAACTAGTTGGAACACATACCTTTCTTTGCACGTTTATCTGTTCATTCACATCTGCACACTGTGCCAATGACTGTGGTTGTCCCCAAGACATAACACAGAAACCACCTGGTCTAATGAATATTCATTCCTCGCAAACTAGCTGGATACATGTACATGTACACGTACCACGGTATGTCGAACTCTGGACCTCAGTTACAGAAAAAAAAGTATTAAGGCCTACGATAATCTTATTGCATGTATCCAAAAGCTATCTCGCCCCATTAACTCCATCCAATGCTCCATTTTCATAAGCCACTGAACTATCACAAGGCCTATTATACAAATGAATGATATGAATCCCTACAGGGTAGGCACCATCTCACAAAACAATCGGCCCAAATTTTTTTTTTTTTCGTTTTTAATGACATAAAAGTTTACCCGGTGGGTCATTTCACGGTCCAATTGATGCGCATATTGGTTAACGCCACTAAGTTGGTGCACGATTTAATAACATGGAAGGGAGTGGGTTAAGGGAGATGATTCTGTGCTTGGTAAATGCACCGATTAATTCGCCGGATTGTGAGTGCACACTCCAAGTTGCTTCTTAAAATTAGGCTGACATTTTTATCGGTGGCCCCTTCGTAGGGACCTTGTGGCGCTCGAAGCCCCAATTAAAGATGAATGGTTTTAATGCGCCGGTATTTACTGCGTTGTACATTGATCAAATCTGGTTCCCTTCAGCAGGTTTGGACAGGGAGCAGGTCAGCGGGAAAACCAATGGATTACAATTGAACCAGTTACGAACAAGTTACTTTACTCAACTGACACGATTTCGCCGAATCCGATTTCACAAAGAAATTATGGGAGTTGACCCGATATTGACTGCTAGAAGGACGTAAAGGCCCAATACAGCATTGGGAAAATTGGAAAACATCAATGTCCACAGATTTTCTTCTAATTTACACAGTTTGTAGATGGTCATGATAGAATCCTCATGTTGAAATATTACGGTCTTGGATGCTGTACTTTTCAAGAAATCGTCACTCAAACATTGACAAATGGTTTATTACTGGCGAGTAAACGGTGCAAAAATCGTGATGGTCTTTTGCCTTTTTTTACTTTCTGAGATTACCGTTTGAGCTAAAACATTTGCAGGATTTTCTTTTTTGGAATGTTTAATGGTTTAACACACAAACTATGGCAATCTTTGACTTGTAGCAATGTTGTAAATGGGCTTTTAATAATAATTTTTTAACAATATAATTTAGATTTATAGAGCAAACTTATCCGGAAAACCGATCAAGGCGTGAACATTCAAAGAACTTTGTAATGTAATTTGATGTAATTTGACGCAGTGATAGCTGGGAGTTTATTCCAAATGGCAGGTGCTGCTGCCCTGGCAAAGGCACGCTGACCATAGCGGATAGTTCTTGCTCTCGGTTCCACTAACAAAATATGAGCCAGAAGATCCGAGAACCCGCCTTGTTTGCTCGAGGCAGATAAGCTCCCAAAGATACTGTGGAGCACAACCATGCAAGACTGTGGTACTTACCAAATGGCTGTTTCTCATGGAAACGATTCACTTACCGGTACGT
Source organism: Luidia sarsii (assembly GCA_949987565.1). Taxonomy (NCBI): domain Eukaryota; kingdom Metazoa; phylum Echinodermata; class Asteroidea; order Paxillosida; family Luidiidae; genus Luidia; species Luidia sarsii. The sequence continues at coordinate 5,648,369 of OX465118.1, forward strand.
GTGTTTTCTGATAAGTTGGTTTCAGGGAATACACGGTACATGTGTACATTCTACATGTAAGTTGAATTCTGGCTACCTACCTTTTCCTGGGAATGTGAATGATTAACTGATATTTTGCTTGTTTATTCATGCATGTACATGTACATGTACATGTTTTACATGTACCGGTACATGTACCGGTAGGCCTACAATGTGCAAATAGTACAGTATAGTACACATACACAGGTCTACATTACATTTACATGTACATGTACATACAGTAGTATGTAGGCCTCCATATCCAACCCATTTGTTTGGCTAACCCTGCTTCAGATGCATGTTTGCCACTCACTACTTCCTGAGAAATGCTCATACAAGTAGCTCCAGGGTTAACACCTTCATCCCAGCTAGCAAGTGGGAGTGCCAATTTCCTCGCAAAAATCCCGGGCTAAGCACTTGTCGTGTGAAAAAGCCCACCAGCTTTGCATCACAGGAAACATAGTTTGGACGGGACGGTCTATTCATATCCATGGCGTAAGGTTGGTGATAAAACCTACAAGGATAATCGATCCCTTCATCTCTCCACCAATTCCCTCCAAGTGGGCCCCCTACGTGGCCCATTCTATTCACCTATGTAGGTCAAGCACCAAGGAGTATCCCATAGAAGCCAATAAAATCAGCCCCATCCGAAGGAAAGAAAAGAAAACACCCACCCAGTCCACAGAACTAACACATTATGCTCTGCCCAGCAGGCATTGGAGTATTTTTTCAGTGGCCCTCAGAGGTGTTAAAATTTTAATATCCAGTGCAGTGGTCGACCTTAGTGTGTTTTTCTCTCTGAGGTAGAGGGGAGGAAGAGGGTTAAGGGATGGATGGGGGGAGGCCAGCTTCTTGCACGGCATCACGGCACTCGTCGCTTGATTTGCCCCCGCGAAAAGGACGCTATCTTTCGCACGGGTGGCGCGGGTAACGCGGCGATTGCGACCATCTCGTAATGAAAGACACCATGAAATGAGTTTGCCGCTCTCCGCAGACAATGCTGGCCATCTTAATGGGATCTCTCTATTATCGGTCTCTATTCGGATGAGGATGGCACAGGCAGCCTTGATTGTGCAGCCTTTCTAAATGCCTTTTGAAAAGTACCTCCCGCCACTAGAGGGCGCTGTGCACATCCGGTTAGACAAAGTGCAGTCACACCATGTTTGCATTCTAAAAAAAAGTAGCTCTTTTTCTTTGCACTTTTGTTGGGGCATTGACTGTAAGACCGACTGGTGCCTGTTTTTGTAATTTTTCCTGAAAATCAGTCATTTCTGGAATTTTGCAAGATTTTGTCTGGACACTCCTATTACATTTATAAATTTCAGTTACACATGTATAGTTGTACATGTACAAATAATGTACATACTGTACACATACTTGTATGCTTATGTACATACATGTACATTGTACCCTATGTAAACAAAACTGTTAGAAACAGGCTGTCTTTCTTGCAAAGTTGTTCAGTGTTACCAAAAGTGTTCATGTTTTTTTCTTTTGGAGTTTTTCTCCCACTTTTTCTATAAGCCTTATATTCTTACCTGTAGTACCCGGTACATGTACATGTACATGGTACAGTACATACTGTAGTATCAAAAGTAATGAGTGGTATGATTTTGTCCAAGACCGCATTGCGTATTGAGTAGTCACATGTCTGGCTAAAATGTACATGTACTATGAGGTTTTAACATTTTCATGATGAGAGTAGCAGAATAAGTGATAGGTTTGCTGTAACACAATGCAATTTCTCTTTTGTGAGTGTGTTTTGGTTCTACCAAAGTACTTTTCAGAACCACACACAGTCACACACTCACAATTTGTAAGAGAAATTGCATGGTGTTAATGCAAACTTATTCTGAATGTTTGTATAAGTTCAATGTCCATTGTACAATTCATTTCTATAATACATATACATGTATGTACGCACACATGTGTAATACATACATGTATGAGTAAAAAATAAAAATCAATAGGAATGATATCTCATTGGTACCTAGTTGTTTATGTACATGTACATGTACTGATACATACACACTGTACATGTACATATTTATTTTGATGACGTCTGGTCATGTGTGTCACATTTTGGTTCACTTTTCAAAAAATGACCCATTTAATCTTTTACTGCCAATTCATTCCCACGTACTGTAGACCTACCGCTACCGGTACATGTGTACAATGTACATGTAGTTCAATAGCCATAGTGCTGTACTAAAGTTGAACCCGACAGTACATGTACATGTACGTACGTGTAAATGTACAGAAGCACTGCATTATACATGTGTATACAGTATAGATGTGAGTATTCTGTCATGTTGTCCCTCTAAGCCATCTGAAAGTCAGAGCGCCACATTAATTTGACGATGACACATCTTGAACATGCGGCATTCTGACTCCACAGGAAATTGTATTAGCGGCTAGGCCTGCATTTGGCCGGCACTGACAAACGTGCGGCCGCAGACGCCAGACTAGTGGCTGTTGCCATGGGAATACGCTCGCATGACAATCACGCTGGGATGAGGCTGGTGACCTTTTGTGGACACATTCGGTATATATGTCAGTGGGTAATGAATGATTTATTTATTGGCAACCAAGATCGGTTGGATTTTACAATTGTTACAACTGAAAGTAAATATTACATACTTCATTTACATTGTTATTTAAAATTATAAATGAATCACCCAAAATTACATTAAAAGTTTAAAAAGTGATTTAAGCTAAAAATACATAAAATCACATAGATTAACCGACCTAGAAGCACATCAAACACAGGACCAATAAACCAACCTTAAATCTACTCGACTTGGATTTAAAGCCCCTAACATTGGTGAGATCAAAAACCAGAAATGTTAACAGATTTACATGAAACTAATACAGTTTGAAGATGGTTACATGGTAGAAACCTCGCACTGAAATATTTCTGTCTAAAATGCCGTATTTTTGGAGGATCGAAAGAGTAACTAATTTACGTGTACGTCTCACCCCGAGAACTAAACTATTTTTCAGTACACCATCATTCTGCTCGTGAGTATATAACTGCACGCTATATATATAAATTATACATGTAGTAGGGGTACATCTGTCTAGGCCCATGCGGGAGTTTTCCGTTGTGTTGTCATACCCCCCGCAGTGACTGGTGGGCCATTCTAAAAGATGGCAGTTTGCGGGAACATGAATTCGACCACCGAATTCCATGATTTTTTTGATTGTAGGTTGTTTTTAACACCCAATCAGATAACATTTTTCTCTGGGTTTCATTCCCCTTTAAATCTACTGGTACAACTTGGTGCAAACTTATACTGTATGTTCAGCTATCATTTAAATGGAAATCGCAAAAACGAAGGGGGCCTGATGAAGGGGGGGGGGAGGCAATAGTTGAATAGGTGACAGATGACAGATGGCAACAGAGGTACAGTACTGTAAGCTCGTAGACAGACTAGAGTGCGATCAAAGGGAAGGGCAGAGAGTAGGAAAGTGATGAGTAAAGCGGGAAAGATCAAACAGGCAAGATCAAACGGGAAAGATCAAAGTGGATTAGAGAACACCCTCTGAAGTATTATATACCCCTGGTACATGTAATATACAAGGTTAGCCATTCTCCATGTTCTCCTGTATGTTGAGGCCGTGTGGTAGCTTAGTCTGAAGACGTTTGATCCACAGCTTGTACCGTCTCAGACAGATGAGTAAGTTTTGCATAATGAGATGTGTTCTAAACGGTAGCTCTGTGGTACTTGTGCTCACTGCACAACATTTATGCACTACGCACTTAAATGTAATGTAACCTTGAGATGCATACATGTACATGTACAGTATACTACTGTTAGGAAACCCCCACCAAATTCACAGTTACTGTAATGGAGCCGGATGTTTCCATCAATCCTTCCCAGACCACTCCTCAAATGTTGAGATTTGCAATTTGGACATTAAAGTCAGTACAGCAGTTAGCAACATTTTTTGTTAATAATACTGTAAGAACTTTGAATCACCATGTACATGTACATGTACATGTACACTGTACATGTACACGTGTATATATGTGTACATACATGTACATGTACGTATATTTGCACATGTACGTGTACAATGTACACGTACATGTACATGTACATGTATGTTGTCCATCACAGTACCTGGTACATGTGTACATGTACATGTTGTACATGTACATGTACTGTTCATGTACTTTGAAAGCGGTTGAATGTATACAGAATTCTCCTCTGTGTACCAGTATGCACATGTACATTGTTGTACAGTACATGTAATGTACAGTACCAGTACATGTACATGTAGTTCTGGGTTCAAACCCTACCCAGGAAACTACAGTGTTCATGAACTTCATGTACATTTAGTACATGTGCTATACAATGTACAATGTAAATCTGAAATCCATGTGAAATCCATCCTTAGTTATTATACATGTATACATGCTATAAATATGCATGTGCACGACAAATTGACTATTGAACACAGTTCATGTCCATGTACAACTGTACATGTACATCATATACAATCTTAATTTCCTTGCTCTACAATTCATCATTACATGCACAAGGAATGTGGTAGCGTGCCTTTATGGACTGGTGTGGTTGTGTTTGACTTTGAGATCTTCATGTATGCAGTCTTGTGCAGTCTTGAGATTCCGATATTTACAGTTGCTTGGAAATACACATGTACACATACTGCATTGCTATGTAGTTTACTCTGTGATTCCTCCCTTTCTTTAGCATAAGTATTCCTAATTTCCTAACTTCGTGTACATGTATGTACCCATAGATTGGTAGCTATGCATGTCCAAGAAAATAGCTTACAACTTCTGGCAGTGTCTGGTGGTGTTCTAGTCAAGGAATCTCGCCAACTTGGTAGCAGTCTGCGACACACTCACATGTGCATAGAATTGAAAAAGACAAATCTTTTTAAAGGCCAAATACAACATTGGGAAGATCGGAAAAACATCGACGTCCACAGATTTCCTTCTAATTTATACAGTTTGTAGATGGTCATGATAGAATCCTCATAATTTCAACATTATATTATAATGTTGAAATCTTACGGTCTGGGATGCTACATGTTACACCCTGTATACTTCTCCAGAAAGCTTCACTCAAACATAGTTTATTACTCACGAATAATATATTATTTCTTACACTACAGAATGGTGCGAAAACCGTGTGTTTTTTTTTGGCTTTTTCTACTTTCTCAGATTACCATTTGAGCTAAAACCTTCGCAGGTTTGCTTTTTTGAAATGTTTAATGGTTTAACGGACATACTGTAGCAATCTTTGACCTTTTCCAATGTTGTATAGGGCCTTCAAGTGTGCTCCCCAGATTTCCATACCCGGTAGCCTCTATCTCTTATTTCTGAATCAGCAAAGAAGAGACGAAGAGATGAATGTTAGAAGTGAAAGAAAGAGAGAGTCCGTTCCTATCTGAAAAGAGCCAGGTGCTGGCCTTCAGGCAAGCCTTTTCAAAAATATTGCTGTGATCAATTCAAAACTGGCCACTTTTAATTAAGGCACTGCCCTCTCAATTATAATTAAAGAAAGGGTTCTTATAATGGGACGAATGATTTGGGCAGTGTTACGATTGGGATGTGGCGGATTTTGCATTCATTGCGCAATCTTGATCAACCTAGATTTCCTCAGCCCCTCATGGTATGTGCCCGAATTGTGTCAATTATTCTATCTTTTTCTTTTTTCTTTGCTTCGTTTCCCTACTGAGCTGTTTGCCTAGCGTTGGGTAAATTTGATTTGCCACTGATAAGAGGAATAGGAAAAGCTATCCGTTATTCAATTGAATTTCAATCAAGGTTTTGTTACATGGATTGTGTACATGCTCGCAGCATTATAAAAGATCAGACATACACGTACCTTTACATATTATAGTCATCATTGGAAAGTCTCATTCACTAATGAAGGTTGACATTTACCATACATTTTTAAAGCTTCTCAAAATCTGTTCCAATTATTATAGGATTGTACAGTAATCTTCTCTGTACTGTACATAATTTGTCATCCAGTGCAGTAGATTGTAACATCTTTTCTCAATCCTTCAAAGTCATCCACTTACCCAATAAATTCTTCCATAATCCTACACAATCCTATAATCCTACAAAAAACATCCCTTAACTCAATGGCCCATTCTTCCTCAATCCTACAAAATCGTCCACTAACTCAATGATCCATTTTTCCTGTTCTTCCTAAATCCTTTAGAAACAAAATCATACACAAACTGAATGGTCCATTCTTCCTCAATCCTATTTAGATTATTCATCAACTCAATGGTCTATTGACTCCATTCTTCTTCAATCCTATAAAATCATGCACTAATTGAATGATCAATTCTTCCTCAATCCTATACAAATGTCCATCAACTCAATGGTCCACTCTTCCTCAATCCTACAAAATCATGTATGTACACTATTTTAACTGAATGTCCATTCTTCCTCAATATAGGAAGATTTGCGGTGACACCATGTTCACCACATTCTCCTGATGATGACCAGAGCATACTGGTCGAAACGTTGAGTTACCACTCAGGTTCTTTTCAGAACCACACCTTCTTAAGAGACCTTATACACGGTGTCAATGCAAACCATATTGATTCACCCACCATGCAAAGCCTTAAGTCTTATTCATTCTTCCACAATCCCACAAAATGCATCCATCCTCAATCCTACAATTACAATTTGTACATGCATGTACTGTACATGAATACATGTACATGTATGTATGCAATGGAAAGTTCTACTTTGGTACAAATAGCTAGCACACAATTTGACACAAATGACCCACAGGTACAAGAATGTGTTTCCTCCACACATATGCTTCACACTACAGAACAGGAATTTTACTATGCAAGAAAAACACTTTTAGAGGCTATGTATATATGGTAAATAGCCATGGGTAAAAGGCCCTCAAATGCCACGCCTATATAATGCATAGTTACATTAAATGTGTTCCACCTACATGTAGGTTCTGTCTAAGCATTCTCACACATGAAGCCAATTTCTGTAGATACAGAGCAAGGTTGAGGAATTAATTGTTTCTCCCAGAAATGGCGCCGATGAAATGAACATGTTTTTTTCACACCGTAGATTTTTCCACTTAGGCCGCAGATGTTCTCGCATTAAATTATTGCGAGTCGCCCCGCTTGTCGGCCCTTCGTCCACTGGGATTTGGGCCGATTTTGTTTGGTCAGGGCGCGTCGGATGTAATTAATTACGGGCCGTGCCTTTGGACCTGCGCCTAGCAACCACCGGAATTCCACACTTTTCATTTGAGTGACACACTAACACTGTTTCAACTGTCCTAATAATCACGAGCGGTGCATTGTGCGATAAAAAAACAACGCAGTGCGATTCAGCAGAGCAATTGCAGTCCCACACACATCGCATTGCAAATAAACGCAATTATTTGGAAAAGAGTCCGAATCACAATTCAAATTACACTAATAATCACGTTTATTGTGTCCACAAAAAAGGGGAAGTTTGAATCGCAATTCAAATCTTGATCCAAATAAAGTGCTGAGCTTTCTGCCTAAGAGTGCATTCCAAGGCAGAGAGCTCAGTTTCTTGTTTATGCTGAACTCAAATTGTCAGCGTTTCAAGAAGAGATGATATTTGGCATTCTTCAGCAGGCTAAATTTGTCTCTTCATGAAAACACTGAAAAAAGTACATGTTACTACACTGTTGTACGATGTACATGTACAATGTACAATACAGCGTACATCACATGTGTTCATGTTTGGGCCGTGTGATTGAGAATGTATTCCCATACACTGACCTCGGTCCATTTTAGATTAATCAATTCATCGCTGTGAAAGTGAACTCCATGATGACGCTGGAATTCTACATCTCTGGCAGCAGCACCCAAATCAATCAAGGCAATCAATGGAACAGTAATGATTATAAGTCTTAGCCAGTGGCTTTTACAGTACATGTATGTGATGTACATTCACTGTACCGCACAAACTTGTAATGGACGTATACATGTGTATGCATGTATACTGTACTGTACACCCTATGTGTACATTGTACATAATGTAACAGTATGCATGTACATGTATGTGCAAGTTCAAGTACACATACATCATGTACTTGTACATGGTGTTGTGTCCTTGTATACAGTATAGTACAATGTATGTGCACATCCATGCATTGCATTAACATCAGATTTACACTGTTCATCAAGTCTTCATGATATTGTAAGGAGGGTTGATGATACATGTACATGTACATGTAGATCATGGTTAAAGCTTAAGCCGCGTCCGCACTGGACTTATTTTTTACCGAGCCCGTGGGTAACATTCCAATGGGTAAATCTTCCCGGCGTCCGCACTTGGACTTTCGACTCGGGTAAACTAACCGAGACGACGCAGTAAAACTAACCGACTGGCGCGTATAAACGCAAGAGGGCGCTATGGTGGTGACCTTTCACCGGATGTAAATACCATAAAACTACGACACGTCGACCCTGCTCGAAAAGTAAACAACATTGTTGTATTGGGACCATGGCACGTCACGTGGTATTTAGGGCCTCTGGCAATGCGGGGCGCCGGATGTGGTTTTTTACCGAGTCGTTTACCGAGACGTCGTGTCCGGATTGGACTTTTCGGCCCGGTTAAACTGACCTGGTCAATTTAACCGGGCAGAAGTTGGTCGGTTAAACTACCCACTGGAGTCGGGTAAGTTACCTGGGAGGAAAACTTTCTGGCTGTCCGCACTGGACTTAAAATGGTCAATTTACCCATTTGCTCGGTTAGTTTACCCATTTTAAGTCCAGTGCGGACGCGGCTTAAGTCTGCAGCAGAACACCTTTTACCGGATGACAGGATGCGTAGTACATGTACATGTACATGTACAGTACTGTACATTGTACATGTGTACATGTACATTGTAGTACATGTACTGTATGGAACCAAACTGCACACACTTTCCTGGCAGTATTGCTTTGTACAGTATATGTACATGTACATGTACCGGTACATGTATGTTTGTTTGTTTAATGAGTAATTTGAGAGAGAATGTTAGTTTTAATACCGTTTATGATTGTACAAAATGAATCTGATGATCATACTAGTGCTAGGGAACCTGTTCCACTCTTACATGTACGTACCGGTACATATTTTGTACACGTACATTGTATGCACTGTACATGTACATTGTACATAATTATGTACATGTACATGTACATGTACATGTAGGCAATCATACTGCACTGAAAATTTGAGATGTCAGTACTAATGGCAATACACCCTGCTTGTAAACAGTACAGTATTTACATGAACATTACATGCATATAAATCTGTTAATACATGAACATGAAAATGAAGGTCATCACAAACTTGTACAGTGTACATGGTTCTGTCTCTCTAAAGCTACTCAATTGCTACCCTTTTAGCCTATTTGCGAGCACACATTGTACAGTATTTTTCGTGACGTTCTTTTCTCAAACATTTAGAGGACCCAGTGTTCGATCCTCCATTTACATTAGCGAGACCTTTCTCCAAGGCATAAGCACTCTGGATATCATACCGGCACAGTACCACCTGAGCTATCCATCCCTTACCTAGCGGCCATCCCAAATACATCTAGCCGGCTAATGTTTCTTTTCTAGGATGGGCGGGGAAGCCAGTCCTGAAGTATCGCAACATTTCATGGACTGATACGTTGTCTGCCTTTTCCCTACAGATCTCCTGCTGCCTACTTTGTCTCTTCTGGGCTAGGCAACAGACGTGCATCGCAGTCAGACATCGTGCTACGTTCATCTCTATCAGCCATGGGTGAGGCAATTATTGAGAAATGATATCTAAGATGAATTATGGTGCAATGTCACTGGTTGGTCATTTGGTGTCTATTTTGTAGCTTAATTTACCTTAATTTACTCTTCTTTTTGCTTATTTGCATGCATTTCGAGGATTCTGAAGAGTTACAGGGAGCATACAATACATACACATACTTAATGATTTCCTGAACACGTTTGTTAATCGGAATCCTTCAAGAGTTATTGATCAAGGAATACTGAAGTGATAAGTCAAAGTCACTTGTCCTGTAACATAAGTTACCGAACGTTGCATCGCCCTTTTCAATTCTCTAACATGGCTCAAATGACAAGCAGGGTCATACAACAGTCAACTCATCTTGAAATGTAATAACTACACTGTATGATGCATCGTAAATCAACTTACATGTGTATGACTGATAATAAAGTTGTGATAGACTGTATGGTTTCTGTGAAGTGCTCGTTGTATTGCGATTGATTGTAAGCTACGATGAGTTTGGCAAAATTGACTGCTGTGCAGGTACATGTACATGTACATGTACATTGTACTGTACTGTACCTTAGCTAAAGTGAACCTTAGCTTAAGCGCTTAAGTTGCATGTCATGCACATGTGATGTGATATACTTATCTTTTACGTTTTACATGTACATGTATGTGCAATGTCATGTGTGTGTCCTCATGTACATGTATGTACATGTTGTACACTGTACATGTAATGACTGCACTGGAAGGTTAAATGTTGCCATTTGAAATCTAGGGATAAATTCAGGCACACGACTTCAACTCTCAGGCTGTACAATGTACAATTTGTCAGATTCTGGACACAACCCTATAGCATACATGTAGGTCTACATGTGCCGTTTTAGAATCCTTTGGTGAATTGCACCCTGTGCATGTATCCTTTTGTGCACATGCTGATAATAGGGATAGGCCTAGGTCTTAACATAACCAGTTGGGACACACTAACTGCATGGATTTGGTAAGAGTTCATAGAAGCATTCGAAGGAACTGTAATAACTGTCGAGTGTACATGTAGATGTACGTGTACACTGTACAGGTGTACATGTACATGTACTTTATCAGAAGCAATGATACTGTACCGGTATCTGATGCAGTACTTGTTGCTACGATAGCTACACTGTAATTTTATGCACTTTTTCCAACTGGGTTCTAGTATTTAATTGCTCTCCATTATAAGTTGTTATTCTTGACACTAGTATCTTGACCCTATTTACATGTACATGAACATGTACAGTACATGTTATGTACATGTGCATGTACACTGTACATTATACACACATTGACTGCACACGTGTGTATTTTTACGTGTAATGTATGTGCCGTATTTCAGTGCACACGTACATGTACGGTACTCGTAGGTGTGCATGTACATCACGCTGTGCCAGACGTTCTTGAGCAGATTAATTTGCACGCACGTATTCATTGAGCCCACATCACCTATCAGCCTATATTTGCATACTGTACGATCCAAGGCGGATTTCACAAAGTGCCGCATCGAAATTGACTTGAGCACAGCCAGACCTGTTGTAAGCAGAGTGGTTTGTGGTCGTCATGCCATGACACCTTTCCCAAACGACCTCTTATGAAGGTGTGTGGCTCTGACAATACATGTACATGTACATGTACCATACCTCACTCGTTCACCTGAATATTTCAATTTCATTTTTGAGATTTGGATTTTCCCATGTACAGTACCGCCTTGCTGTGGATTTTTTTTCCGGACCGCATCCTCTTTCCCTCCCATTTACAACCAAGCTGTACCAATTCACGTGTAACAATATGTCTTTCTAACCTTTGAACTCCTTGTTTGTTTCCCTTTGCCCTCTTCTTAGCCATCACCTTGAGTGGCCTGCTTTGGGCCGTGTGGTTGGAGATTCTCCATATGAAATGATAATAATAAAAATTCAGTTAAAATTACGACTTTTCGACTTTTTTGAATCACTTTTATTCAGTGGCTGCTGTGGGCCTTGTGGTTGTCGGTTCTCAATATTTTGTTTTGAAATTGAAAAGTCGGCAAAGAAAACTGTGACTGTGCCAGGACTTGAACCCAAGACCTCTGGGTTAACGTACATGTACTAGTGGTCTTTCATCTGACCTATCCAGCCCTTAAATGGTGGCCTTGTTTGCATCTGGATGAAAAGCTCCCACTCTGGCAAAGACTAAGTACATGTAGTTGACTTTTTGGCAAGGCCACCGTCTAAGGGCACCGTTACGTTAATACAGAGGTCTCAGGTTGAAGTCGCGGTCCAGTCCAAGTTTTCTTTGACATTTTTTCAATTTGTTCAAAAGTTCCCAGTCAGTTTTTCCTTTGTATGTTTGACTTATTTGGTTTTTTTTTTAATCAGTCAAAATCGCTTTGCAACTTGTATGAATCACTTAAATGGAATACGTATGACAAAAGAAACAGACAAGGCAGTTGGCAATCCCATTTTCAGCAAGGAAGACTCACCAGGCAAAACATTTTATTTACAATCTGACCCCTGTGTAACCCTCCTCTCAATAGGGCCATTCCCACTACGAAAATAATCGCGATTTGAATTGCGATTCAAAACCTTCTTTTTTTGGATTGTGTCCACACAGGCCAAAAAATCATGAGCTGATTGTGGTTAGCAGTTGTGGTCAAATGTGTATCCTTGAGGGTGGCCCACACAGGAAGACTTGTAAACAAGCACAGCACTTCCTGTCCATCAGAGCGTGAGCGGTGCATTGTGGGATTAAAACAACGGCGCTATTCAGTGGAGCGTTCCCACACACACTACGTCGCAAATAAACACGATTATTTGAAAAAGTCTAACTCTTAGTGGAATCCGAATCGCGAATCAAATCCCACTAATAATCGCTCTTATTGTGAAGATACATGCAAAAAAAGTGGAGTTTGAATCGCGATTCAAATTGCGATCCATATAATCACGTTTATTTGATGTACCGTAGTAGAAACGGCCCTAGTGTTGTCTTGGTGCATTCTCCCTCATGGCACGTCTGCCCTTGGCCCAGTCCCTGCCCCCAACAATGGGATCAAATTACATCCCACCACCCACGTAAACCACCCTATTCCTCCTCCTTCCCTGCACTCTTGTCCTCCATACAAGACGGCCCACTTCTCAGCCCACGTCTGCGAAATTTGATCATCTCAAGAAATCATTTTCCCAAGTTGCAACACCAACAATATGCATACTATAGGCCTACATGCATGTGCATGCATGTACTTGTAAATGTACATGTACAGTACATGTACACATATGTACATCTACAATATTATTTGCAAGTGCCGGTACATACATTGTACAGCACTCATGGTTGATGTGCCATGTAGTATACACATGTATACAGTGTACATGTACATTTACACTATACAATGTACATGTGTGTATGTGTTACGTGTACATGTACGTGTACAATGTACAGTTAGAAAAGCCTTATTCAAGTTCACAACCTGTCCCAATTTAAGTGTAACATACATGTATGTCTTGTCTTTATAACCTTTGATCTCCTCCTTGTTTTTGAAACGCGATTCAAATCACCCTGTATTTTCGTAGTGGGAACATCCCTTGTGTACCGGTAGATGTCTTTCTTTCTAACCTTTGATCTCTTCCTTGTTAGTTCCCCTTTCCCCTCTTCTTAGCCATCACCTTGAGTGGCCTTTTGGGCCTTGTGGTTGGGCATTAGACGTCTCTCTATAACGGCTTTGACAAGCTCCTCCTTGTTCTCCATTCCCTCCTTCTTAGCCATCACCTTGAGTGGCCTTTTGGGCCTTGTGGTTGGCATTAATAGATGTCTTTTCTAACCTTTGATCTCTTCCTTGTTTGTTCCCCTTTCCCCTCTTCTTAGCCATCACCTTGAGTGGCCTTTGGGCCTTGTGGTTGGCTATTCTCCATAAAGATTGAAAAAAAACCCCACACATTGATTTTGTTCTTGAGCAATGTTCAATAATGACTCACTGTGTCCAAGGATACATGAACATGTGTAGTTCTGAGCATTGGGATATTCCACTAGTGTATACATGTACGTGTACACGTACAATCGTACACGTGTCTACCAGTACACTGTTGAGTTACATTGTATACTATTTATATGTAGGATTTTTGTGAGTTTCAATGACTTTGAAATATGAAAACAAATTGTCTCAGTGATGGATATCAAACTGTGGGTGCATGGTGTCGGAAATAGACTTCATTTTAGATCTACAGTACATGTACATGTATTTTACACAGGGTTGTGATTGCAAACAGTTAACTCCACCATTACGCTGCCATTGTGAAACGATGGAATGGACCCAAAGGGGTATGGATAGCTAAATGTACATGTACATGTACGTGTATGCATATAATGCAAAGATATGCATACCTGTATGCCGTATCCATTCCCATGCAAAACCTCTTTACTGATTAATGCTGACCAGTAGTAATACGTGTACATGTAATAGTATCCTTTCAGATAAAACACATGTACGGTACAACACAGGCAAAATAGAGGAGGCCTATCCATCCTGGCCAATTCCTAGCTTACTCCCTCCCCCTCCAGTCAATAGTACCAAAATCAAAGTTGTCATGAATGATTTCAATTTACCCTCGCCCCCAACCTATTGTAGGATGATATAAAAAAAACGCTGACTGAATTATGGTGTCATGTAATCCTATGTAAGACCCTGTACATGTATGCACCATGTATGTATGTATGAAGGTACAGCTCAGCAGTAGTTACTCGAAATGTCAAGGTTTGAGGCGTTTTGGTGGATTCATGCCCACGTACAGTACATGTACCGTGTACGTACCACCATATGATGTTACTGTACAGGTACATGTAAGGGGCTGTACAATGTAGACACACGTACATGTGTTGTGTGTGTGTACAGTATGCATACTGTAGACCATCATTGGGTGAATGAATTCCTCAGGAACAATCTACATGTACATGTACATGTACATGAACATGTAGCACCGAGGCGTGCATGCATGTACACGTGTAAACAAATTTGTGTGTTCCGGTAGGCTTTGAGGGATTTGGGAGTGTGGATGTACGGGTAGGGATATATTGATGATAATTGAACTATTGAAAGTATTGATTATTGTCCAATTTTTCCAACTGTAAGCAAGATCACGCTGGCATGCGCGAGCGCCAGCGTGTGATGTATCAAAATATTTACTTCTAAGAATAAACAATATTAACAAGATAAATGTACTTTGAGAAAGGTCCTGCTAGGATCGAAACGTCAGGCCCACTAAATTTTAAGATAAATGTACACTGTAAATTAAGATATATATTGTTGATATTGAGAGACGAGGCAGTTGGAGATTGTTAGAAGGAAAAGAGCATGAAGCTGCTGAGTCTACAGCAGTAAGGAATAAATCTACAATTCTACATACCGTGTACAGTGATCTTGCACGTTAAATGGTTTCAACATCGTCTCGATTTACAATTTTACATATGTATGTATTCTTCAACTGACTTCTTTGGCTCAACCGGGACTTCGGAAAAAAAGACTCCTACAGTACGTATGTCTCGTACGAGATATACATGGAAATTGCAAACTCTGATAATACTGTACCTGTACGTGTACATGTATATGTATACAAATGTACATGTAGATGTACTGTAGTGTATTTTGAGTTTCTAGAGCTAAATCTGATGTATTTTATATGTATGTACGTACATGATGTACGTGTATGTACGTAGATCTATACATGTACATGTGTAATTGCACCAATTGATACAAAATTATGTAAATTGAGTATTACTGTTGGTGTTGGTGTACATGTCCAAATCTACAATGTACATTACCTCATTCTAATTGTAGGGTTTAGTCTAACTTACCATAGCAGTCCCCCACCTCATCAAAATGCATTGGTCTGAATTCCAAATCAACAGTTGATATGTACCCAAAGTTCACGGCTGTATAATATTCTGCCATGCCAATCCCTGCAACCCAACCAAATTGTTTCCAGATGTTTGAATTTCACGCCCGCTCAGGTGTCAAGAGAGCAAAGACTATTTTGATGGCACCTCTCTGGCCTCTGGATTAACAAACAGGTGTCCTAAGCACCTGAGGTAGCCGTACAGTACGTGAGTGGTTTTCTCCCAAGAGATGCAATATGCCTATGATATCATCATCACCATCACCATCATTGGTCGACTGTGGAGCAGGCGTCTACAGGCTGTCTCCAACCACTGCAGTCTTCAGCAGAATTGACAATATCATTTGGTTGTACATGTAGCATCCCTTCATAGTCTCCCAATAGTTGTATAATTAATAATAATAATAATATGATTTTGTAGAGTGCCATTCCATCTAGATCATGGCGCTAGCAACACAAGATAATTAGAAACACAGACATTTCAAAGGGAAACAGGATACAAGTAGGTTTTCATTTGCTTTTTAAACATCAAAATGGTGTCCAGCAATCTGATGTTGGTGGGTTTAGTGTTCAAAATTTTCAGGCCAGCAATTGTGAAGGCTGTGAAAGTCTGTGAAAGTGTCCCTACACATGTAGTTCTCGGCACTGATAGTAGAATAGCATCAAGGCAGGAACGAAGGCTGGGTCTGCCAGATACAATGTATGTTGAGCTGACTGAGGTGCTGTTTGGTGGAGACACTTGAAGATGAGGAGACAAATTTTAAAGTCAATTCTTTGCCGAACGGGAAGCCAATGGACTTGTGTGAGCAGTGGGGAGGCGGATACACGCCTATCAGCAGAAAATAAAAGGCGTGCACTCGTGCAGCACGGTTTTGCAGTCGTTTGAGTTTATCTAGATTTGAGTCTGTACAGCCATAGAGAAGAGAGTTACATGTACCATAATCCTGACAGGATAAAAGTACACAGAGTACTTGGTGACAAGTACTGCAAGTACAGTGTCCTGGGCCTTCCTGGTTTCCTTTTTCCATTCTGCCATTCTGCCTTTGAGAAAGATCCTGCTAGGATCGAAACATCCAGCCCTCCCAATTTCTGCCAATTTTGTCTTCACTCAATTTGATCTGTTTTCACCCTTGTGACAGATGACCTGGAGCAGGCTGTGGAGAAGCTGAAGCTGAATGCTAATGACAATGACCCAGTGTCTTGTCTGGACTGCATGCTGCAAGCCCTGGAACATGACGGTAATCACTCAGATAATATAGACCAATGGCATCCCTGCCCAAAATGTACTGCACTCCACATACAGTACAGTGCATATTCTGCACCCACCCCAATGCATAAGCCAAGACATTCTGCACCCATCCCAGTGTATGAGACAATACATTCTGCACCAATTGCAGTGCATAAGGCAATGCATTCTGCACCCATCCCAGTGCATACATGTACACCAATACATTCTGCACCCACCCCTGTGTATAAACCAAGACATTCTGCACCCATCCCAGTGCATAAGCCAAAACATTCTGCACCCATCCCAGTGTATGAGACAATACATTCTGCACCAATTGCAGTGCATAAGGCAATGCATTCTGCACCCATCCCAGTGCATACATGTACACCAATACATTCTGCACCCATCCCAGTGCATACACCAAGACATTCTGCACCCATCCCAGTACACTAAGCCAAAACATTATGCACCCATCCCAGTGCATACATGTACACCAATACATTCTGCACCCATCCCAGTACATAAACCAAGACATTCTGCACCCATCCCAGTACACTAAGCCAAAACATTATGCACCCATCCCAGTGCATACATGTACACCAATACATTCTGCACCCATCCCAGTGCATACGCCAAGACATTCTGCACCCATCCCAGTGCACAAGCCAAAACATTATGCACCCATCCCAGTGACTAAACACACCATAGCAGATAGCTGCTTCCACAAGAACTTGATTGTGAAATATAAGAGACCGTCCTTTTTTATGATGTGCTATAGTGAACAATACTCCAAAAGCTGTGATACATTGTATGTATCAACTTCATG
This sequence comes from Luidia sarsii, assembly GCA_949987565.1. Lineage (NCBI taxonomy): Eukaryota > Metazoa > Echinodermata > Asteroidea > Paxillosida > Luidiidae > Luidia > Luidia sarsii. Next base: position 5,666,092 of record OX465118.1, read on the forward strand.
CATAGGTATTGCGCACTATACAGTATATGACAACCTTATGGTCTAATCAACCATTCACAGCAGCTTTTTTAAGCCACGCAAGGTAAAGGGCTTAGGAAAGAAGGAGATAGAGAGGGACTCGGGAAGGCTGGAGATAGGAATTGACATTTCTCATAAAAAGGGCAAGATCGTAGGCTGGGGGAAAAAATTTGAACCAGGAAGGGAATTCTAGAGAGAGGTTGAACGAGAGAAGAAGCTGTTCTGATATCTCTTTGTTCTACCCCCAAAAAAGCTTAAGAAAGAAAGGTATACAGCAACACAGCACCACAAGTGTAATGTTGGTAGACCAGACTGATCCACCTTGACTGTAGTACTTTTTCGTCTTTCTTTGGCGTTATTAGTGGAAGAATCAAGTGCTAGACTTCTAAGCTTGGGCTCGGTGAAGATTCTGACTGAGCAACTGAAGGACACAGAGAAGGAGGACTCCCTGGGAAGAATCTGCAACATCATAGCAGAAATGGCCAAGAACGGTATGTGCATGCCAACTGTTACACTCATAGGCTACCCATTCACAGTCACAGATGCAACGACCCTGTGCAGCTTGTACTCAGTGGGCCATTCAGTGCACCCATCCACAGTCACAGCTGTGGATGCAATGACCCTACCGGTATTTTAGCTTGTACTCAGTGGACCATTCAGTGCACCCATCCACAGTCACAGCTGTGGATGCAATGACCCTATTTTAGCTTGTACTCAGTGGGCCATTCAGTGCACCCATCCACAGTCACAGCTGTGGATGCAATGACCCTATTCAGCTTGTACACAATGGGTCATTCAGTGCACCCATCAACAGTCACAGCTGTGGATGCAATGACCCTATTTTAGCTTGTACTCAGTGGGCCATTCAGTGCACCTATCCACAGTCACAGCTGTGGATGTAATGAGCCTACCGGTATTTTAGCTTGTACTCAGTGGGCCATTCAGTGCACCCATTCACAGTCACAGCTGTTGATGCAATGACCCTACCGGTATTTTAGCTTGTACTAAAATTTTCACAAAGCCTTACGATACATCGTAACTCAACTTGCGATGGATAACCCATCGCGAGTTGTGATAGGCCGTATGGTTTCTGTGCATCACTCATCGTCCTGGGATTCATCATAAGTTACAATGAGTTTTGTGAAATCGACTGCAGGAAACATTTAGGACTGCAACGATACAATCTCCTGATGAAAAACAGAGCACACACTGTCTGAAATGTTCAGCCATCGGCTCTTCTCAGAACTCATTGTCAAAGAGATGACTTACAATTGTGTTCTGCCCATTGCAGAAAGTATTCGTGAGCCGTTTGTGGATGCTGGCGTTATACCCATCCTCAATGGTCTACTCGTCCACAAAGATGACGATGTAGTGGTACAAGTCTGCCGAGCACTGGGCAACATTTGCTGCGATCATGGTAAGTGGAACCCCAAGGTGAGAAACAAAAAGACACCAACCAGGCTTGCCTTCAAGTCACAAAGTATCAAGTGCGAGTCCCAGTCCCGAGTCATCCTCGTCAAGTCCGTGTCTGTGTCGTGAGTCAAAAAGATAAAGTCTGTGTCAGTTGTGAGTCACAAAGGTCAAATCCGTGTCTGAATCATGAGTCACAAAGGTCAAGTCTGTGTCTGAGTCGTAAGTCACAAAGGTCAAGTCCGTGTCTGAGTCATGAGTCACAAAGTTCAAGTTTGTGTCTGAGTCATGAGTCACAAAGGTCAAGTCCATGTCTCAGTCGTGAGTCACAAAGGTCAAGTCTGTGTCTGAGTAGTGAGTCTCAAAGGTCAAGTCCGTGTCTGGGTTATGAGTCACAAAGGTCAAGTCTGTCTGTGTCTGAGTCATGAGTCACAAAGGTCAAGTCTGTGTCTGAGTCATGATTCACAAAGGGCAAGTCTGAGTCGTGAGTCACAAAGGTCAAGTCCGTGTCTGAGTTGTGAGTCACAAAGGTCAAGTCCGTGTCTGAGTCGTAAGTCACAAAGGTCAAGTCCATGTCTGAGTCGGGAGTCACAAAGGTCAAGTCTGCGTCTGAGTCGGGAGTCACAAAGGTCAAGTCCGTGTCTGAGTCGGGAGTCACAAAGGTCAAGTCTGTGTCTGTATCATGAATCTCAAAGGTCAAGTCTGTGTCTGAATCGTGAGTCACAAAGTTCAAGTTTGTGTCTGAGTCATGAGTCACGAAGGTCAAGTCCGTGTCTGAGTAGTGAGTCTCAAAGGTCAAGTCCGTGTCTGGGTCATGAGTCACAAAGGTCAAGTCTGTCTGTGTCTGAGTAGTGAGTCTCAAAGGTCAAGTCCGTGTCTGAGTCATGATTCACAAAGGGCAAGTCTGAGTCGTGAGTCACAAAGGTCAAGTCTGTGTCTGAGTTGTGAGTCACAAAGGTCAAGTCCGTGTTTGAGTCGGGAGTCACAAAGGTCAAGTCCGTGTCTGAGTCGGGAGTCACAAAGGTCAAGTCTGTGTCTGTATCATGAATCTCAAAGGTCAAGTCTGTGTCTGAATCGTGAGTCACAAAGGCTGCACCACGATTCTGAGTAATGCCTAGCTGACAACAACCAGCGTCGCAGCAAAAAATTGTTTGGGAATCATACAAAGTAGATTTCTTTTCAGTTCCTGGTTTTGATAATAACTTAAAAGGCTGTACCGTATTCACAATTATCTTCAAATGTCTGAGATACCACCATCGGTAATAACAAAAACTGTTGCAAACTGCTCAATGACTAAGATGATCTGCAATACGTAAATCTCAAAAGATAGAGGGCCTGACATTTCGATCCTAGAAGGACCTTTCTCAAAGGCAAAGTGGCCTTAGAGAATGGACCTGCTAGGATCGAAACATCAAGCCCTCTAACTTTTGAAGTTTCTTTTCCTTTGTAAATTTTTCTCTTGTAAATGGCTCATGAAATAGGCTTTGAAATAGGATTGAACGAAACCCAGACAATCATGTGGCTAATCTGTCCTAAAGAATGTCCAGCTTTCCCAACTTTCAATCCAAAATGTGGCCAAAAGAGTACAGTAGTTGAGTCTAACCACTGTCCGTGCGGTGGAAACCAGACTCATGGTCATGTCTTCAATGACTGTGATGCTACAGGTCTGCCCTGTCAACTTCCTGCACTTGATAATTCTTGAGCCGATTTCACAAAGCCTTATGGTTCATCTGAACTTAAGATTAACAGTTCATTGTTGTCACTGTGGTGTGTATACATGTTCTTTCCGTGCTCACTAGTCGTCTTGTGTTTGGTCATAAGTAACAATGAGTTTGGTGACATCGAAGACCTATCTAGTGATTCACCTCACCAACTGACGATTCTAACTTTGTTTTGTGAAGTAATGGTTTACATATGAAATTAGTAGTCCGAATGGTGTATGCCAGATGGTGTTGTACTGTAGTTGACACTTTTCTTTTTGTGCCTTTCTTTGTGACTTTACTGCTGTTTCATGTTCCATGTCAGACAAAGCCCGACAGGCCATTCACGATTCAGAGGGGGTAGAGCGATTGCTGGAACTTCTCAAGTCCAAGTCTACCATACCAGATGCAATGCTGGCCAATCAGAAGGTCCGAGTGGTTGCCAGTGGTTACCTGATGAATCTCACCTATGCCAATGGTGAGTTGTTTGACTTAGATGTAAATTTTCAAAAAGGCTGTATCCATTTTGTGTGATCCCCGAGAAGGTTTACAACCGTTGGTTGTTTGCATCTGAATGAAAGTGGGGATGTGATCCCTAGAGATAAACGGCAGTTAATGGTTGAATTGCTTCTGACTGGTGCCCCCACCCCGGCAAAGACTATTTGATGATTAGGGAAGGCCACCATCTAAGGGCTGGATAGCTCAGATGGTAAGAGCGCCGGTATGCAAAACCAGAGGTCTCAGGTTCAAGTCCTGGTCCAGTCAAAGTTTAATGATTCAGGTGACAGTTGTCATTCTGTGGCAGGAATACAACAGACCAAAGTAAAGATACCCAGACTGTCTTTGTTATTGTCATTCTGTGGCAGGAATACTACAGACCAAAGTGAGGATGCAAGGGGGCATTGACCTCTTAGTAGCCCTTATGAAGAACTTCCCTGATGATATCAACCTTTGTGGCAAGATCATCATGTGCATTGGCAACATTGCTGAACTTGGTAAGTAATCCAACCTTAAAACAACTTCAACAATATACAATATAACAACAGCAACAACAGCAACAGCAACATCAGCTTCAGTGACAACAGCAACAGCAGCAGCACAAACAACAATAACAACAATATCAGCAGTAACAGCAACAACAACAACAGCAGCAACAGCAGCAGCAACAACAACAGCAGTAGCAAAAACAGCAGCAACAGCAGCAACAGCAGTAGCAAAAGCAGCAGCAACAACAGCAACAACAACAGCAACAATATCAGCAGCAGCAGTAACAGCAACAACAGCAATATCAACAACAGCAACAACAGCAATATCAACAACAGCAACAAAAGCAATAGCAACAATATCAACAGCAGCAGCAACAACAGCAACACCACAGCCTTCATTGCAGCCACAGTATTCATCTGAACTACAACAATCACAGCAACAGTTGCAACCAAAGCAACTGACAGCAACTGTCACCAGTGCAAGCACCATAGTAGCTTATGGTTCTGAACTAATGCTTTAACACCAGCTACAACAGTAAGCATAGCAATTGAATTCATGAGTGGAGTCAGGAGAGGTCAGTCGTTGGTGTAATGGCAAACTCTTGTTCCACTTGAACAAGATTCTACCTTTCTCTCCCGTCATTTCAGATGAGAACAAGGTAGCGTTTGTCAACAGCGGCATCACTGAGCTTCTCATCAAGGCCCTGAAATTGGTTGCCGATGACGACCAGCTGGAGACCATCTTTGAAGTCATCGCAACATTAGCGGAGAATGGTAAGGCGCCCTCTATTGAGATATTATCCTGATGAATGAAAAGGTCTTCAGAGAAGTTCCACAGAAGTTCCACAGCAACTGGCCACGCAGAATTTCCAATTTCCGCAGAACACCAAGCCAGCATGGATTGGAACTAGGGACTCCTGCTTTCTAGTGCAGCTGTCTCAACCACTCGACCACTGAGCTGAACAAAATCATGTGGTGGATTCGAAGGCAAATTCGTAATGGTATTACATTCTCATTGATTAATCAAAATTTCCTTAAACAAAAAAATAGAAACTGATTAAGAAACCCAAGCAAAGACTAGTTGACTATTTAGGAAGGCCACCATCTAAGGGCTGAATATCTAAGGGTTGGATACCTCAGATTGTATGAGTGCTGGTACGCAAAAGCAGAGGTCTCAAGTTCCAGTCCAGTCAAAATTTTCTTTGCCATTTCTTTTTATACATATATCAGTTTGAAAATACCAGAGAAAATTGGACATGAACCCAAGACCTCTGGTTTGGTGTACATGTACCAGCACTCTTACCATTTGAGCTATCCAGCATTTAGATGGTGGCCTTCCCAAATAGTGAACGAGTCTTTGCTGGTTTGTGGGCCATTACTCAACTTGACTCCTGATGACGGGCAGAGCACACACTATCCGAAATGTTGAGTTACCGGCTCTTTTCAGAGCCACACTTCTTCTCAAAAGAGAAGTGCTTCATGGTGTAGCTTAGAATACAAGATAAACTGAAACAGGCAAAACAGCAGGCAAACCAGTCTTCATGTATATGGCTGGGTGAGTTGATTTTCTCTGTGTGTCGTTCTTTTCTGTCCAGATCTGATGAAGCTGGAGTTTGCCAAGTGCAACCTGGTGTCCACCATCCAGGAGGTCGTCACTAAGTTCACAAACGGAGACATGGCCCAGGCCAGCCAATCAGACGAGGACTTTGACATTGAGAGGGTGGCCAGTGACATCATCATTCTGCTGCTCACTGGAGGTAAGAAATTTGATTGCTGACTTTTTTTGGTCCGAGCAGGATCTTAATGTGGTTTTGAGAAATAAATATGAAACAAAAGATTGCAAAGAAACTTTGTTTGGACTTGGATTTGAACCTGACACGTCTGGTTTTGCATACCAGCGGTCTTCCCGTCTGAGCTATCCAGCCCTTAGATGGTGGCCTTCCCTAATAGTCAACTAGTCTTTGCTGGGATGGGGACACCAGTGAGTCAGAAGCATTCAACCATTAACTGCTGTATATCTCCAGGGATCACACCCCTGCTTTCATTCAGATGCAAACAACTAATTGTTGTAAATCTGACTTTAGTAGCTTGGGGATCACACAAAGCAGCTCCAAGTCAAACCAATAAAGGGAAAAACTGATTGGGAACTTTGCAAACAAATTGAAAAAAGTGGCAAAGAAAACTGTGACTGGACTGGGACTTGAAGCCGAGACCTCTGTTATTTGCGTACCAGCGCTCTTACCAGAAATAAAGTGCTATACAAAATTGTTGCACACTGCTTACTAACTAAAATTACCAAAATGCAAATCTCAAAATGTCGTGGGCCTGGTGTTTCGATCCTAGCAGGACCTTTTTCAAAGGCAGAGTGACAAGTGACAAACGTCAGGCCTTACCAGAAATAGTTAGATGCATAGTTAAATAATATTTAAGATATTTTGCACGTGAACAAATACATGTACACTGTACACATACATTTTAATAGCTGTCTGTACGTTAGTGGCCATTCTGCCATTTTTGCAATCTCGGCGTATTTGTGGTGCTGTTCGCAATTCCGATGCTGTGTACAATACCGGTAAGTCTAAAATGAAGTCTATTTCTGACACCATGTTTTGATACCCTAGGTTGAGACTAATTTGTTCTTATTTCAAATATTTGGGAACTCACAGAAATGGCCTGAATGTATTAACATCTTAATGGGGGGACCAAGTCAGGCAGACGAGAGGAACACCTTTTATAGAGCAGACTCAGGGTGGTCACCATATTTCAGTGAGCTAGGGCTTGCAGTGACGACCCAAGCTCCTTGCTGACTCCCAGTAGATTATACCTCTGCACCCGATGCAACAAATCTGCAGGCAGCCCAAATGTGACGGTAGTATCAGGCTTTGTACTGACCCTGTTTTGTCCACTGGCGTTGTGTCCACATTCAGACGAGAGCATGAAATACCTGTTTGCCGACGGGCAAGGGCCACTCTTCAAGATGGTCATGTGCGACTGGATCAAATCCTCCAACGACCTCTACCAAATATCTGGCGCCCTCGCTGTCGGGAACTTTGCGAGAAACGGTGAGTTTTTGGATCGGGTTCTGGGGGGCCACGGATGGATGGAGGGGGAAGGAATGCCAGGTAGTGGTGACATCTGCCATCCAACAACACCCCCCACCCTGGGAAGTAGGGTCCCCTATACCCAAAACCCAAACCCAACAGAGCTGTTAAGGTCTTCTCTACTTAAAACGTTAGGGTGAGGTAATGCCATGAGGGACCTGACTAGCGTCAAGCTATAAAGAGCACTGCCACCATAGACATGTATAACCTATAGACGGTCAGCGTCTATTAGAAACAATGTCAGGATACTGTAATGCCATGGGGCTCCCAACTACATGTAGCATCAAACTATGGGCAGAAGTAACGAGCACTGTAACCATAGACAACCTATAGACGGTCAGTGTCTATTAGAAATGACGTCAGGATACTGTAATGCCATGGGGGACCTGACTAGCATCAAACTATGGGCGGAAGTAAAGAGCACTGCCACCATAGACATATATAACCTATAGACGGTCATCGTCTATTAGAAATGATGTCAGGATACTGTAATGCCATGGGGGACCAGACTTGCTTCAAACTATGGGTGGAAGTAAAGAGCACTGCCATAGTATTTTATTGCGTGTGGCGTGACGCGCATTCAAATTTGCCCATATTCCTATGATGCTACTAGGGGACTCTCAGGCTCATGCATTGCTTTGTATCTTTATGTATGTATGTGTATTGCAGCGCTCTTTACTTTTGCCTAGTTTTAAGATGGCAGCTTCCATGAGATTACACTCTGGCGCCCTCTATTGTCTGTTTATAGGTTATAATGAAGATGGCTGCCTCCATGGCATTGATCGTCCGTAGGTTATATGTGTGCTTTTTCTGTATAGTTAATATTTCTTCACATTTTTAAAAAGATTTCCTTGACATTCAGTGACTGTTCTTTGCCTGTTTCTGGTGACAGACGAGCACTGTATCAGACTGGTGGAGCTGGGAGTGCTGGGCCCCCTGCTCAATCTCCTCAAGAGAGAAGAAGGCGAGGAACTAGACATGAGGCTCGGCCATGCTGTACTGAGCGCCCTTAAGAACCTAGCCATTCCAAGTAAGTCTGGTAACCCTATGGATTGTATACGCCGCGTTTCCACTGGACTTATTTTTGGTCAAAGTAATTGAGACAATGTTTACTTTTCCCATTTGAAATCCAATGGAAACGGCTTAGTTCAATTTTCCTTAAGGTTACTTTAACCGAGCAGAATTATTACTTTTACCGGCCAACCTCTGCCCAGTAAAAAGCCGCATTTCCACAGGACTTATTTTTGTCAAATTAACCGAGACAATGGTTTACTTTTCCCATATACCGTAAGTCCAGTGGAAACGGCCCAGTTGAATTTCCTCTTTAACCAAGCCGAATGGTTACTTTTACCGGCCAACCTCTGCCCAGTAAAAGTGACCAGGTAGGTAAAATGCGACTCGATAACAAAACACATCTGGCCTATGACATAACACATGCGCTAACTGCATAACATCTGCTTTGGGTCACGTGCTAAATGTACATGTATTGCACATTGACCTAATCTTGCCTGCTACCGACATCATTTTGCAACGTACAGCACTTACATGAGCCGTTATATTGCCAGCTCAGTTACTTTAACCATATTCTCGGTTAAATTGACCAACTAAAAAGTCCAAGTGGGAACGGCGGTCAAATTTGACCATTAGAAATTTTACCATCGTCCAGTCAAAATGCATCTTTAAAAGATGCAAATTTGCAAGATTTGGGTGAAGTACACACCTCGCTAATACCAATGGCTGAATGGTGCCATCAATACAAATGGTTTAGAAGCGCCTCTGCTATTGATTGAGTGACAGTGTGCCTGACTGACCTTTGACCATTGACCTTTGACCCCTGCAGAGGTCAACAAGCCCCTGCTACTAGAAGCGGGCATACTGGCCATCATTCTCCCACTGCTGAAATTGGACATGCACCCTGTCATCTTCAAGCTCCTGGGCTCGTGTCGCATGCTCATTGATGGACAAGGTAAGAAATGTACAGCGCTGAGGTAAAAAATAAAATTGGTGAAGTCACTGAAAAATCTTACTTGACCTGTCCTTTTCATTTTTTGATAAGCTTGTACCCTGAAAGAGTTTTTCTCTTTGTGCATTTTTCAAGTTGACTATCTCCCATATTTTTTACTTTAGCACACATTTTTCATGGACATTTTTCAAAAATTTAGGAAAAATGGCGAAGAAAACTTTGGATTAACATATCACCGGCTCTTCCATCTGAGCTATCCATCCCTTAATAGATGTTGGCTCTTTGCCGGGGTGGCAGCACCAGTCAGAAATAATTCAACCATTTTGAGTTTTGTAAATGACGCATTGTTAAAAAAAACACCCGTTTGGTGGTTAAAGGCCCAATACAACATTTGGAAAATCGGAAAACATCGATGTCCACAGATTTCCTTCTTATAATACACAGTTTGTAGATGGTCATGATAGAATCCTCATGTTAAAATCTTTCAGTCTGGGATGCTGTATTTCTCGAGAAATCTTCACTCACACATCGACAAATAGTTTTATTTCTCGCGAGTAATAACATATTTCTTACACTAGGGAATGGTGCAAAAACTGTGAAGGTTTTTTACCTTTTTCTACTTTCTCAGATCACCATTTGAGCTAAAACCTTCGCAGGATTGCTTTTTTTTTAATGTTTAATGGTATACCACACAAACTGTGCCAATCTTTTGACCTTTACCAATGTTGTATAGGGCCTTTAAACACTATCCTGAAGTTGGTATTCTCATCAGTCAGACTAGCAAGGCTTCTATTTCTGTCTGCAGGGGAGACGGCCGTATCACTGGGGCAGAATGTGGAGTTCATAGAGAGAGTGGCTGAGCTGTGTGATTGTCAGATCCACGCAGGAGTAGCGGGGGAAGCAAATAGGTAGGTCCTTCCTCCGAGTCTCTAGGCAAACAGGGCAATGCCACTTCAAGTGTATGTGCTCTAGCCCCTGGGCTATCCAGTCCTTTGATGGAGGGTCCCAATGTTGACTGGAATGGGATGTGAACCCAAGCCCATGGCTGTAAGATCAATGCTCCACCACCTGAGCTATCCAGCCCTTAGGTAGGGGACCAAACATTGACTGGAATGGGATGTGAACACGAGCCCATCGCTTTAAGATCAACGCTCCACCACCTGAGCTATCCAGCCCTTAGGTAGGGGACCAAACATTGACTGGAATGGGATTCGAACCCAAGCCCATGGCTTTAAGATCAACGCTCTACCACCTGAGCTATCCAGCCCTTAGGTAGGGGACCAAACATTGACTGGAATGGGATGTGAACCCAAGCCCATGGCTTTAAGATCAACGCTCCACTACCTGAGCTATCCAGCCCTTAGGTAGGGGACCAAACATTGACTGGAATGGGATGTGAACCCAAGCCCATGGCTGTAAGATCAACGCTCCACCACCTGAGCTATCCAGCCCTTAGGTAGGGGACCAAACATTGACTGGAATGGGATGTGAACCCAAGCCCATGGCTGTAAGATCAACGCTCTACCACCTGAGCTATCCAGCCCTTAGGTAGGGGACCAAACATTGACTGGAATGGGATGTGAACCCAAGCCCATGGCTGTAAGATCAACGCTCTACCACCTGAGCTATCCAGCCCTTAGGTAGGGGACCAAACATTGACTGGAATGGGATGTGAACCCAAGCCCATGGCTGTAAGATCAATGCTCTACCACCTGAGCTATCCAGCCCTTAGGTAGGGGAGCAAACATTGACTGGAATGGGATGTGAACCCAAGCCCATGGCTTTAAGATCAACGCTCTACCACCTGAGCTATCCAGCCCTTAGGTAGGGGACCAAACATTGACTGGAATGGGATGTGAACCCAAGTCCATGGCTTTAAGATCAACGCTCTACCACCTGAGCTATCCAGCCCTTAGGTAGGGGACCAAACATTGACTGGAATGGGATGTGAACCCAAGCCCATGGCTTCAAGATCAACGCTCTACCACCTGAGCTATCCAGCCCTTGGGTAGGGGACCAAACATTGACTGGAATGGGACGTGAACCCAAGCCCATAGCTTTAAGATCAACGCTCTACCACCTGAGCTATCCAGCCCTTAGGTAGGGGACCAAACATTGACTGGAATGGGATTCGAACCCAAGCCCATGGCTTTAAGATCAACGCTCTACCACCTGAGCTATCCAGCCCTTAGGTAGGGGACCAAACATTGACTGGAATGGGATGTGAACCCAAGCCCATGGCTTTAAGATCAACTCTCTACCACCTGAGCTATCCAGCCCTTAGGTAGGGGACCAAACATTGACTGGAATGGGATGTGAACCCAAGCCCATGGCTTCAAGATCAACGCTCCACCACCTGAGCTATCCAGCCCTTAGGTAGGGGACCAAACATTGACTGGAATGGGATGTGAACACAAGCCCATCGCTTTAAGATCAACGCTCTACCACCTGAGCTATCCAGCCCTTGGGTAGGGGATCAAACAATGACTGGAATGGGATTCGAACCCATGCCCATGGCTTTAAGATCAACATTCCACCACCTGAGCTATCCAGCCCTTAGGTAGGGGACCAAACATTGACTGGAATGAACCTGACCCGCTGGTTACAAGTTCCAGTGCATTACCAGCTGTGCCATCCAGCCCTTAGATTGGAGATAGAGGCTCAGGGATTCGAACCTGACCCTCTGGTTAAAAGTTCCAGTGTACTACCAGCTGTACTATGTAGCCCTTAGATGGGGGGGGGGGACTCAGTGGGATTCGAACCTGAATCACTGGTTATAAGTTCCAGTGTACTACCAGCTGTGCCATCCAGCCCTTAGATGGGAGATAGGGGCTCAGATCCTGATCCTCTGGTTACAAGTTCTGGCTTTAACTTTTAGGTTTTTGGGGTGTTACAAAAAAAAAAATGTTATAAACGCTTACCCTAAATCCTTCTGTCAAGGAGCTACAGGTTGCTGGTCACTGTGGTCTTCATAGCTTTTAATTGATTATATACATTACGGCCTACAGGTAGTTAATATTGTGTTATTACTAGATTACTGTGTAAAGTGTAGCTAAGATGGTCATCCACGGGGGTGATCGCCGTGTAGGAGTGAACACTGCCAAATCGGTTCCTATCCCCGCTTCAGACCAACTGCTAGTAACTATACTAAATGATAGCAGGACCAAGTTGCTATGGTGTTGCCACCACGATGTGTGGCTGAAGACTGAACTAAATGCACCGAGGAAAGGCACTGGCTTTTTCTCCTCAAAAGGCCTAATAAAAGAATGGCTATTGTGCCTGTAACTGGGCTTAACAAAGGAAGGATTAAATAACTCCCTAGCCGGGGTGGAGTCCAGACTATTTACAATAGGGCCTACGTGCTTTAAACTAGCTACAATGCAGGGAGTGGTTATGGGTATCCTAGCTATCACACACCTGGATTCTAACTGACCCAAGGAATGTGCAGGATTTCACTACAAACTTTACCCCCTGAGCTCCTAGATGTGGGAGCCGCAACTGAAATGGGACCTGAACCCAATCCCCGGTGTTTAAGGTACCAGCGCCCTGCCACCTGAGCCATCCAATCCTAACGAGTCGGCTGATCTTTCGACCACTCTTCCTTCGTCTCAGATTGCTGGCGGCACTCATCAAGCATTCGGCCAACACTCAGGTCATGCACTGCATCATCGAGCATGGCGGGATGCCCCGGCTGGTTGCCATGGCGATGAGCGAGCACACGCTGATGCAGAATGAGGCGCTGATAGCGCTGACCCTACTCTCCTCCACGCAACTGGGTACCGGTACTATCAATTCTTTGGGTGAAGGCAATGAGGCGCTGATAGCGCTGACCCTACTCTCCTCCACGCAACTGGGTACCGGTACTATCAATTCTTTGGGTGAAGGCAATGAGGGCCGATAGCGCTGACCCTACTCTCCTCCACGCAACTGGGTACCGGTACTATCAATTCTTTGAGTGAAGGCAATGAGGGCCGATAGCGCTGACCCTACTCTCCTCCACGCAACTGGGTACCGGTACTATCAATTCTTTGGGTGAAGGCAATGAGGCACTGATAGCGCTGACCCTACTCTCTTCCACGCAACTGGGTACCGGTACTATCAATTCTTTGGGTGAAGGCAAGGAGGCGCTGATAGCGCTGACCCTACATGTACTCTCCTCCACGCAACTGGGTACCGGTACTATCAATTCTTTGGGTGAAGGCAATGAGGCGCTGATAGCGCTGACCTTACTCTCCTCCACGCAACTGGGTACCGTAACTATCAATTCTTTGGGTGAAGGCAATGAGGCGCTGATAGCGCTGACCCTACTCTCCTCCACGCAACTGGGTACCGGTACTATCAATTCTTTGGGTGAAGGCAATGAGGCGCTGATAGCGCTGACCTTACTCTCCTCCACGCAACTGGGTACCGGTACTATCAATTCTTTGGGTGAAGGCAATGAGGCGCTGATAGCGCTGACCTTACTCTCCTCCACGCAACTGGGTACCGGTACTATCAATTCTTTGGGTGAAGGCAATGAGGGCGCTGTTTCTTGGTACCTTGGCTCACCATTTCTTGCATCGTCTGTCTCTGTCTCTCTTTTTCTCTTTCTTTGTCTTTCCCCCCTCTCTCTCCTCTCCTTCTCTCCCTCTCTCCCACTCTCTCCCTCTCTCTCCCTCTCCCTCCCTCTTCCTGTCCCTCTCTCTCTCCCTCTCTCCCTCTCTCTCCCTCTCTCTCCCTCTCTCTCCCTCTCTCTCCCTCTCCCTCTCTCTCTTTCTCTCTTTCTCTCCAACTTTCTCCCTGTCCCTGTCCCTCTCCCCTTCCCCCAACTGGGCTGATGTGATGTGAAATGGCTAGCTGACAATGAACCTATAATGCCTGACTCTTGATTTCAGATCCTGCCGCCATACAAGCCTTCCTTGATGCCAATCTTCTGAACATGGTCAAGAGGGTCCTCAGGTCCACCACGACTGCCCCCGAAATACAGTGCAATGTCCTATCCCTGGTGGGCTTTCTTACACAATCTGGTGAGGATAGTGGCTGTACCATTCTCGGCGGAGGGTTGGATGACACATCAAAGTTCTCTCTTCAATTAAAAAGTGCCCAGTCAGTTTTTCATTTCTTTGAGACCAAAAATGAGACCAAAGAAACATCTCAGGGATCACACAAAGTAGATACAGCTTTTTCAATTCAAGACAACAGTTTTTCATGTGTTTGTTTGACTAGAATTGAAGAAAAGCTGCATCCACTTTGTATGATACCTGAGCTGTTGTAGCCAGGTTTACAAAAATTGGTTGTTTGCATCTGAATGAAAGCTGAATGAAAGGTGATCCCTGGAGATATATGGCAGTTAATGGCTGAATTGCCTCTGACAGGCGCCCCCACCCCAGCAAAGACTAGTTGACTATTTGGGAGGGCCACCATCTAAGGGCTGGATAGCTCAGATGGTAGTCGACAAATTTACCTGGAGTTATTTAACATATTTTCTGTGGAAAAGTCACATAAAGCTGTTTTATAATAATAAAATTGCTGTGGAATTTTTTTTAACTGGTCTGGTTGGTCAGTAAAGCAAGTTATGAGGAAACCCTGATATACCCGAGATGTGATTTCTAGCATGAAATCAGGAAAAGCACTGAGCGTACAGTGCTCATTATGAGAGGGAGCAAACCATCATTAAAAGCCGTGAGTAAGACGCATTTGTTTTTGGTTTGTCGTTTTTGTGGCCGTGCCCTGCAGATGAGCTGATGGAGAGGATGATTCAGGCAGACCTGATGGGAGTCGTCAACGCCTTGGCATCGAGCAGCATTGAGGCCGTGCGGCGAAAGGCGGAAAACGTCAGGGAGCATTTCACGTGAGAGGGAGAGGACGAAGAGGGGTTAAGCTAACGGGATGTCAGTTGCCGTGAAAGTTCGTCCTGAAGTCCAGAAGGGAGTCAGAAAGCTCTGCTTAAAACAAGGGAAAAGACATACACCTGGTATGGATGCGTGTGTCCCTGTTAACATTGATGCTATATCATTGCTGGTTTGCTTTTGTTTTTATGCCGGGCTTATACACAAAAGAAGCATGTGTTACTGGTTGGCGAAGGTGATTTGTTACGGTGTGTGGGGCTGCATAGCTGTAAAAGTGACTTTGGGATTTGCATATTGGCTTGACTGCAAATCAGTAGGATTGGACTTGGGGTTTGAGTAAAGTGGACTGTCTGCCAGAGTGTGTTGTTTGAAGGCCAAAGATGACGTGAGATGTCCTTGTGGGCAATATGGAGGCTAAGCTTTAGTTTGGCCAATAGGAGCATGGCTTTGAGACTGGGCTGAATGAGACGTGGCTTTTGATTGGGCCAAACAAGCAACAGGCTCGCTGTGATTGGCCCACATGAGAGCAGTTTTGAAATTGTCTGGTTAGATAAGGCTCCGTGATTGGCCGCACCTGGCTTTTGAGACTGGGCTGAATGAGAACCTGGCTTTTGATTGGCTGAACAAGAACAGGCTCGCTGTGATTGGCCCACGTGAGACTGAGAGCAGGTTTGCAATTGGCAAGATAGATAAGGCTTTGTGATTGGCCGAACCTGGCTTTGAGCCTGGGCTAAAAGAGACCTGGCTTTTGATTGGCTGAACAAGAACAGACTCTTGATTGGCCCACTTGAGAGCAGGTTTGCGATTGGCCAGATAGATAAGTCTTTGTGCTTGGCTGAACATGGCCAGTCACATGACTGCAAACGTTTTGATCCTTTACAGCGCTTTATCATGCATAGTCTGATGTTACATCTTTATGCAGGACAGTGGATGACATGCTATTGTTGTTGCATATTCGGTATGCAATAGGGTTGTTGTTTTTATGTCGAGTCTAAGTACTAGATCTTACAGGTAGGTCTTGTAGACAATATTTTCTGTCGTTCACTGTTTCAACGTGTGAGGTTTTTGCCTCTTTCCTTGAAAAAAAAATGAAGAAATAAAACAATTGGGGATTACCGACTATCATTGTTTGCCAATGATCCGCAACTTGACTGAATGTACCAAAAAAGGGATTTTTGTACCGTGTCTGTTAATTGGATTGTGATCATTCTCCTTTTTGTGTAAGCACTGAAAATCATTTTAGAACAAGATTTTGAGCAAAACTTCCAATTCAATGCTTTCTATTGGTCAGAAGACAGTGACTACTTTTTCTCTGAAGACGGTCAGCCAATTGAATTTTTTATAAAGATGGCTGAGTAGTCTTTCAGGAAGATGTCATTGCTTTGGGTGTTGTTGTATTGTGATGCCCATACACCACTTTTCACATTTCAGGAATGGCCTCACTCTTTTGCCTGAAATGCCAGGGACAGCCAATCAAAATTAGATTTTAACTTAAGATTCAAAATTCAATTTGAACTTAAAAATCAAGATTCAATTTGAACTTAAAAATCAAGATTCAATTTGAACTGAAAATTCAAAATTCAATTTGAACTGAAATCTGTACAGTAAAAATTCTGATTTACCAGCCTGATCGTCTAGTGATTTTTTTGCTCCCAAATTCAAGCCCTTTGTCCCTCTAACTTGACTCAACAATGATGTGTTTTTTTTAATCTAAGGAGGAGACACGGCCATTTCACTAACTTATGAAAAAGAATATCTGTAAATCTGATCATATATTGTTTAACCTTTTTGGACAAAGATCTTAACTTCAAATTGTTTTGACGCAAAATGTGTGTTCACATGAGATGCATCTCACCATAAACATATTCTTGCCGTTTATCATGAATCTCATATCCTAATGTTTGTAAGAACCGATAATAAACCACTTTGTAAACCATACAAATTATGGTATGATGTACATAATACGCTGTTGACGTATTCATATAGTGTTTGACAGTGGCACAAGTATAGCAGCATGTAGCTGGCACATATTTGTCATGGCTTTTCATTGGACTGCGCTAACCCCACATTTGAGTGGCACAAATAGGCAAACATGTTGGCCAGTAAATGGCCACACTAGTAGTAATGGAGAGTGCATGGAATTGGTTGTTGTTGAAAACAGGCTTTCTGGACTACAGTAGGTGTTGAATTGTGTGGAGATTCTGCACTTGGTTGATCATGGTTCAGCATTCTAGCATTGAGTAAGATGTTAAAGGTCTAGTGAATATTTTCAACACGTTTAGCACCCCAAGTAATGTACTTTAATGGACTCATCCACTGGGAAGTTTTGTTGTAAATGCTCTCATATGAATATGCATTACATTAAAATAATGTTGGTGTGGTCTGGTTTCCCGTATACACCAGCTGCGGTTGTAGTGATCTTCTCAAGCACCAGACTCACCTGACATGTTGTGAATATGGCCTTTCTTGCTGGCGGCTTATGGCTGCATGCAAACCCATGTGGCTATAGCTTCAGAATACACACAAGTCAATGGAGACCACGGACTGACGGTTGCAGCCAATTCCCATTGACTTGTATGCTATTTCAAGCCATAGCCAATGCATTTGGACACTGTCCTATTTTAACCCAGTATAATAGTATGGTTAGTTATAACAGTATGGTTAATGTAATTCAGAACAGTTTCATAGCACCAAGGACTTACGTGCTCACCATCCTACTGATCTACAGATTGTTGTACTTAAGCAAGGCCAAAGTGTGCTTCAAATATCAGCACTTATTGTTTATCATCCATAACATTGATTGTGCATGTTAATAACATCTTGAATTACCATTTGATATTGCTGTTTTACTCAAAGCGAAAAAAAAACCCCATCTCTTACCACCAAGCAGTGCTATAGAATTGAGCCAACATTCCACTTCCGTGTAAACTGCATTTGTCATTGTCATCTGGGCTTTGCACAACCTGTAGAGGGCAGCAGACATTGTCTGCCTCAGCTTCCAGACTGTCACACACAATCTCACTCTCAAACGTGGTACAAATCCTGAAAGAAATGCGTTTTGATACTACATGTACGTATTTTCAAAGAGAGCACTTTATTCCAAAGATTTGTGATATACAAAAATGTTGCAAACTGCTTACTGACTAAAATTACCAAAATGCAAATCTTAAAATTTAGTGGGCCTGACGTTTCGATCCTAGCAGGACCTTTCTCAAAGGCAGAGAAAGGTCTTTGAGAAAGGTCCTGCTAGGATCGAAACGTCAGGCCAACTAAATCCAAAGATTTTGTGCTAGAGCACTGTATTATGACTTGCGCAAATAGCAATATCATTTCCAAATTGTGCCAATATGGGCGATTCACAATAGTGCGCCCTCAAGAGTTTGCAATACATTGCCTAATCAAACTCAAGGGCACACTGTTGTGAATGGCCAGTAATGTTTGTGATTTGAGAAGCCATTTTTTCCCCTTCTAAATGTTGCCTTGAGCAATGGCTACCAGGCCAGTATCCGTAATGCATGTGTGCTGTGTCACCATAACAGGAGTTACCATGTACATGTATATACCAAGCAGTTAGTCTTGTTTCAAGTTGGCGATATGATTTCAGAGATGTCATCTGTTATGCCTGACTAGTGATGTGATGAAGTTTAACAGCTGCATGTAGCAACTCTGCATCCATTGCCTAGCGACCAAAAAAGAAAGAAAAACTATTAAAAGAGAAATATCCAAAGAAATTCAATAATGCATTGTCTCTACAGTTTAGCATATATGAAATAATAAGTATTTGCATGATGAAATAGTACCGTTGCCAAGCAACCAAATGATATAATTTTTGAACGTACAATGATTATTATATAAATTTGCATTGCATGAAGAAAGAAATTGATTAATGATTAGTTCTTTTTCCGTGGAGTATTTCAGATACTGTGTGCATTGGATCAGGGAGAGGTTGTTTTGGCTTTCATGTCCTGGACCAACATATCATACCATTTTTATGGGATGTATAAAATCATTATTTCAAAGTTTTTTCAGAGCATTTGTCATTTAATTCCTGTGCAACCCATGCCATACCTTCTATCACTACCACATTTGTTTTTTATAAAGCAGACAGTTAAAATCATTATGCACTTTAAATCATTTCCATGTAAAGATTGCAACATACATTTTTCTAAATATTTTTGTTTCAGATCTCACCACCATATTGGTGTGTGTTTAATTTGTTTTAAACTATGTTTTGGTGTCAAAAGTCCTCTGACTATTAAAGCAAACTTGACTTATTGTCAGAATTCATCGGCTGTGGATTCAGATTGCATACAAGTCTATGGGAATTGGTTTGAAGCCACTCTTAAGACAGTTAATTGACTATGGCTTCAAATAACACACAGGTCTATGGGAATTGGCTTGAAGCCTCTCTTGAATCAATTAATTGACTATGGCTTCAAATAACACACAGGTCTATGGGAATTTCCTTGAAGCCACTCTTGCAAAAATTAAGCGCTGTCTGGGTCAGTTCATTGACTACGGTATGGCTTTAAATAACACATGGGAACAGCCATTATGTAGATACACCCATAGACTCGTGTGTAATTTGAAGCCACAGCCACTGAAATCGGACAGGGCCTAAAGATGCTGTCACAATTATTTGGACTCGAGCAGAATGAAGAAGAACCAGCCGGAAGGAGTAATTTTCAAAATGCCGTTTGAATACTAAGAATCCCCCTCAAACTCACCTCAAATGATTCTTGCACATTCCTGATGGTGTATTACGGTAGCTCCCAAATGCGGCTCAAATGTAGTTTGAAAAGTGGGAGAATTTAGAATGCTATTAAAATGCAGTCAGACTTCAGACTCCACAGGTATATGCAAAGAATGTCCATTCTAACGGCATTACGGCTCAGTCCTCCACTGTAGGGATTAAGTTTTGCGAGAGTGGCTTCCCTTAGCAAGATAACATCCGGATGACTTGATGTTGTTTCAAGAGGTAGATTGTAAGTCGGTCCTGGGGTTTTTCTTTGCACAGAAGGTCTGCCATTTTCAAACCGTACTTGGACCTCCAAATTTTGAGTGCTGCTGGTTTTACTGTATGATAGGCCCTCCGAATCCAGGCACCACTATTGTCCAAGTTTTAAACAGACTCCTTTTCAGCCTAGAGTAAATCAATACAAAGCATTGCCAAAAGCCACACCATACCGATGTCCAAATTGTGCCAGGTTTGACTCGTTTCTAAATGGAAGGTTTGTGGTGGCACCATGTAAGATTTCTCTGTTGACTAGTCTCCTGATGACGGACAGAGTACATATTACCCGAAATGTTGAGTTACCGGCTCTTTTCTGAGCCACACTCCTTCTCAAAAGAGAAATGTTACATGGTGTCACTGCAAACCTTCCACTTAGTATTTCTGACTTACTTGTACACAGAGTATACCCCTATTGATTGATTTCATAGATATATGTTGTTGAAAATGGCGCACTGTTCAAAAAACCCCGTATGGTGGTCATCGGCACTGGAAATGTTCCTGGTATTAAGTGGTCAAACCAAACCCTGGCAGGACCTTCAGAATACCACATCCAGGTTCAATTACCAAAGTCTGGAGCTGTGTTCTTATTGGACTTTTTGGGGGACAAAGTACCACGACATTGCCGAAGAATGACAAAGTAAAATCCAATGCGAACAGTAGGTAAAGTAACCTCCCTCTCCAGTTACCGTGACCTTTGATGTGACCGACTGAAAGTGGTCTCGGGCATGGTAACCAGTGGCTACAGTGTGTGCTAATGTACCAGCCATTCACAGCAGGCTAACATTATGTCAGTGTGATATTGGAGTCTAGGTGGGAATGGAAGGTAGAACTATTTACCTCAATGGCGCCCACAGAGAGGCAGCAGAAGAAAGGGTTCCCATGAGAAAATAGCGTTGAATAGGGTTGAAACGGGCAATGTCCTACTTTATTTAAATTTTTATACTTTTTACATCCGTGTATTTATAAGTTGTCTTTTTGTATATGTTATTATTTAGTTTTTTGGAAGTTTTGAAGGTAGCTTTAGATTTTTTTATTTCAGGAGAGGAGAGTCGATGGATGTTGATGAAATGACGTTATAATCATCTCCTCAATGATGGAAATCAATTGAATATATGAATTATGGAAATGGATCACGATGATGATATGCTTACATTATTACGTGTGTAGAAACTGGGCCAATGTAGACTTTTAGAAACCAGAGGCAGAATGTTTTAATTTGTTCTGTCTTTCAGAAATGTCCTGCTAGGATTTAGTTGTCACCCCTCCATATTTTTGTTAGATTTGCATTATTTTGGATATTTAAATGTAGCCGGCCACAACATTCGTGAAGGTCAAAGAATCGCTTCCATACTTTGTCAAACTCAACGTATCCATAAAATAACACTCTTGCGTAAGTTTCGGCTCAATCTTTCAACCATGTCGTGAGAAAAACTGTTGAAACAAAATGAAAAACTAGCTTTTTTCAGACATAGAGGGCGGTATAAGTAAAGGAAACCTTTTGCTCCACAAAGCGATTGTTGGAAATTCAACAAAATTCCTCT
The DNA here is from genome assembly GCA_949987565.1 of Luidia sarsii. NCBI lineage: Eukaryota > Metazoa > Echinodermata > Asteroidea > Paxillosida > Luidiidae > Luidia > Luidia sarsii. Next base: position 5,687,653 of record OX465118.1, read on the forward strand.
TTTCTCGAAAATGGCAGATTTTTTAATGCTAAAAATGTGGAATGCCTGGAAATTGGACACTTTGCAAATGGTGTTGCCTCCCTCTAAATCTGAAAGCAATTTGCAACCTTTTTTGATTTTTTTTTCTGTTGAAACCAATGGAGAGTGTGTAAGCATAAGGATTGTTAATCCGAGGACGCATATGTGCTATGTTTTTTCCCAAACATGCTTTCAATCTTCAGCCTCTTGAACACAAAGACTTTCCCTACTGTTCATAGTGTATGTCAGTTATTGAAGTATATGCATGTACATGCAATTACTATGGGTCATTCAGTGCAATGTCTTGTTGAACTTTAAATACACTCAGAGGAGTCGGGTTGATTGACTAATTATGTTTGTGCTTGACACATTCCGTGGAAGAGCCTTGCGTAGTGTTTCAGTAAATTGTATCTATGAAGTAAATACAAAAAACTGTTGCAAACTGCTCACTGACTAAAATGGCCTGCAATACATCAATCTCAAAAGTTAGAGGACCCGATGTTTCAATCCTAGGAGGACCTTTGCCTTTGAGAAAGGTCCTGCTAGGATCGAAATGTCCGACCCTCTAACTTTTGAGAAATTGTATGTACTGTACTGTTCAGAGAGAATCACTAGTTGTTGCTGGAATCTATGCCGTGGGTTCATGACTTGCATGATAAGCACTCTTGCGCCTTGCATTTAAAGCATGTGAATATGATTACCAAATGTGATTTTAACACAGTTCAAGACCACACAAATACGCAATAGTACCTGGGACCAAGTGTAGTGCAATCTTGTTGAAAAAGTCACAGGGTACATGCTGTTGGCATTTTCATCAACTAGTTTTTTTAAGGGAAAAAAATGACTGGAAAAACAATTTGAAAGATGGTAAAGTTAATTTGACTTCTCCGGGACTTGAACCTGAGTTTTATGGCAGTTGATCATTAAATGCCTCTGAGTTGTGCCCCCATCGTGGCAAAGACTAGTTGACTATCAGGGAAGGCCACCATCTAAGGGCTGGATAGCTCATATGGGAAGAATGCTGGTAGGCAAAACCAGAGGTCTCGGGTTCAAGTCCCGGTCATTTTTCAAATTGTTCAACTAGCTTTGAAAGTGAGTAACATTTTACAAAATGTATTTCCCCATGTATTTTAATGGGTCATATAAAATTTGTTCTTGTGATACAAAAAGTGATACAAACCTTCCAATTCCGGTCGACAAACCACAACCTGGACTTTAAGGTTTTTGTCAGACGGAGACGAATCCTGAGCCTGATCCATGGATATGTAAAGGGCCTTAATACCCATTAGAAATGGGTGCCAGAGATACCAGTGTTTCTCACTTTACCCATTAGCAATGTTCATGTCAACGTTACCCTTAATACCCATTAGAAATGGGTACAATAAACCTGTTTGTCACCCCATTAGCTATGTGAAAAAACCATGTCAGTGTATATACCCATTGGAAATGGGTGCAAGATATACTGATGTTTGTCACTGTACCCATTATCAATATGGACTACCATGTCAGTCTAGATACTTTCAAAACCATTGTAAGAAATGCGTGTGTATCACTGTACCCATTAGCAATATGCACAACCATGTCAGTCGATGTACCCATCCACAGTAGCTACATGTAATATGGAATATTAGATTTGAATGCGCTCCAATGACACCTGTCCCTTGGTCTGAAATGTTCAAAGAAAAAAACCTAATTCCATTGGTTTTAATTGTTTGTATATAATCCTTGTGGCAATATGAAATATTCACATAGAAGCTTATGTTGGCACAACTTCTGCATATTTTGAATTGTAAAAAAAAAAGGAAAAACAAAATAAAACACGAAATTTCTACAAGTGTCCAATTGATATGCGATAGTCTGGTTCACCGTTGTTTAATAAAACTATATGAATGTATTTTGAAACCATTTGGAGGAGTTAAATAATCATTCCTGTGATAATTGTATAAGGCAAAGTTACAAATGAGGAATATTGTGACCTCGAATGTGATTCAGTCTGAGAAACCAAATAAACCAAGTACACCTTGACAACGGCACTGAAGTCAATCACTGTTCTCTGTTTGTGAATTAATTTCATGAAATGCTGAGGTCAATAGTGTGCTGTGCTTGCAAGGCTTCTCATGGGTATTAAAATGCGAGGCAGCGCTTTAAGGGACCGCTTCTGTAGGTTTTCTTAAAGAATGGGCTTGCAGGGGCCAAAACCATCCAGACGATTTATACAGCCACTATTCAACCTGACACAGTAGGCAGGTCAGTAGTAGGGGTAATCTGTAATGGGTAGTGTACTATTGAATAGGTCTAGTTCATGTAAGATGGGCTTCAGCCATATTTTAATTTGATTGATTTGATTGGATATGGTGTGATATGAGATATGTATCATATATCATATTAGATATGTCATATAATATCATTCCGGTATATTATGTGATATGATATATGATATGACATGATATATGATATGATATATGATATGATTTTAATATAGGAGGGTTTGTGGTGACACCATGTATAAGGTCATCAGGAGAATGACGGCCAGAGCATACTGGCTGGAACATCCAGTTCTCACTTGGTTCTTTTCAGAACCAAACCTCTTCTTTAAGAGACCATACATGGTGTGACACATGGTGATTTTGATAAGACTAGATTAGATTTTAGTGGGCCTGACGTTTCGATCCTAGCAGGACCTTTCTCACTCTGCCTTTGAGAAAGGTCCTGCTAGGATCGAAATGTCAGGCCCACTAAATTTTAGTCTGTAAGCAGTTTGCAACATTTTTTGTATATCACCGTAAGACTAGATCTTAAAATTTAGTGGGCCTGACGTTTCGATCCTAGCAGGACCTTTCTCAAAGGCAGAGTGACAAGGACAAAACAGATACATGTACACGGAGGAAGGGGGGGGGGAGTGAATAGGACACGGATGGGAAACAAAGGACAAAGAGTGAAGCTGGTAGGGAGAGATCAAAGGGAAGGGCAAGCGGTGGGGTAGGGATTAGTGAGAGGAGGGGGAAAGATCAAAGAGAAGGGCAAGGAGTAGGGTAGGGATTAGTGACAAGAGGGGGAAAGATCAAAGAGAGAAGTGTGAAGGACTGAACACAAAAGAAGGATTATCAGAAAGCTGCATGGTGTTAGTCATTACTCTCCTGGATGTAAGACTAGATTAGATTTGATGCTTTTAGTTGCTTCATTTCATTTAGAAAAGGTGTCCTACATGCACGTGTTAACCACTTCGCACCAGTCTACTTTTCAGTGCCAATGACCGCCACACCGGAGTTTTTAACAATGAGAAATTTTCAAAACTCACTAAACAATCTGGAACAATAAATACCTGAGAAATAAATCAATAAGAGTACACTGAGTGTACAAGCGAGTCAAACCTGGCACAATGGTACGTCTGTATGGCTCACCGGTATGTCATGCTACATATTGTTTTGTGTTAGGCTGAAGAGAGTGTACCGTATGTTTAAAACTTGGACAATCGGGTGCCCGGATTGATGGCCTCAATCACAGGCACGCTAATTTCGGAGGTCACGGCGTGAAGTTGTTAAACACTATTCTTTGGTACGGTCTCTACAGAATTCAGCGCATGTGTCTGACATGTCTATCGACCCATGCATTTGCATAAGGTTTTCAGAAAATAAAATTGTGTGGCACCTCAGACCCATGAAAAATCAGGGGAAAGCCTGCTACACTGTAGCTATGAAATGAAATCAATGAAATAAAACAGAAAAATTACAGCACACAAAAGTCGACCAGTAATTTAATTTAGCCTATAAAACTGCAAACTAAAATACAAACACATTGGTGTCACCGTAAGGGCAGTTGTAACAAAAGTACAGTCTTTACAACTCATTTATAAATAAGACTTAAGGCTATGCATGATGGTGGTACTAATAAAGAGTATAGGTTTGTGGTGACATCATGTATGAAAATCTCTTTTGTGAGTGAGTGTGGTTCTGAAAAGAGCCAGGGATTTTACACTTGACGTTTCGGAGAGTGTGCTCTGTCGGTTTGTCTCCATCTTTCTTCCTCTTGAAGACGGACAGAGCACACTGTCCGAAACGTTGAGTGTAAAACCCCTGGTTCCCTTCATAACCACACTCACTCGAAAAAGAGATTATTGTAGAAGGAGTTAGAGCAAACCTATACTCTTAATCATGTCTGAATTCTGACCATTAAATGCCATTTTCTCCAAACCTCGACATTGCAACATTCAAATTCCATGTCTGTTCTGCAAGTAAAATATGATTTACGATAAAACATGAACTAGCACAAAACACTAGTGGAGTTTGGGTTGGCAAGGTGATCCTACGGCAAAGGACATTTTGTGCTTAAAGCAAATTTTGATGCTTAAGCAGCGCTATGGAATTTGCCCCTGCACTTTACCACCTGAGCTATCTGTCCCTTAGATGGAGGCCTTCCCAAATAGTCAATAAAACTGCGATGACGCAAAGCAAATTGAAATGAAATAAAATTCTATTGACAAACAAATATTTATGTAGAGTACTATTCAACAATGACTGTCTTTAAATTAATCCAAACAAATATTTTTGTCCTTTAAAATGTTGTATATTAGATACTTGTATATTTCTACATCAACTAAAAGTACTGATTACTTAACACCACACATTTTATAATAACAGCTATTTCATCAGTTCATAGTAAACTGCTGTGACTATAGTACATTTCAAAAGAGAAAAAAAAATAATTAATTTTTCTCAAAACTTTGGAATACACGGCAAGTATAATGATAAAAATAAGTAGTAAGACTTTTTTTGCAGCGGAAAAGCCCCAAAAAGTCTACAACGTACGTACAAACCAAAATGTATATACATTTGTTTCATCTCCCAGAACAGACCTCTTTTCTAAAAAACAATCACTCCACTCATGCAGAAGGGCATGTATGTGTTGTTGTTAATTAACCTATTAGAGTCTGCACACTTAGAACTTTCAGCACGTATCAGCCTGTTAATTTCAAACACCTTAAAATGTACCTCTTTTCATAGAGTAACATTTTCACAAACTACATGTATTACTGTCATGTTATTGAGGTCTATATTCCTTAGTTATGAGCAAATTAATGTTATGATCATGATTTCATATTGCTTAACTTATTATAATTTGGGAAATGTGTGTTTATTCGTCTTTTTTAAGTGTAAATTGCGTAGAGACATATTAGATAAGACTTCAAGGTTTGCACGGTGCAAATACGAAGGGGAAGGTTTGTGGTGACACCATGTAGCACTTTTCTTTCAAGAAGTGTGGCTCTGAAAAGAGCAAGTAACTCAACGTTTCAGGTAGTGTGTACAGCCTCATAACGATGGGCAGAGTACACACTGCCCAAAACGTTGAGTAACCGGCTCCTTTCAGAGCCACACTTCTTTAAAGAGAAGAGATACAGGGTGTCACCATGAACCTTCCACTTAGAGACATATTAGACATACTGTACATGTATCAAGCGCTTACTAAACGTAGAATAGTATTATTTTCATTGTAATTGAAAACCCTATATTGCCTATGATAAACTGAAACTTAACTCACTACAGTACTTGTATGTTGCATAAGAAGTACTTTTTAACACTGAAAAATACAAATATTCATGACTTATATTGAATTATTGCAAAACACCAATAACAGCAAAAGTCTCTGGCTCACAGTTCTATTCAAGTAAAAGGTTTTGACTAATGAAACTCCCATTATAGGAAAATAACTTTAAATTGAACACAACATTAATTACCGGTAAACAAATTAAGCATTAACTTGAAATGAATTAAGATTTTTAGAAAAAAAATGTCTTCTCTTCAAACCATGGCAGGTTCATGTTTCACAACTCAATGAAAAACTGACTGGGAACTTTTGAACAAATTGAAAAATTGGCAAAGAAAACTTTGACTGGACCGGGATTTGGACCCAAGACCTCTGGTGTTGTGTACCAGCCTCTTCCCATCTGAGCTATCCAGCCCTTAGATGGTAGCCTCACAAATAGTCAACTAATCTTTCCTGGGGTGGGGGCGCCAGTCAGAAGCATTCAGCCATTAACTGCCGTATATCTCCAGGAATTACACCTCTGCTTTCATTCAGATGCAAACAACCAATGGTTGTAGATCTGGCTACGGCAGCTCAGGGATCACAAAAAGATGGTGCAGCTTTTTTTCAATTTGAGTCAAACAAAGGAAAAACTGACTGGAAACTTTAGAACAAATAATGGAAAAAAGAACTTTGATGTGTCAGCCAAGAATGGTACAGCCCCTATCCTCACCTGATTGTGTAAGAAAGCCCAGGGATAGGACATTGCACTGTATTTCAAAAAATCAATGAAAAACTGTTGACTCAAATTGAAAAAGTTGCATCCACTTTGTGTGATCCATGAGTAGTTTCTTTGGTATCATTAAAAAAAAAATGACCAGATTTGCAAAATATGTTCCATTCCTTTAAAATGATTAGTAAACAGAAACAAAATGATTTTTACCTACTTTTCCTGACTTGTACCAGTAAAAATTGCAGCACTTCACTTCAGACTCTTAATCTTAAAAGAAACACACAAACACACCACCCAATAAACAAACAAACAAAGAACAGACAGACAAACACACATCCCAGACAAAACATACACTAAAAAAGAAATAACAATAAAAAAAAATCAACATAACAAGCAAATATACAAATGTGCCACTTAACAAATTTGAATATAGTACATGCATGTATAAGTAAAAGTATAGTCTTTGTACAAAAATGACCAAAAATTTCCTGGAATTTTAAAGAAAGAGTGTCTGGGTTTCAGACACAAGGCAATAATTTTTCCTCCCATACAATGAAAAAAATTGAGTTTTTTCGTAAGGCTTTTTCACATGGCACCAAATCCTGGAAATTTTGTTGCAAAATAGAGACAGACCTTTTAACACCACAGATGCTTAACCCAACTAAACTTGGGGATTCAACTCATTTTGCTTGAGAGCGCTAAGCGCAAGATTACCTGTACCAGTACTTCCTGAGAAAAATGTGTGAGACTGAGGCAGGGATAGCTAACCCCAGGGTTGTGTGCTGTTATGGAGACTGGCAGAGCATACTGGTTATTAAAATTCAGCTCTCTGGACTTCCTGGGAAGCAAATTCCCCCGTGAAATTATTCCCCTGCTTCTGTATATGTACATGGTCATTTTCAAACATGAGTGACGCGACATATTTTCCCACATGGAGGTTATGAATGGATCATAACTACCATACTAGGTATAATGTAGGACTGCCATGTATCTGTTCCTGGATGTTTTCAGCGGTCACCTGGGGTCACCTGGGGTCACCTGGGGTGGATTTCACAAAGCCTTATGATGCATCCTAACTCAACTAACTGGTGCCCAAATCTGAGTGTGTCCTTTTTGATTGAGATTTTTACAAAGTGCCAAAACGGGAAGTGCATATGAACACACCATAAGGAAGAAATCGATATCATTTCAAGTTATTAACCTCACAAACCTGAGATCTCTAGCTTAATGTACTGGGGGTGGATTTCACATAGCCTGACGATGCATCGTAACTCGACTCACGACTGATAACCCATCGTAAGTTGTAATAGGCCGTATGGTTTTAGTGCATCGCTCATCAGTCTAGCAATTGGTCGTAAGTACTGTAATGACGGGTTTAATTAATTTGACTGCAGGGCCAATAACCATGGCAACATGCTGCATCACTTTATTTACATGTATTTACAATTGATCTTATTTGGATTATGAATGGAGTAATAAACCAACAAATGTTGCAAACTGCTTGCTGACTAAATTTACCAAAATTGCAAATCTCAAAAAATTGTGGGCCTGATGTTTGGATCCTAGCAGGACCTTTCTAAAAGGCAAGATTGTGAATGGTTAACTGAACCTGGTACGGAAATGAATGGTCAACTGAACCTGGTAGGAATGTTCAGATTTTGTGCATCTGACTCCGCTCAAAGGCTGTGTAGATCCGTCTCCCCAAGAAGAAATTTCGCAGGTTGGCCAGTTTCTCAGACCGAGTCAGGCGGGCCGTACTGCAGTGCGCCATCCTGCTGACCACTGGGTGCCAGACCATGGTCAGTCCGTTGGCCGTGTAGCGGAGCTGCTGCCAGAGGAGGGTCACGCCCCAGAAGATGGAGGGAAGGTTGAGGAGCCAGAGGGAGAGCGGCCAGCCCTGCTGGTGAAGCACGGCAAGCCCCAGGTCCCGGGGGGAGAGGCCGGGGTAGACCCAGCCGAGGAACTGAACGGAGTAGGCCAGAAAGAGGAGCTGGGAGGCCACCACCAGACCGATGAGGAGGACAAAGAGCCGGTGGTTGTCCTTGGCAATGCAGCGAAGGAGGAAGAGGCAGTGGTGGTCCATGTTCAGCATGCAGCGCTCGCAAAGCTTGCAGTGCCGTGCGCGCTCCGGTATCACAATCTACAAATCCAAAACAAAACTCAAATCAACAAAACTCAAACTTTCAATGACTTGGGTTAGCTCTTCATATTCAGCACACACTGCTCATAAAGCTTAATACATGTAGTCCGCTCTGGTACATGTATCACAATAAAAAGGGCAAGATCGTAGGCTGGGGGAACCATGAACAAGGCTATAAAGCCACTCAAGGTTAAGGGCTAAGGTAAGAAGGAGATAGAGAGAGACTCAACAAGGCTGGAGATAGGATTTGAAGTTCCTCTTAAAAAGGGCACGATCGTATGCTGGTGGGAAAATATGAAGCAGGATGTTGTTGGTCCTTCACTGCGGACGATCAAAGGAAAGCACGCTGCAACGGAAAAACATTGTGTTGGCATGTCACACAGCCCAACGGTCATCAGTCAGGCAGTGGAATTCCACCCACATTCTTCACTGCAATCTGTACGCTCGGTTGGGGCCGACCAACTCAAAGATTTGACTACATGGAGTGAAGGCTTGTCTGCGGTCAGAGGCTATCAGTATCAACACACACACACACGTCGCACTATACTCCATTGACGACGAACAATGTGCCCTTTTTCGGACGGATAATGTCTTGACAAAAGCCACACGGATGTCTGCATTGTGCCAAGTTTGACTCACTTGTACACATAGTATACCCTTATTGATTTATTTCACAGATATATATTGTTCCTGATTGTTGTACCGAGATTTGAAAATGACGCATTGATCAAAAACCCACGTATGGCAGTGATGGGCACTGGATAAATGCCCGGCGCGGAGTGGTTCAGCAGGTTTTGAGTGCTTCGGAACATATACGACATTGGCCCTTAGGCATTTCCTCACCTCGCAAGGAGCGCAGAATTCCTCGTTCGAAACTTCTCCACTGGCCACGTGACCCACCCCCAGGAAAGGCTCCTCGATTGAGGGGCCGGCCTTTGACCTTTCACACCTGCCAGGGTCGCGGACCAGGAGACTGATGTACAGGTACAGGACTGCCATCAACAGTGGGCAGTCGATGAAGAGATGCCAGTAGGTATTGACTGGCCACAGCAGTGGACCATCACGTTAAGGCAAAATTTGAAGTAAACAAATGGCAAAGAAAACTTTGACTGGACAGGGATTTGAACCCGAGATCTCTGGTTTTGCATACCAGCAATCTTTCCATCTGAGCTACCCAGCCCTTAGATGGTGGTCTTCCCTAATAGTCAACCAATCTTTGCTGTGGTGGGGGGCATCAGTCAGAAGCAATTCAACCATTAACTGTCGTATATCTCCAGGGATCACACCCCTGCTTTCATTCAGATGCAAACAACCAATGGTTGTAAACCTGGCTACAGCAGCTCAGGGATTGCACAAAGTGGATGCAGCTTTTTTTCAATCCGAGTCAAACAAATGGATGAAAAACAGACTGGGAACTTTTGAACAAATTGAAAAATTGAAAAAAATGCACTGTACTTTCAAGTTGCTGACACGAGACTTATGCTTTTGATGTTGAAATAAATCTATGCGCTCTCCACAACACATTAATCACCAATGATAGGCAGAATCACAAAGGTCGAGTTCTGCCATTGTAACATCAGGCCCTATATTCCTCACCCACACTAAGAAATAGGTCTTATTTCCCACTAAACATGGATGGGTTTCTAGCTACCACAATTTAACAATTCAGCAAGCGGCCTTATCTGTAGATAATTTATTTTGTATTTTTTTAATGCCCGATCTCTGCAATTGTAACTCTACATCTTATTATTTTAACATAACAATTGTGTAAGAATCTATATTGTAATTGTATTCTATATATTGTCTGTTTGATCAAATTCGGTTGATTGACTATCGGTGTACCATTGAAATTGAATTGTATCTGTTGATGTAATTGTTTCAATTCAACAACCTTTGTAATTATGTAATTTATCTAAAAAATGTATAATTTTTTTAATGTTGCTTTTATGAATGTGAATTGAAGTCGACACGCAATTCAGATTCGGTGTCGTCTAATGAAATAAACCATTTATAATAATAATAATCATCTTTTAGAGAAAAATATAGACCACTTTGTAATGAAGTTACTGCTTTTAAATAATTATAAAATACCATCTATACCACACAGGGTCCCCAGTGCTGACAATAAACAAAATAGTTCTCTTCTCAGAGGGCTAAGCAAAGTAATAGTAAGGATATCAGGTAGTATCTTGCAGCAGAAAACCAGCGATGTGTGGAAAAGACCAGCTGTGAATGCTCCACAATACACAGGGTTGGACCATCTGCCAAAAAAAAAAAAAAAAAAAAAAAATGGGTTTACGGGTAATAAACATTTTATCACTTAAAGCCCTACACAACATTTGTAAGATCGAAAAACAGAAATGTTTACATGAGACTTACACAGTTCGAAGATGGTTATAGTAGAAACCTCTCACTAAAATATTTCTGCCTAAAATTTTGTATTTTGGGAGAAATGAGTAAAAGAAATAGTTTACATCTCACCGAGATCTAAACCATTTTTCGGAACAGTACGGCATTCAATGCTGCATTTTCGCGAAACAAATGAAGCGATTTTCACGATTTTCTTGAGACTCGGTTGGCGGATTGAGCTGAAATTTCCACAGGTGTGCTATTTCATGCATATGTTGGATCAGACAACGTATGGATGCTATTCATTGACCTCAACCAATGATGTGTAGGGGCTTTACAACCATGCTACAGAACTGTTTTGCAATGTTGCTAACAATCAAACTGTTTTCACACTGGTTCTGGGGGTGCATAGTTTGCAAGTTTTCAGTTTTTATGCTAATGACAAGTTCAATTTCCATGAGCAAATTGGTGTCATCACAGGATCATGCAAACAGAAACCTAATTGATTGTGTACAAAAGTTTCTGAATGTTTTTTTATTTTTTTATGCAAACCTTTCCCTAAACTTGTTGATTTACTGCCAAAATGTATTCTTTATAATCATTTAGTGAAGGAGTTTTTCATCAACCCTAATCCAGAGGGATTAATTTGCAGTTTGAAAGTAAATGTTTTTTAATGTTTTTTAAACTGTGGGGTTCATGACATGACCTTACAATAGTGCCCTCATTTTCATAAGGACATTTTAAAGGTTATTAAAAGATGACCCATTTCTGACTCCACTAAGAAAAAGAAGCTTGCTAATATGTTTGTACACTTCGGATCCCTAGATGACAGCAGAAAATGAGCTTGACTGTGATATCTATTGCAGAGACCCTTTAAGCGTGGAATGTTTACTTCTGTAACGCTGATTCTATGTGTACAGTAAGCAGAACCATGACATTGTGCTCAGCACACTTACCTTGAGATGTGATCCATACGATGACTCTGGTTACCAATGAAGTAGACGAGGACCATTGTGGCCACTGCGGTGAAGACGCCTCCGTAGTGCGGGACAATGAGGTGGACGATGAGGATGAGGCTGAAGAAGTGCACCGGCAAGGTCAGCAGGAAGTACCAAGTGAAGAGAGGTCCCTTAGGGGGAAGGTTTGGGGTCTTGGAGTCCGCCCAGTATGACAGTTCCTTCAGCAAATGCTGGTGCCTGCATCAACACGCCAAATACAAAAAAAAGTCAGTTTTCTTTGACATTTTTTTTTCAAAATTGTGAACAGTCCCCAGTCAGTTTTTCCCTAAATATGTTTGACTTTATTAAAAACAAAATGGATATGAAAAATGTTAAAGAAAACTTTGACTGGACTGGGACTTGAGCCTGAGACCTCTGGTTTTACGTACCAGCGCTCTTATCACCTGAGATATCCAGCTCTTACACTTAGATGGTGGCCTTCCCAAAAGATCAACTAATTATTAAATTTCATCCAATAGGTATTAAACACTCACCAAACATGCAGGCCCCCTATCGAGGTGCGCTGTTGTAAAGTGCATGGTGATTGTTGCTCTAGTTTGTTTGATCAAGGCTTTTCTTCCTCCAATTACTCGAAATCTATGAAGAACATTCTGGAGTTTGAACCTGAGACCAAACCGTCACACCCACTATAAGTCAAGCGATGACATTGTGCAATTGGTCTATCACACGTGCATGAGAAGCGTTTCTCGAGGGACTTTGGTCTCACCCGGGGGTCTGGCCTTCCACTAGCACCTGCAGTGGCGTCTGTCCCTGGTTGTTGCGGACCTGCAGCATGCCGCAGCTGCTGTGCTGCAGCAGGATCCAGCAGGCTTCACTCAGGGCGTTCACGCAGCCAATGTGCAGCGGCGTGTTGCCGTGGTTATCAGTCCAGGTCACCTCCGATCGCTGGAAAATAAAATACGCAAACAGCTGATACAGAAAATCTTGAAAGGAACTTTCCGGAATCGTCATTTCAACTTGAAAAATAATTTCAAATAAATGGTGCAAACTGCTTACTGGTTTGAATAACTGAAATGCAGATCTCCAAAATATTGTAGCATGGTCTGGTCTGTGAAAAACTCATAATACAAATGTTTTGAGTGCTCAAAGGAAATTACTTTATTACGATATTGATTGCCTACTTTAACTTAGGGGCCTACGTTATTACTTCTACTAGTTACTACTTAAATCCTGCTAGGATCGAAATGTCAGTCCCTCTTACTTTTGAGATCTATGTATTGTAGGTCATTTTAGTCAGTGAGTAGTTTGCAAAAGTTGTTTGTATTTACCTACTTCAGTTACTACTTAATTGATAATTACTCTTAATCACAGGGGGAAGTTTTAATTAGTTAGAGGAGGTCAAGCTCTCAAAAGTTATATGAAGAGTACAAACTCATACAAGTCACTTCATGTACATGTACCTATCCTGCTCTCTGAAATAACACAGTATCAGTCCTCAATTTCTCATTATTGGTCACACACATTGATATTATTATCACACACACTTACGTTGTTTTTGAGCAGATATTTAATGGCGCTTTGAAAGCCCTGCAGACTTGCAACGTGCAGAGGCGTCTGTCCCCTGAAAATGAATATTCATTGCATTAATTTGATGTCATAACTGAGTCTCTTTTTCAAATAGTCATTAAAGATAAAGCAAACCCCAAATACTACACTGACTAAAATGTGACTGGCTTATTTTAGTTAAAATATAAGTTATACATGTACCATAGTCGGACAGAGCATGAAATAAGCTTTAATTTGATGCAAGTTTGACCTCTGTATCAAGTTCCATTCCTGTCTGAGATATAACAAAATTCATGTAGTGATTTCTGTCACCGAAAATTAAACGCCTTATGAAGAAATGGCTATTTAGGCCTTAAGATTTTACTGGCAGATAAACGTTTGCCACTTATTTCACCTTGCTGGTGAAGCTCACAAAGTGCTTTATTAATGGAAATTAATGGTTCCTCTAACTAATTACGAAAGAATGGACATCAAAACATCCAAAAAATAAAATAAAATAAAAAACCACCCCTATTAGCTTTGGGTAGAACAGAATCTTTCCCACCCAGTATGACTACTGGGGTTTGTTGATTGCCCATATACTTACATGCCGTCTCTGTCATGAAACGCCATGCCGTGCACCTCAGCCAGGTAATGCAGCGTTATCCTGCAATGGGCAGACAAAAAGAACATTTGACGGCTTGAAGTTGAACGACGGCCCATAGTGCCAATAGTTGTTGAATTCAGCTCCAGGCTACATACCTGAAACAGAGGTAACTATCTATGGCCTAAAAGTTTTCTTTGCCATTTTTTGGCATTTTAAAAATTGGTAAAGAAAACTTTGACTGAACTGGGACTTGAACCCAAGACCTCTGGATTAACTGAGCTATCCTGCCCTGTGTTGGCCTTCCCTAGTAAAAGTCAACTAGTCTTTGCCGGGGTGGGGGCGCCAGTAAGAAGCAATTCAAAATGGAAGAGTGCTGGTACGTTTATCCAGAGGTCTCAGGTTCAAGTCCCGGTCCAGTCCAAGTTTTCTTTGCCAATTTTTCAATTTGTTCAAAAGTTCCCAGTCATTTTTTCCTTGGTTTGTTTCATTATTATTATAAATTAAGTACCCTAAGCCCTGGGTTTTTAAAGGGAACATGAATTAAAATTGTATTGATTTTTTTTTTCCTTCTTTTTTGTTCTCACTGGAATAAATTGGGGAAAATGTTTGAGACATGTTTTTTTTTAAACGATTCTGCCCTACGAAGGGAAAGTTCATTAACAAAAAACTTTGTAGGGTACGTATGACTTAAATCAAGACAAAGACTTGCATCGCTGCGGGGGGCCTCCAGTGTTCACACACGTGTCACAGTGAGTTTCCTTTACCTTATCGGTGAGAAATATCCCCATTTTTGGCAATGCCGACAAGGTGTGTGGCTGCTGGATGTAGCAAAACTTCTAAGGATGGAGTAAACCTTCATCTGTTTCCGGTTAAACTGAACTTCGGAAGATCTGGATGACCAAAGTCGAAGTTACCAAAGCAAAGTGGTCTGGGCCTAGTGAGTTTTGAGGCCTCTGTATATAGCGACCACTTTGAGCCCTCGTGCTTTGACGCGTACCTAGATATCATTTCTAGACTGGATTTCTCTGCCTTTATTTACGCAATAAACAGCGCCCTCATTTTTTTGTGGGCGGGGATCAATTTTGGACGGCAAAGTGCCACACATACTGTAACGTACACAATAACAAGTTATTTTTAAAAATTGTTTCACACTGCATGGTTTCTTTTAGCTGAACATTTCTTACGTGCTGCCTCCGGCCGCTGCGTGGTGGATGCAATTCCTGCCGGCGAAGTCGCGGTGCCAGACGTCGCCCTTGGCAGTGCCCTCTTCCAGCATGGCGTGGATGTTGGCCAGGGCGCCGCGCTTGCAGGCGTAGTGGACCGGCGTCTCGCCATAGTCGTTGGCCTCGTTCACGCTGGCGCCGCGGTCCAGCAGTAGGCGAGTGATCTTCACGTCGCCGCGGAGACCGGCCTTGTGCAATGGGGTCAAGCCGTGCCAAGCTGTGAGAACAACAAACACCAGACCAACAATCACAACAGGATTGTTTTTTTTTATTCCTGAATGAATTTTCCTTTTGAATGTTCCACACAGTACTTACAATTAAACATACATGTGCAAATTCATGTTTAATACTTGTTATCAAATACTATACTCTTTATATGCCTAGACCTACCATGACCTAGTTTTACTCAAATAACATCAATAATTTTTAATAGTAATAATTATTTTTTCGGCAGGTTATATTCACCCGGCAAAGTCATTCTTCCCACAATTTACACAAACATTAATCACTATTCTTCCAGTCTCTTAGTTTAGTCGTAACATCATGTTAATGCATATTCATGTAATGTATGCTCTATACTCTGACTTTGGCCAATCAGAGTAAAGAGTGTTCATGAATATGCATACATATTATCAGCACGACAGCAGGAACAACCTCCAGGAAGAATGCCGTTGCCGGGTAAAAATAGTTATATACTCTAACGGGAAGTTATATTCACCTAGCAAGAGCAGAATGCCCTTTAAAAAAATTCCTGTTGAATTTTCCTTTTCACTTTTGCATGTTCTACTTAGTACTTGCAATTTAACATATTAATATGTGCAATTTAAACAAGTCCGAGTAATTGGACCTTACAAAATACAAATACAATCTTGAATCACCCATTTTTTTAAATCCGGAGGGGGCGTCCGACCCCTCTACATTTAAAAAAAGGCAATTGTAAGGTCCAAGTTACTTGGACTAAATTCAAACATGTTTTCAATTCTTTATTTCATATTTCTATTATAATTCAGTATTTGTTATCAATAATATCTAATTCAATTTTGAGAATTTCATTTTCGTATCGGATTTTCAAATCATAAATGACTCATTTCAATATTTGTGTACAGACACTGAGTCAGATTAGGAATCTTGTAGTTGTAATTTGTATTTATGTTTAATGATCTTATTCCTTTATATTTTTAATAATATTTAGCAGCCCTTCCGCTAGCCTAGGCTATAGTGTTTTGAGTTTGACATTACTGACTAGTGTCAGTGACACGGCACCAGTGACACTGATATTGGTGATAAAGTGATAACTGATATTGATAAATGATAATGTCTTAATGATATCATTATCAGTGACACTGTGACACTGACACTAGTGACATGACACTGACAGTGACACTCACACTGACACTCACTGTGTGACAGTACTCTGTACCTTTTTTGTGCACAGCATCCGGGTCATTTTCAATGATCTTGACGATTTCATCGTAGCCATGGTAATTGTGAATGGCATCCGCAAGAGTCACCACCTGCTTCTCGCTGAGCCCCGAAAACTTGGCGAACGGCTTGCTGCCGACCGGTGGCAGATCCATCCTTCTAACTCGAGGGAATCTCGCTTCCGATGTAACCTAGACGCCGCAGATCGATACACCCATGGGCGCCGCCATCTTTAACACGGCTTAACAAGAAGATAAGAGGAAAGGCGTGGTCTGATTGGCTGTTGACCCGAATTGCCACTTTTCGAACGCAAGAGGGCGACATTCAAACTAGTTTCGGTGTGTTGATTTGTTTCAATTTTGCTCACACGTGTGTTTATACGAAGAAACCACTACGAGTACGAATACAATTTCAAGGTTTGTTTTGGGGGTATTATTATTTTTTTTAATCTATAATTCATAAAGAGCTATTTAGGAAAGGTAAAATTATCCATTTCGTTTGAAAGTGTTTGTGGGAGCAACAATTATTCAATCTCAAATTTTCAATGTAGCCACCTTACCAATTATTACTATTACTTAGTGCCATGACCATGACATGACCAACTACATTGAACCTGGCATGATTGAACTACTGTACTGAGTACTGGGAGTGGTGTACGACTGTACCGTGTAGTACCATGCTCCTACCTCCATGGTAGTACTACTAGTAAGTAGTAGTACTACTACTGTACTAGTACTGGCTACTGCTAGTGCTACTGCTAGTGCTAGTGTAGTCCCACTTACTGGGCCGCTAGGAGCTCCCCTTAAATGAGTTTTGACATAGTCTGTCGCACTAGCTAGTAGTACTACTACTACTACTACTAGTACTAGTACTAGTAAAAGTACTAGTAACTAAGTACATGTAGTCACTAGTATAACAAACATCCCGGGATCCATGGAAATGGTTCGATATAGCAGTCATTCATGATAGCAGTTGCAGGCTTGCGGCCGCATATTTTGTATGTACGCAAAATTCGGGAGCCAAAGCAAAGGGTATGTTCGTTGTAGGCAAATGTTTGGTATATCGACGTTCATTATAGCGACGTTCCACTGTATAGAACTAGTAGTTGTAGCTTCTGACTGGTGCACCCGGCCCTCCACCATGGCAAAGACTAGTACTGCTACTACTAGTACTAGTAGTAGCAGTACTAGTACTACTAGTACTACCAGCAGTACAACTCCAATTACTACCAGTCCTGTAGTAGTTGACTATTTTGGAGGCCATCATCTAAGCATGAAGGGCTGGATATTGCAGATGGTAAGAGCACTGGTACGCAAAACCAGAGGTCTCGGGTTCAACTCAGGGTTAATATTTTGTTTGCCATTTTGTTAATTTCAAAATTGTATGAACTTCTTTTCTTGAAGGAAGTCTGCTTCCAACTCAGAATGGAGTCCAGTTCAGGAGCCCAGCAGGTCTCCGGTGATGAGAAGAAAAAGCGTAAGCGGCTGAAGAAACTGCAGGGAGAGGTCCGCCAGCAGATTGAGTTCTACTTCAGCGATGCCAACCTGAGGAAAGATCGCTTCCTGAAGCAGGAGATTGCCAAAGCTGAGAATGGATGTAAGGCAATGGCTTGGCTGGGCCTGTGCGCAAGGATTGGTTCCTAAAGAGGTTTTTCTGTCGCATGCGTTTTGACGGCCAGCGTTCAATTCATGCGGACGTACGTGGAACATACACGCCTTCGAGTCATCAAATGTCCAATGAAAATGCTCTGATTCAATTTTTCCATCATGACATTCCGTGGATTTGGTCCGCTCCTGCGGACATGCTAATTAGCCTTTGGAAGTCAAGTGATGTCATGTGAAAACCCTCTATAGTCCGCTCACTCCAATTTGAGCTCGACCTCAGTCCCATTAAATGCTATGGCGTGCCCCCCTCCTCCAGTTCACCCACAGCTGGCCTATCTAAGCTAGGTTGAGCTCAACCTCGGCCTATTTAAATGCTATGGCATGCCCCCTCCTCCAGTTCACCCACAGCTGGCCTATCTAAGCTAGGTTGAGCTCAACCTCGGCCTATTTAAATGCTATGGCATGTCCCCTCCTCCAGTTCACCCACAGCTGGCCTATCTCAGCTAGGTTGAGCTCAACCTCGGCCTATTTAAATGCTATGGCATGTCCCCTCCTCCAGTTCACCCACAGCTGGCCTATCTCAGCTAGGTTGAGCTCAACCTCGGCCTATTTAAATGCTATGGCATGTCCCCTCCTCCAGTTCACCCACAGCTGGCCTATCTAAGCTAGGTTGAGCTCAACCTCGGCCTATTTAAATGCTATGGCATGTCCCCTCCTCCAGTCCACCTACAGTGGGCCTATCAGGAGTCGTTATATCACCTGTCTGTCAAGAGTGGTACCAAATTCCACGTTGCCACATGAACAATATTACACAGACCAGACTAGTGTTATGAATCTGCTCAAGCTCTTCTTACAGGGAATGAACTGTAGATGAGTCTTAAAGGATTGCATGATGGAATCCTGGTGTGGAATGTTTGTGGTGACACCATTTAAGTCATTGTGTGAATGAGTGTGGCTCTTGGCCAAGCCACTAACTCAGAATTTTGAAACATCAGGCCCTCCTAATTTTTGTATATAAATTTGCACTTAGATCAGTTTGCAAAATGTTTGCATATGATCACTCCAATATGCAATGAAAATTAAATAGGAGGGCCTGACGTTTCAATCCTATCAATCCTAGCAGGACCTTTCTCAAATTTGACTAGCGAGTTTTGAATCCAAGTCTTTTAGGTTAACGTGCGAGTGCTGTGTCGTTCTCTCCACAGACATCCACATTGCCACCCTGGCGACGTTCAACAAAGTGCGGAAGATGACAGCAGATTTAGGACTCATCGCCAAGTCGCTGGAAAAGTCGGAGACTATAGAAGCAAGTCTAAAGCCATACATGGTTAACCCCATGAGAGTCCTCTAACACCACATCATTTGAGCTATAATGGGAGTTTTATACAAAAGTTGCTATGCTATAAAAAACAATCGTTCAATTCATCTTTCTATTTTTCTGAAGTAACTACAAACATTTGTTGCAAATTGCTCACTGACTAAAATTACCTGCAGTACATAAATCTCAAAATTTAGAGGGCCTGACGTTTCGCTCTCTGAAAAGCAAAGTGAATGCCTTTGAGAAAGGTCCTGCTAGCATCAAAATGTCAGGCCCTTTAACTTTTGAGATTCATATTTTTTGGGGACAATCCCACAGCAGAGAGCTGCCAATTTGTACATAAAATTACAATATTTCAAATGAACTTTTCAAGTCATTGACTATATTTGCAGGGTTGGGGGTGCCATTCAGAAGCATTTAGCCATCTAAGGACTGGATAGCTCAGGTGGTAAAAGTTGTAGATGGTCATGGTGCAATCCTCATCACGTTGAAATCTTACGGTCTGGGATGCTGTACCTTTTGAGAAATCTTCACTCAAACACCGAAAAAAGGGGTTTTATCTTGCAAGAGAAAAACTCAAATTTTTGTGCGATTAGTTGAATGCTAAATGAGATTTGAAGGTTTTCATGGTGAGAATAGCAGGATTGATAGGTTTGCGGTGACACCATGTAAATTCTCTTTTGTGAGTAAGTGTGGTTCTGAAAAGAACCGGAGGAACTCGACGTTTCAGACAGTATACTCTGCTCGCCTTCAGGAGACTGAGACTGAGTTGAATAGTGCCCCCACAAACAATGACTGTTTCAAATTACATTGTAAGCCCCACAGACGTTCATGTACACATGTATGGGTGCATTTATACCCAGGTCTGTGGTGTTAAGACACAAATCAGTCGTCCATAGTCGATTAAAAACTCATGAGGGCGCTATTTAAAAAACCCAACCAATCCATTCACAGTTTGGAAAATTGTTTGAGCTAAAAATGAGATATGAATGTAACATTGTAGCATGGTTGACTTATTTTTGTGAATTTCAGGTGAGCGAAGATAAGACAAAAATCCGAAGAAAAAAGCCTTTAGAAGAATCCAAGTACGACATTGATGACCTCACTGTCTATGTGGTAAGTCCATTGTGTCTATTTTTCTTGGGATCAGCGACTATACTTTCTTCAGTGGACTGTACCATTATGCAAAAGGAGTGACCACTTTATACACAGCCTTAGATTAGTTTTGTACAAATAAAACAATCCTACAAAATTGTGTCTAAGTTCCCAGTCAGTTTTTCTTGGTTTGTTTAACTTGCATTGAAAAAAAATTTGCATCCAATTAGTGTGATCCCTGAGCTAGCTGCTGTAGCCAAGTTTACAACCATTGGTTGTTTGCATCTGAATGAATGCGGAGGTGTTGACTAGTTGACTATTTTGGAAGGCTGCCATCGAAGGGCTGCATAGCTCAGATGTTAAAGAGTGCTGGTATACAAAACCATAGGTCTTATGTTCAAGTCCTGGTCCAGTCAAAGTTTTCTTTTCCATTTGTCTTTGTCATTTTTCCAAATTATTTTCATTTTCCAGTCAGTTCTTCCATTATTTGTTTGACCAAAAAAAAACCCGGATCAAAATAATGAAATGTAGCTTCACCTTATTTTTGAACGTCGTGATGAAAGAGAGTTGCTTACGTATTGGGTGATGACTCCATCCATTGTAACTGTCTTGTCAGGAAAACCTTCCCCGTAACGTTGACCATGACATGCTGCGGAAAGCCTTCAATAGCTGTGGCACTGTGGCCTACATCAGCCTGCCCAGATACAAGACGACTGGGGACCCTAAAAGATTTGCTTTCATTGAGTTCACCACCCCTAAGGAAGCTGCCAGGGCCTGCAAGGTGAGAACCGTCTTCACCTTCACTTCCAACTTCATGTGCGCCATCACCTCTACCTTCACCTTCACCCTCACTCTCACCTCCACCGTCACCTCCACCTTCACCTCCACATTCACTGTCACCTTCACCTCCACATTCACCTCTACCTGTAGCTGCACCATCACCTTCACCTTCCCCTCGCCTCCACCTTCACCTTCACATTCACCTACACCTACACATTCACCTCTACCTGTAGCTGCACCCTCACCTTCACCTTGACTCCTACCTCCACCTTCACTCCTACCTCCACCTTCTCCACCCTCACTCTCACCTCCACCTTCACCCTCACCTCCACCTTAACATGCACTATTACCTCCACCCTCAACTTCACCTTCACCTTCACCTTCACCTCCACTTGTATATTACCCTAGTCCATATGTGAGCAGGTGTCGATTTCACCAAACGCATCGTAACTTACGATCAATCTCAAGACAATGAGCCATGCACAGAAACCATACGATATGTCACAACTTACGATGGGTTATCCATCGTAAGTTGAATTACAATGCATCGTAGGGCTTTGTGAAATCCAGCCCAGTTCTGTGAAATTAAGGGATGCTATGCTATTACACATATGGTATTACATTTCATAATTTGTTGAGCATTGTTTGTCTTGTCTCTTTGCAGCTCCTGAACAACCCTCCTAGGAGTAAGCCCAATACGGACGGCCACTTCCCCACCACCAGGAAGGGCCGGCTGATCCTGCCCGAGCAGCCGGCCGGCCTGAGGGCCCAGCGCGACGGCCAGCCACTGGCCAGACGAGGCCACGACCACCGGCCGGAGAGGAAGAGAGCGGCCAGCGAGACTGAGGTCACCTTGCCGGACGCCGAGCGGGACAGAGCCTCGGCCAAGAAGAAGAAGGCCAAGAGAGTGGATCCGCCCTCCGTAAGTGACGGGAAGCCTTCGCTGAAGCGCAAACGACCTGCGGAAGGGGCCGGGGCTCCAGCGAGGGACGAAGAGCCAATCGACAATAAAGCCAAGCGCAAGAAAGATGCACCCTCTGATCAACGAGATCAAGACGGACACAAAGAATCGCGCAAACGGAAACACTCTGGCAGCGAGGACAGTCCCCTGAAACACGAAAGGTCACCCCAGGGAGATGACCAGTCCCGCAAACTCAAAGGTGAAAGGTCAGAGTCCAAAGGTGACAGGTCAGAGTCCAGAGGTGATAGGACAGCATCCAAGGACAATAGGTCAGAGTCCAAAGGCGATAGATCCAAGTCCAAAGTTGAAAGGTCAGCATCCAAAGAGAATAGGTTGGTGTCAAAAGAGACGAGGTCAGAGTGCAAAAGTGATGAGTCAGAGTCGAGAGGTCAGAGGTCAGAGGATGCCTCCAAAAGCAGCCGGTCAGATGCTTGTCCGAAAGAGGAGAGAAAGGAGAAGAGGAGGGTCGCGGGGTCGGAGGTCCGCAAGAGGAAGCGAGATGACACCACGAGCAGTGTGGACGACCCCAAGGTCAAGAAGTTGAATTCGGAGCACGCCAGCAGGAAGGACGAGGAGGGGGCGGAGTCAGAGAGGGGGTCAGAGGGGAAGAAGAAGAAGAAGAGCCGCAGCCGCAAGCACAAGAAGGAGGACGAGGAGCCAGTCACTATGCTGCAACTGAGAGTCATACCAAAGTAAGCCCCTTCCACTCCAAACTCAGTGGCTGTGGCTTCCAATGACACGAATCTATGGCCCTTTACCAATCCATGGATCATTAATATCTCGTCTGTGTTATGGTGTTGGTAGTTTGTACGGGCCACAGAGTTCAGGGTAGACGGGATAGGTATGATTAGCATTACTGATACTTGTAGTTAAGCTCCTGTGCATGAAGTTGAGATATCGACGCTGAACTCACTCAATCCTAGTTGATGTCTTGCATTTGAAATTCCTGCCTGTTTTTGTTTCCCCACTGCTAGGAAAGATTGGTTGGTACTGAAGCAGGAATATCTGGTCAGGCAGAAGGCCGGTCGCCAGCAAATGAAGCAAGCCCTGAGGGGACAAGGCCAGGGGCCCAGGCAGCAGGAACCCGCAGACCAGTGGATGGAGGGCACGGACCACCAGCACCAGGTAAGCAGGGCAGCAGTGCCCTGTTTGTAAGGAACCCATCCAGGCATGGGGCGTATATAAACACTGATGATAGTTGGAATCCAGCAGTCTCCTGATGAGTACACACTACTCATAGCATTGAGTTACCGGCTCTTTTCAGAGCCACACTCCTTCTTGAAAGAGAAGTGTCGCATGATGTCACCGCAAACCTTCCACATAGTTTCCGCTCCTGTGTAAGCATGAAATACCATGCAGCATTTTCGCTATCCGCTGCCCGTTTACGTTACTGCGCACCTGTGTAAATGGACCCGTAGGATACCTAATCCCTACCCTACACCCAGCCCACGGCTTTGATCCCACCCTACCAGCCATCCTCTTTGTCCTTTGTCTGTCATCTGTGTCCCTATTTGTATTGCTCTCACTACCATACTTGTTTTTGTCACTCTGCCAAAATTGGAGAAGTGATTTTTTATTTTCAATTGATTTTTTTGGTTCACCTCCACAGTTTCAGCCGGCTTGTGCATTGGAAAGGGCTGTGCGTAAACAGACTCCATTTCGCTAAGCGCATGAAATACACGGTCATTTTGGCAACCCTGTGCTTTGCCTAATGTTTCTTTTTAATACCTGGTTATTTTCTCTTTCCTTTTTTTTTGTCGCAGGAATCGGAGACAAAACTGAAATCCACCGAGCCTGAGTTTGTTCCGGGGGTTGTCCTGAAAGTCAGCAGCCGAAAGCCGTTTGCATCGCGCAAAGATCTCAGAGTGAGAACACAACGAAAATTACCAAAGAGGCTTTTGTTTGAATGTGATTGGCTCTGCAAAAAAAGGCCCTTGTGTCTAAACAAAGATATTTTTAGCAAACCCTCATTGAATTGTATTCATCATTCATTCAACTAACCAGTGGAGTGATGTGATCTTAGTTGATTTATAGAATTCATTCCTTGGGAATGTTTCAGGTAAAGCCCCTACACACCATTTGCACAAATCCAAATTTCGACCAGATAAATTTTGTTAAAGTAACTTACCGGTACTCAAGTGGAAGTAAATACCAGTATCAGACATGCTGTGAACTTTTAGTGCTTGAAATGCTGCCATTTTCATTAAAAGTGGTCATTTTAAAATGACTTTTGTAAAAAAAAAAAATGCTTACCAGCCTTAAAGCCCCTACACACCATTTGCATAAATCCAACATGGTCCATTCGCAATTACCGACGACACTTCCGAGATTTGCTCGCAATTTTCCGGTTTAAACGCAAAGTGTTAGGTGTATTTTACGATCCTGGAAGCTCGGCTGACACAGTTTGATGAAAAAATGAGCCAGTTTTTCACCATTTTCTCGCGATTTGGTTGACGGATTGAACTGAAACTTTCACAGGTGTGTTATTTCATGCATATGCTGGATTAGACAAAGCATGGAGGCATTTCTAAGACCTTTACAATGGTGTGTAGGGGCTTTAATTGGTTTGATGTCTATTACTCGTGATATAAAAAAGACCCACCAATCTCCAATTTTCAGGAGCAACTGCAAGAAATTTCCCCAGTGGCATATGTGGAGCTGAATGATGGAGAAACTGGCGGGTTTGTGAGGTTCAAGTCTGCAGATGGTGCGAAAGCCGTGATTGGAAAATCCAGTAGCATCACCAATGACCAAGACCAAGTCCAGATAAATCTACTGGCAGGTATGTTTCACGTGCACAAGGCTGATGTTCACATATCTCAATGATCTCATTCACATTCACTGTCGACAATACAAAGTCTCTGGTTCAATTCATGGTCCAGTCCAATGGTCTCTGCCAATTGTCAAATTAAGTCAAACAAAAAACTGACTGGGAATTTTTAAACAATTTTGAAAATTGGCAAAGAAAACCTTGTTTGGTTCGGGACTTCATCCCTAGACCTCTGGATTAACGTACCAGTGCTCTTCCGTCTGAGCTATCCAGCCCCTTAGATGGTGGCCTTCCCTAATAGTCAACTAGTCTTTGCCGGGATGAGGCACTTGTCAGAAGCATTCAACATTTTATTTGGTTAAAATTTCCCAGGCAGTTTTTCTTTACCTTATTTGATTACAGTAATATGTGAAAATGTTGCAAATTGCCTAATGACTAAAATGACCCAAAGCCGAATATCAGAAATTAGGAGGGCCTGACGTTTCGATCCTAGCAGGACCTTTCTCAAAGGTCCTGCTAGGATCGAAATGTCCTAATTTCTATTATTCGATCACAGTACAAAGGTACATGTATGCTTAGGCAAACAGGTTGTTGTTGCTTTGTGGATTTCTCAGGCCAAGAGGAGACTGAGTACTGGGACAAGCTGAAAGCAGACAGGATCGCCAAGCTGAGCTCCAAAACCAAGAAACGCAAGAAGAGGGGTGTGCAGAGGGTAGGTTTTTTAATTTTTTAATAGCCCCGGTATAGGAGGGTTTGTGGTGACACCATGTATAAGGTCTCTTAAAGAAGAGGTATGGTTCTGAAAAGATCTGAGTGGTAACTCGACGTTAGACCAGTATGCTCTGGATGTCATCAGGAGAATGCCTTGGACTCGGTGGTGGAGCGGCTTATGAGCCGGTGATCGCTGAGGCGGGAAGGCGGGAAGCATAGTCCTACTGGGAGGGATAATCCTACTTGGGGATAATCCTCAGTAGGGCAGTGGGTGGGGGCGAACAAGTGGGTGCTCACTGGGGTGTGTCAGAGGGCACTGGGTGGCCGTGGATAGGTGATCCATATGTCGGTTGGGGGAGGGGACAAAACCCTATCCAGTTTGGATTGGCACTGCTTAAAATAACACTCTGGATTTCATTGGTCTATATGATTGCTTGCAGATTCTCACAAAGACGGAGAAACTCCTTGGATCGGAGAAGACAAAGAAAAGCCACATCATATTTGATGATTAGACTGGAGGAGAAGAATCTTGGAGAAAGATCTGATTATTATTGTATGAGTTCAATAAGATGATGCATCAAATTAGTACATTTTTTCCCCCTTCCAACCCAAAACCTTCCGAGTCAAACTAAGACAATCCATTAGAATTTTCCAGAAAATCTCAGATACCTTCATCCTGTCACAATTTTACAGTTGTTTGTAATGCCTTAAATCATTGATTTATCAAAGACATATTTTTGGATTTCTACACTCTTGTCTTACATGTTATTGGATAAAATCTTGTGTTATGTTTGACAAGAATGAACAAACTTTGTTATGTGTTATGTGCTTAATATTTTTGGAGTTGACGTTGATCTAGTAAAAATGTTGACCATTCCCACTCATGAACACTCGAATCTTGCTTTCCTCTGAAGTCAATGCCTTGTTTTTATTCATGATGGATTTGTGATCACAGATCTGGGCCCAATGTCATGGCTCTGCTTAACGCAGAATTCTAAGCTTACGGGACGCTGTAAGCGTAGTAATCATTTCATGGATCATGTAAGCAAGGATTCGGCGCTTAAATAGCTAGAGCCAAATTTCTGTGCTTAATTGATGATTTTGCAAACACAACAACAGAGGAAAATGGTGGTCGTTTGTGGAATTTGACGACCTAAATTTCAGGTATAGCTTTTGAAACCCTAATGGTGTTACTTTACTTCCTTTGCCGAAAATAATTTGAAAAACATGACAATTAGCAGACTGCGCAAAGATTTCTTTTGCATTCCAGGCAGGGAAGCAATTCATACATGCACGTAGTGAATCATATTAGCTTAAAAGCGTATTTAGAAATACGCTAATACCGGTATGTTAAGCACTGAATTTTTGCTTCCCTGAGCACCGATTCTACGCTTACGGTAAACAAAGCAATGACATTGGGCCCTTATGTACTAGTAGCCAAATAGTCAACTATTGTTTGCAGGGGTGGGGGCGCCAATGAGAACAATTCATGAACTGCAGCATACACGAATATGCAAGGTCATGTCCTACATTTTTAATCAGACACTTGCAAAAAGTTTGTTGTAAACCAAGCTAAAGCAGTTCAGGGATGACAAGGGGGATGCTGGTTATTAAATTCATATTTGCATATACATATATATTCATTTTCTTAACCAATAAAGCAAAGGAGAACCAAGTAGGAAGTAACAAATCAATATGCAATTTAACTTGAAATACTGATGTCTTTATTATACAGGTTTGCTTTGCATATTTACAGCACATTTGGGGTCAGTTGTCGTTCATAATACATTACAACAAAGTGTAGATATCATGAAGCCCCTATTCATGCATGTACAACATAATTATTGCCTCTTT
Organism: Luidia sarsii; assembly: GCA_949987565.1. Taxonomy (NCBI): domain Eukaryota; kingdom Metazoa; phylum Echinodermata; class Asteroidea; order Paxillosida; family Luidiidae; genus Luidia; species Luidia sarsii. Next base: position 5,715,262 of record OX465118.1, read on the forward strand.
TGAATTACTTTTTGGTTCACTATGTACACAACTTAGACACTAGTAATTATCAGTCCTTGTTGATGAGTAAAACAAGTAGGCTTACAAGTAGCTTCTTGCAAATTTGTCCGAATGAAACAATAAGTCATCACATCATAGCTGCCAACCTATCTTAAAGGAAATTAGGAATACTGGTACTTCTGTTAAAAAAGAGGAATCACTGAACAAACTACATACTGTAGGAATACATGTGTACTTCCAAGCCAAAAATCGGAATCCGTTATCAAGAGCTTGTAAAAAGTGATACATTTTTACCCCAAAAGAGGAATGATTTCTCCAAAATAGGAATGCTTGGCAGCTTTATTGACACATGCTTACTGGCAGTACTTTATCTGGGAATTCAGTCAGACGCAAAGTTCAAAAGGAAAAAAAGGGAAAACTCTTGGTACTAGTTATGCGGAGATCTTGTTTCGCTTCCAAAAAGATGTTGTTTGATCATCAACAATCCCGGAGATCTGTTTACCGGTATTACCCTAGCAATATTGTTTTGTCCTATCCATAAAGTAAATACATGTACCCAAATACCCCAAATTTACATGACTTGGTTACTTGCAGTCCATAGACACAATGGATCACCATTGTAGATGTGGTGCAACTACAACATGGGCATGACAGGTTTGAATGTGGTGGTACATGTACACTGTAATTAGAGACTTGAAAACGCTTGATGGAAACGCAAGTGTTCCATTTTTATGTGAGCATGTAAAGCATGCACACAAGTTCCAATTGTACAGTACAAGTACCAATGCTCCAATGTCTCCAATTCAACATTTCCTCCTGATAAATCTGATTTTGATAGAAAATGTTGGCATGATTTCCGTCTAATCGAGAACCGTTCCCCAAATTTTCCAAATAAACTTAATAGAAAGTGGACTGTGTTATATTTTTTGTTACCTACAACAGATTAAAACTCAAAACTACACATCTAAAATACGATTCCATCAGTTTTTCACTTAATGGCATAATCGACACGGAATCTGTACTAAAAAAGAACACCACAAGCTTTAAAGTCCAAGATTTTACAATAAAGGTATTTTTTCAATCATGGTGTGTGTATGCAACACATAAATAATTTAATTCACTATGGTACTTAGTAATGAGGATATCAGAAACATTCTGAACGATTTGTGTCGATCGATTAAACATCTTTACTCATTTTCACATAGGCAGTTCTAAGAAGTATCCTTGTGTGAGGTTGAACCGCATAATCAAAACCAGCATCTACAGGGGACCATTTCAGGCGGTTGCTACTTGCTAGTTATAGCAGATATAAAGACTATCACACAGGCTGCAGGGTACCAGTTATATGTGCACTCATTACATGGGATCTTGACTAGTAATCCAGGCTTCTGCTTAGCAGAGAAATTAGCTTGAGGGTCTTGATGCTGACTATCGTTCCATTCTAAGGTATGACGCATGATTGGTACTACTAGTATTAGTATACATGTAGTTGTCAAAGTATGCATACCTTCAAGGCGATCCAAATACATGTACATACACAGTGTACATGGAATCGCCTCGCAACTTTTGTATTCTGAACCTAGCAAAGAACAATTACAAATTACAAATATTATAATATGCCTCGGACAACACTAAAGTAGCTTATTAGGACACCTTCAAAGATACTAACCTGATATGAAACACAACAATAGTTAAGTGTTCTCGGACTTGCTAAAACTGCCCCCCCCCCCCCCTCAACATGAGGGCTCGGTCAGACACACAAGAGTACCAGACTATACTGAAGTTGAGCAAAGAGTGAAGTTAGCAACAAAAGAAACAGAATCCCTGCAGATGACTTTCAGCAGAAATCGTTGATTTCCTCACTTTTAGTTTCATTCAGGATAAAACAAGTACCTTTTCAATTGCATTGATACTGATGCTATTGGACAAGTCTATTCAGCTTAAGTTTCAGTACCACGACTTATATCTTTTATGAGAAATAACGAGAGAAATCTGAGAGTACTACAATCAACACTTCACATAATACAAAGTTACCCAAGGTCTCTGTACAAATGATACACATTATCGGTATGTACACGTAGGCTGAGTAGGAATTTGTTTTGCATTGATGGGCGTTGGGCGAGCCTAATGTATTCTCATGGGCGGAATGTTGGCCCCGTCAAAGCCACGGAAGTAGGGGTGCTTGAGGGCAGCCTTGCAGGAAATCCGTTTCTTGGGGTCGTACATCAGCATTTTCTGTAGAGACCATAAGTGGTTTACATAAGTTAACACGAGGCAATTTCTGCAGGTAACGTTGACACAATCAACTAACTACAGTGCACTGTAGAACAAAGCACTCCAGTTGCACAAAGAGGCATTTAATGGACAGCATTTCGAACATACTTCCAAAGCAAATGCTCTGGTTTATTTTGTTGAGGGTTTGTCCTACTCGATGTTATAAGCAGTGCGCTAAGTGCTTTGACTGATTGCCTGCTGATAAAAAGTACATGCAGCTCGAACGGGATTGGAATCCACGACTCCAGCAGTAAAAGCATTGAGCACACTGCTTGGTGCTATAGTAGGGCAAACCCTCATTGAATTAGTTTCTGCTTGACGCAAAATTCATATACATCTATGATCTGGTAATTTAGAATGTCCGTTAATGCTGTCTGAAAGAATTCCTTTACTTGATTGACTATAAAATACTATAGGCAATAAGTAAATTTCATGGGCATAAGCAAAAAGTAAATTTCATGTTGCACATGACAATTGTGACATTCTTGCAATTTGGTATTTGGCAAAAAGAAGAATGTATTAGACCAGAATGAAATGAAATTGCCTTTACGTGGCCATAGGTCCAGGGGATATTCTAGCCAAGACCCATCTCGGCTTAAACCGAGCAAACCACGGAGCATAAGGACATTGTTGCTTGTGCCCTAAGGCGTGTCTGCCTACCTGGAGTAGGTCCAAGCCCTCTGGTTCCAGGGTCTTGACGGACTTGGCCAGGTTGTTGCTGGTCCAGTTGGGAAACGTGGACTTGTAGTCCGGAAGCTCTTTCACACCGGGCCAAGTGCTGTCCGTGGGAGTTCCCAATGTCCTGTTTCCAAACAAACAAAGGGGGAAAATGTCACAGATGTCAAGTTTCCAAACAGCTGGAATATCACATCAACCACTGGCCCCATGGACCATGACAGCTGGGTTTTGTGCATGTGAATTGAGAACATTTCCGACGCCCTAACACTTGTAATATTCATAGCTGCCAACCTATCTTAAAGGAAATTAGGAACACTTCTGCTGAAAAACATGAATCACAGAGCAAACTACATAGGAATACATGTGTATTTCCAAGCCAAAAATCGGAATCTGCTGTCAAGAGCTTGTAGAAAGTGATACATTTTTACCTCAAAAGAGGAACGATTCCTCCAAAATAGGAATGGTTGGCAGCTATGAATATGCAAAAATGTTGCACACTGATTACTGACTAACAATGACCAAAAGGTGAATATCAAAAATTAGGAGGGTCTACCGTTTCGATCCTAGCAGGTTCTTTCTCAAAGGCAGAATGACATGGACAAAAGAAAGAGGACAGGGAGAGTAACAGGGACCTGGATGACAGACAGAGGACAAAGGGGAGAGCTTGGTAGGGTGAGATCAAAGGGGTTTGGGTAGTGGAAGGGGAAAACATCAAAGAGAAAAACTGAAAGAGAAAAGTGGGGGAGTGAACATAAAAGAGGGATTATATGTAAACAAACAAGGTGTTAATCATTCCCCTCCTGGATGTTGAGGCCATGTGGTTGAATTGTCCGGAGATGCTGCATCCATGCATTCTTTCGGTTTAAACTGACGGCATCACTATGATGACCAAGTGACTCATGCCCTTACACTCCTGTCAAACAAACACGGTTGTTATAAATTGGGGGGTTTCAGGTAGATTAACAGGGTTAATAGACTCGCTGTTAGTCTTTGCTCACCCTACCTGAATATTCTGAACAGCTGGTCTATCTCGGAGTCGCCATGGAAGAGCGGTCGCTTGGTGACCATCTCTGCAAAGATGCAGCCGATGCTCCAGACATCCACGGGTGTGGAGTACCTGGGCGAGCCTAGGAGGACCTCAGGGGCTCGGTACCACAGAGTCACAACCTGCATTGCAAAGACAACAACAATGCCAGCATACAACTTGGTCTTGGATTCCACTTTTCATAAGGTTTTTTTTTAAACCCAAATGACCTGACATCTCTCAATCCTTCAGCAGGGCATTTCTCAGACGCTAAGTCGCCTTTTCCTTTTTGAAAGGCCCCTTTTAGGATCAAAGCCTTTTATATTTCCACTTGAAAAAATAGCGAAGAAAACATTGACTACATCGGGATTTGAACCCTCTGGTTTGGGGTACCAGCGCTCTTACTATCCAGTCTCACATGGTAAGAGCGCTGGAATGCAAAATATGTCAGGTTCATATCCCGGTCAAGTTTTCTTTGCCATTATTTCAACGGGTTCTAAAGTAGTTTGACTTTTAGATTTCATGTCATTTTAAGGAGGAAGCAATTGACCATTGGCATGCATACATATCATACATCACCACTTCCCCACAAACAGTGAGGTGATTTTTTTTAATAAGGTGGTTCTGTGAATAATCAGCTCTAGGAAATTGGCCCAAGAACTTACCTCGTGCGTGTAAACTCGGACAGGGATGCCAAAGGCTCTGGCCAGGCCAAAGTCAGCCAGCTTGATGGTTCCCTTGCCGTCAATGAGCAGGTTCTGGGGCTTCAGGTCGCGGTGGAGCACACGGCGGCAGTGACAGAAGAGAATGCCCTCCACTATCTGGTACAGGTAGCTCTGCAGAGTCATCCAAACAAAACAGTTAAAGACAGTTAAGATGAGCAACCTGGCTGTTTGCCTCCTGTCACCCATACACTCTGTCTCTTCCAAGATGTAGAACAAAGAGGTATCAGAACAGCTTCATACCACATTCTGCTTCTCTTTGGAATTCCCCTCCTAGTTCATGTTACCCACCCTCTTATGATCTGGCTTTTTTATCTCCAGCCTTCCTGAGTTCCTCCCTATCTTCTCCCATCCGTGACCCTTAACCTAGAGTGGCTTTATAGCCTTGTTTTGGGTGAAACTGCATACATAAATAAAAAGTCACCTTGACTAGTGAGGGCTCCATGACAGTGCCTCGGAGTCCCTCCATGTATTTCTTGAGATCCATGGTCAGGAACTCAAACACCAGGTACAGTCTGCTCTCTTGCATTAGCACGTTACTCAAGCTGAGGAGGGGGGGGGTTTGGTTCAGGAGAAAAAATAGATGGGTATGTTCAGACAGTGTTTTAAATTCGCTAAAACTACCATTTTAACCTTGTTTTAAAATGTGTCTGAACTCTGAACGCTCCGACACCTATTTAAAATCGATCCAGTTTAACTTGAAAGTAAAACGAAAATTCAAAACTGCTCGAGAGGGTTTGGGGATCCAAATAAACAGGTTTTTTTTTAAGGGGTACAGTGGTAACAGCCTATCTCAATGTGCACAGTAGTTGCACAAACACATTATTCTACAGTATACTATGGGTCTATTTCACCAAGTCAACACCAAGTCCGAGTCATGGGTCAGAGTCACACTCATTTATCACAACTCGAGTCTGAGTCATAGAATACAAGAGTCAAGTCTGTGTAAGGCACTCACTTGACAATGTTTGGGTGTTGCAGCTCCTTGAGAAGGGAGATCTCACGGATAGCAGTGCTAGGAACTCCTTCCTCCTCACTCTCCAAACGGATTTTCTTCAGGGCTACGATGGAGCCATCCTTCTTGCAGCGGCCTTTGTATACGACGCCATACGTGCCTAACACATGCACAGGGAATAGTTAAAACTCTGCTTCATGGCTGATGTATCTCATATGGAATTGTACATTCATCCGGGAATGCCATTGCCAGGTGCATATAACCTCCCCATTAGAAGTGATATTCACCCGGCAACAGGCATTCTTCATGGAGGTCATTTCTGCTGATGTTATGCATAGTCATGAACACTCTTTACTCTGATTGGAGTATAGATAAGACATGAATATGCATTAACATGATGTAATGACAATTAGCCAATCAGACTAAGGGACTTGGAGGATAGCGTGTGTGTAAATTGTGGGAAGAATGCATTAGCCAGATGAATATACCCTGCCATCTCTTAAACTTCTAAAAATGATTGTGACAAGAATTTTTAGCAAAATCAAAAGTGTTACAATTTATCAATTATAAGATTTGCTAAGTCTACAATAGAGAAATAATTATTTGAACTGAAGCCAAAATCTCTAATAAAAATAAATCTCAAAAGTCAGAGGGCCTGACGTTTCGATCCTAGCAGGACCTTTCTTACTTTGCCTTTGAGAAAGGTCCTGCTACGATCGCAACGTCAAGCCCTCTAACTTTTGAGATTAATGCATTGCAGAATATTTTAGTCCGCGAACAGTTGCAACAGTTTTTTGTATTCACTTCAGTAATAAAAATAGTAACATATAAAACAAATCAAACAAAAGAAAATTGACCAATTCATACTCTGCACCTACCTTCACCAATTTTCTCAATCTTGGTGTAGTCCTCCATAGTCAGTTGCTTGTTCATTTTTGATAGAAGTTCTCGACTTAATATACAGAAGAAATATTTCACAGCTATATTACACGCCTTTCAGCCTGTACAATTTTACAATCTGTAAAGGAAGAAGAGTTTGTACAAAGGTCTTTAAGTGTAATCACATATTTAGGATTGAAAAGACAAAAATCTGACTTTCAGACAGGTCTTACTAGTAATAGTAGTACTAGGATTAAATTGGTCCTATTTGTCAGTTTGATTCCAACGGCAGTGCCGCAATTGGCAGTCTGGTCCCCCGTAGTACGGTATAGCGGCTAGCTGCGAAGATGTACAGGGGACCAGACTGCCAGTTGCGGCGCTGCCGTTGGAATCTTGCGACCGAAATGGGAGGTTTTTGCCCATTTGTTTTTGGAAATCGACACATTTTCGCCACATGGACAGTTGCACACAGGTGCGTGGTATGTAAACCACATTTGCTAGAAATCTTGGGCCAAATGAAGTGCTTCAGCATTTTAGGAGTTATGCTGAACCTGCTGATCCCTATGCCACAGCACTAGTGAACGTTACACAGAAGCCTATAGATGGGAAAAAACCATAGTTATCTGTGGGGTTCCGGTCAGGAGAGCAGCGGACGACGTAGAACCCCACAGTTCTGGGGGTACCCGGACGTTGCATGCTTTTGCGCCATTCAGGACAGTCGCGGGGCTCAACGCTTGCAGACCCACTGCGCACACGGAACTGTCAGAATGCCATTTTTTAAATCGAAGATGGCCACCTTGTTTTGGATCATTGCACGGGAGAAACACCTTCTCGATCAACTGAGGGATTTTGTTTCCCTTTTTTCCCAAAACGTGAGTAAAGCAAATGACCAGTATTAGAATCCTTGATTCTCACTGAATCAAAAAATGGTCACGTAGGACGGTGATACTGGTGTTTTTGGCAGTAAATCTTGTGATTTCGGTCGGGTAGTCCATGGGTAGTCGAAATATTTTGGTGGTTAGTAGGATTGGGACTCTGGTTTCCTTGGACCCTACAAACAGTCACCTGACCCTCCAAATTTCAAATTTCGATTAAAAAAAGGGTGACTTTTCGGGTCCAAGTTACTCGGACTAGTTAACTTCAACTTCAAGCTCACAAACTTGATAAGTTACTGCAGTGATAATGATATTGAGTGATTGACAATAATTTATTTTATTTGTTTGTAAATTGTAGGGAAAACAACTCCAATGACCAAAATTCAAAAGACAAAAGTAATTTGTCAAATTCAGCCATTGTTGGCATTGTTATGCATGCAAGTCAGAAATTCATCTTGAATTTGAAACAGACTTAAAAACGATTCTAATCGATTTGTATTTATAAATTCTAGGATTGTTACTGAAGTTTTACAATTTATACTACATTACTAGTACTTATTACTACTACTAGTTGTTAGTTTAGTAGTTTGTAGTCAGGCTAATTTATTATCATTTATAATATCAATGACATAGTCCGAGTAACTTGGACCCGACAAGTCACCCTTTTTTTATCGAATTTTGAAATTTTGACATTCTGGTAACAGTCGCCCGAATCTCAAAATTTCAAAATTCGATAAAAAAAGGGTGACTTGTCGGGTCCAAATTACTCGGACATGCTCGGACTATCGTTCGGCCATAAATTAAGTAAATTTTCTTACAAAATAACAAAACTGGACCATTGCTGGCTACAATAAGCCGGCACAGCAATTGCTATGCATACAAATTTATTTTTCAAAATGTCCCCACCAGAAGAATTTTCCTAACGACGTATGGTCAGACTAACAGTAACAGTGAACACAGTAACAAAGGCAATCCGCCCCAAAATATTTTGCCACATCGCTGAAGCAAAATAACTCTTAAAATCAACCTTAACGAAAAGAGTATCACATCGGATGCAATGCAAATCAAAATACGAGAAATCACCCTACACCATACGATGACTAAACGTGACAGAAAGAAATCGGAAAGACGGGGAAAAGTTCGTTGAAATTGGACACAGAAATCTTACCCGACGAAACTAGAACCGCGACTTGGAACACACTGCGGCAGCATTTAAAAATCCTTCGATGCCTTCATTCATGTGAGCCGCCAAGTTCGAAGGAGCGAATGGGAAGCGTTGGAGAATGCGGCATTGACCAATCAGCGTGCCGGGAACGTTTGACGTAGTAAAGTGAAGAGCGCCATCTAGCGTCCAAACCGCATTATATTCTCTTCTCTTTTTTTCCCTAGTTAGGTTCAGGGAAGAGGCTTTATTTACGAACTGCGTTCATTTCGAAGATTTAATATAGTAATTAATTATTACCACTCGGCTCGAGTTTTAGTCAAGATCGAGATAAAACAAAACCATTCATGAATTAAGACGGTTTCCCAAACCATGACTAAAAAGAATAAAATTAAACAAAAAGGCCTAAAAAATTGAATTTCTATTTAGATTTTAAAAAATTATTCATTTTTTTTGACAGAGAAAATAAAAGTCTAAATAAATAGTTGTCAAACAATATTCTGTATGTATTTTGTATTTTTGTAAGGGTTGATCTTGTTATGAAATTGAAAAACAAGATGTTACAAAATTTAGAAAATTGAAATCGAAATTGAAAATGATTTTATTTTTGCTACAAAATCGAAATTTAAAAATAAGTGAGAAAATTGCCATTTGGTAATTATCTGGGGAAAAGCCTGTATGAGTTTTTGGATGGCAGACATACATTTTAAATGGAAGTTGTATTGCAAATCCCAAAGAAAATCTAACAAAAGGTAATGGATTGTTAACAATTAGAAACCAAGTATCAAAAACGAAAATTAATGTTATTTCATTTTGATTTTTTTTATCAGAAAACTGTTCATAGCCATTTCTAACTATAACTTATGTAAGTCTCGAATATTAAGTTCAATTCTATCAAAATTCCTATTCAAGTAGAAATAAAGCTGATTCAAAGATATAAAAACTGTTCTAAAAAAGAAGTAAGAAACTGCACATAAAACACTTAGGAGGAGTGGTATAATATTCTTCTCAATTTATTGAACACAAAATACATTTCAACTAAATACATGTACCAGTGGCAGTTAGGCACAACATAAATATGTCAATGGAAATTGACATAACTTCAAATGGGAATGAAGGTAAAATGCATGACATGACCAAAACAAAAAACCCACCCCAGTTATTAATACAGCATTTTAGGATACACAAATCTGTGGTACTGTTTAATAGTGTTTATACTGAAACTTAATTGTAACAATAGATATTGGCGAAGCAGTAAGCGCATAACTATAGGTTAACTCAGTAAACTACCTCTGAATGGACTTTTCAATGTAAGATAGCGGAGGCAAGTTTTTGTTTCTGAGCAATTTGCGATGTAATTTTACAGGATCTGTGACCTGGGCCCAACTTCATAACATTATAAAATGAGTGAATTCAAGAACTTTAAATTTTGCTGGCCCAAAAAAGGAAATTTACTGGCTCAAAATTCAACTTAATTCAAAATGAAAAGCCACTATTGAACGGCTGGATAGCTAAGATGGTAAGAGGGCTGGTACGCAAAACCAGAGGTCTCAGGTTCAAGTTCCAGTGCAGTCAAAGTTTTCTTTGCTTTTTTTCAATTTGTTCGACTTAAATTCAATCAAACTAAATTTCCACTGAAGAAAACATAATTTGCCTTGATCAACCATAGCTCATACACGACATAGAGTTTATAGTTGTCCTACTGGGCCACATAATTCTGTTGTGATATCATGAAATACTGGTTCTAGTCCAGTGGGCAAGTGTTATTATCAAGCCTTAGGTAACAGCATGGAAGGGAATTGAATGCACTGAATTGTGGCATTCATCAGAAGAGTATTTGGAAAAATTGCAATTTTTATTTCAATTTTGAAAGTTACAGTCTCTGTCCCTGATTTCTCTCACGAGTTTTAAGCTGAATAACATGTCTGAAAATAAATAAATGGAAATTTGACCAAAAAAGAGAGTAAAATTCTTTCCAAGCTAACTTCAGTCCCTCAAAGTATTGTAAAATTTCAGAGGATAAAGTACTGTCTCTATGGTACACAGTTCTACACTCCATTTGATCACAGGAGACTGTCACATTCACACCAATTCTTTCCCACAGTTGCATCAATTTGAAAGTGTTAATGGTGAACAATCTACACCATTTTCTTAGATGGGGATTTATTGTGTTGCTGTACACTGAAAAAGTGAGTAAAATTTTATGGTGAAAAAATCTTGGAAACTCATTACTGACTCAAATTAACAAAATGCAAATATCAGAACTTAGGAGGGCCTGATGCTCCGATCCTAACAGGACCTTTTTCTGCCTTGGTAAAAGGTCCTGCTAGGATTGAAATGTCAGGCCCTCCTACTTTTTGACTGAGTACAATGTACCGAGTACAATGAAATCTCGATAGGTCAAACTCTAATAACTCAAAATTCCTGGTAAGTCATACAAAAATGCTATTCTCTTCAGTAATAAAACAATGGTAAAACTAAAAACTCTGCTTAATGCAAATTATGAATCTGTTCCCTTGAGATTTGACTTATTGAGATTTTGCTGTATTTCTAATCACTCATTTGCAGGAGTGTGAGATGTGGCAGGCTGCTGAATCTAGGTGCCAACAAAACAGGTAAGGTGTCTGACAATGTGGTTCTGAGAGGTACCGGAGGGTTTCAGTCAAGTTTCGAAGAGTGTGCTCTGTTCGTCTTCAGGAGAAAGATGACACATAAACTTGAAGGTTTGCATGGTGGAAATACTAACTTAAAGGTTTGCGGTGAGGCCATGTAGCACTTCTCTTTCATGAAGGAGTGTGGCTCTGAATAGAGCCGGGTAGTGTGTAGTGTGTACTAGATTCTCCAAGCCCCAGCACTTTCATCAGGGCTATGAACACCGATGGGATCCAGCAGTCTCCTGACGACGGGCAGAGTACACACTATCAAAACGTTGAGTTATTGGCTCTTTTCAGAGCCACACTCCTCCTTGGAAGAGAAGTGCTACCGGTACATGGTGTCACCGCAAACCTTCCCCTTGGAAGATGATGCATCGCATCTGGGCCTGGTGGGTGATGTGTAGGTGGTTTTGAAGGCCCTAGCTTTGGGCCCATGTTATCGACCTCTTAGTTGGCTGGTCTCGCTCTTCTGATTGAGCCCAGAACCAGCAACAGCAGCCCGAAACAGCAGCACCTCTAACTGCTGCTTTCCTCTTAGACTAAGAAGATGGGCCTGGTGGGTACTGTAGGCGGTTTTGAAGGCGCTAGCTGATATATACCATACCCCTAATCTCGCAGTTCACATCATCAGAGGAAGCGAGAGTCCAGGTAGTCAAAGAATTGTCTGCCCACCACCAAGAAGCAGAGGCTGGCGGAGAGGGCGTAGAGAGTCCCAACCAGCTTGTCCTCCGCGAGCAGCTGCTTGCCCGTGGCAAACAGCAGCACCGAGCCAAAGTTGAACATGGCGCTGCCATAGACGCTCCAGAGGACACGCTGCTGCACCGAGGCGGAGCGCAGGCAGCGGCGGTTGAAGATGTAGAAGCCGATCCCGATGTGCGAGTTGAAGAGGAGACTGTTGGCGACGCCCAGGTGCCACCGCGGGAAGATCCTGCTCAAAAGAGGAGCAGAGTTTTGAATGTATCATTCATAACAAGTATATCAAAATTTGAAGGGCCTGACGTTTCGATCTTTGCAGGACCTTTCTCTAAGGCAGAATGACAGGCACAAACCGACTGGGAGAATAACTTGTACATGGATGACAGACCGACCAGAAAGATTTTGGTTCAATAATTAGTAGGCCTATACCCTCACTGTAAAAGAGTGGGGAAAAACCTAAATCCAGCAGACCAACTATTTTTGGATCGCAATTCCGACAAAATGTCTCCGATGTGCACATGTCACGTTGATGCAAACTCCAGTCATGTGTCCGCGATCAAAAAGTATCTCCTTGCGCAGTTGCTGTGCCGTAACTATAGAAAATGAAAGTTGCATTACGGCTGCCGTAACAATAGCCACAGCGTAAACTTAAAGTTTAGAAGTTAAACAGTGTTGCAAACTCAGTGTTAACTGTACAGTACAGCACAGCCTGCTGCATAAGTGCCACAAAATCACGACCAATATTTTTGGCAAGTGTTTGTGCCAGACCACGGATGTTATGTGAGGGTTATATTATACTAAAATCTTGCCGAAAATCTCTCAGAAAAAGTCATCGTTCGAAAAGGGGGAGGGGCACTGTTCAACTTCAACAAGGCTGTGGTGTTGTTCTGTTGCTGGTCATTTTGGGATGATAACACAAAAGTGGAAGTGATTCCTGCCTTACCCCGGTAGCAAATTCCTGTCCAGTATATGGATGGCGAAGAGTGAGTGGCTTGCAGCCCCTAAAACAGGCAAATATGAGTAGCAAATCTTGTCTAAAATACGCCGGCCGGATTCAGCATTTGTCCCCTTGGATTCCGCCATGTTGGATATTTGGTGTCGAATGAGGGCGCTATTTAATCGTTTAAACAAGGGGTGCAGAACACTAAATCGAGTTCCCATACAACACTGTACAAAAACACTTTCAAAGCCAATTATTTCACACCCGAAAGTTTTTCAGTTCTTCTAGCTATACTGCAAAATTGTAGTTCGGACCTTCATCTCTCAATTTTGGTGCCCTTAGCAGATTAGATGTTTGCTAATTACCCCCAGAAAAAGCACCCCCAATTGGCCAAAAATGTGTAGCCGTCCAAGCCGAATTTCGGCAAGGATCTCGTGAAGGACCCCGCCACTTTTACAGCCAAATAGGGCCACATTTAAAGCCAAATATGTTCCACATTACACACGAAATTGAAGAGTGAGCTCCACGTTGTCTTAAGCTTCACTTACTCTACAATATATCAGTTAATTAGCCTCCAAAGACCCCTTATTAACAAAATGGGTCCACACTTATGATAGTCAGCTGGGCGGAGCCATCTTGGATGAAATTGGTGTGCTGCAACCCAAGGGGTGCAGCCCAATGATGGTCAATGTTTTTTTAAATGCAGTGGCTGTTGTTACGGCAGTCGTCCGTATAGTTCCCTGACTTCACAGTATTTGTCAGGATGTTTAGCTCTTGGAACCAGACTATCAGCTAATAGACTGGTTCAACCAGCCTGCTTTGCTGACGAAATACAATCAAGTCAGGGAACCACACAGACGACTGCCGTAACAATAGCCACTGCCGTTTTTTAAATTGTGGGTTCCTGACAGGACCTTACAATAGCGCCCTCATTTTCATATGGACATTTTTAAAGCTAAAAAAGCTGACCGATTTGTGACTCCATTATTAAAAGAAGCTTGCCAATGTTTGTATACTTCAGGTGAATAAGGCCCCTAGATGACAGTAGAAAATGAGCTTCACTATGGTATTTATTGCAGAGACCATTTAAAATAGATACCGTAAACAGACAGATCACGCACAGGCAAATCATTACAGAAATAAGGCACCACCAAACTAATGAGGGTAAAAATATCTTACAGAAATAAAATAATCTTTTATTCATTCTATCAGAGATCATGAGTTGAGTAACATCTTAATAAAAACCGTGTCTAGCTGTGTAGCGCAGAAGAAACCCTCAACTACGCGTACACGAATCCTTTCTTTCCCCGCTAGATTCAAGACGTCCGTCCATTGAAAATTCTGTTGTCTCTGATCAAAGGCAAATTGGGGAAGAGTCTAGTTGTAGTTGCATAACTTGAACCCTCATCTTCCCGACGGCTGAGGGTCTCCGACCCTAGGAAGGATGAGAGTTATGGTTATCGCAACTAGAACGATTCCAGCGTTTTCAACCTTTTGAAACTATGTACAGATGTGAACACTCGCACATACCATGATTTCTCGATACTATCAAAACACTACAAAAGTACTTAAAGTCATGCACTACATATACATTTCAGTTCAACTAATTCAAATAACCATTCCATGCATTTTTAGACAAACAGAAAAACAAGAAGTCAGGTATGGGAACTCCTTCAATGAAAATGGTGTGATGGCTCTTCAATAGGTAGATGACAGCACGTTGACTGCTATGTACAGATGAATTCCATTGTGTAGAACTCAGGATTTTGTTTTTTCAAGTGATGGTGCTTTTGGCTTTTATGTTTCTGAAAATACAGACCAGTGCCGATTGGAGCTTCGTTTTTCGTTGTCAGAACAGAGACTAAAAAAGAGACTGTTATAATGACTAGTTTCACTGACAAATTTGCCTTTTTTTTCAAGATGGACAAGATATGTAGTCCCGATAATTAGCCCCTGTAGCATTTTGGGCAAGTTTGTAATTTTCTTTTTAAATCGCACAAAATATTGTTTTCAAGGATAAGTGCAATTGCCTCATACAAATTCTGATTTGCTTTGGTTTTTTTAAATTTGGAAATTGTGACTTATTGGAAGGGTTCTTAGCTCTTAGAAATACTTGGGCCAGAAAAGGAATTCTTAGGAAAGGAACTGAACAGGGAGACAAACTTCTTGAAAATGTGCTAATCAGGTAAAGGTTGGAATTGGTAACGAAAACAAAATCTAGAATATAGAAAGATTCTTGAAAGTTTGAAAAAGTGTGCTTATAATTATTAGAGAATACAAACTTGTGCATACTTTTATACTAAGTAATAGGAGAATGTATGGAAGAGGAACAATTGTGTATTCATAATGATCTTTGTGAAAACTGGGGTTAGAATAAACGCAGTGTCTGTTGTTACGGCAGTCGTCTGTGTGGTTCCCTGACTTGATTGTATTTCGTCAGCATTGCAGGATGGTTGAACCAGTCTATTAGCTGATAGTCTGGTTCCAAGAGCTAAACATCCTGACAAATACTGTGAAGTCAGGGAACCACATGGACGACTGCCGTAACAACAGCCACTGCGTAGAATAAAAGTAGTCAACTAGTCTTTGCCGGGGTGGGGGTTGCCAGTCAGAGGCAATTCAACCATTAACTGCCGTATATCTTAGTAGGTTAGTAATTTGTTTGCCTTATTCTTGCAAGCACGGATACAAAACAGCTGAGAGGTGAGAAGAAACCAAGCTTCAAATTTCAAAATAATTTAAAAGTTTTGATTGACAAGAGGTTCAAACCATTCGAGCACACAAGACAATTGCCCTTGACATTCCAATCATTCTGTACATACAATCTATATCATCTCTGCTCTGTCTAAATGCCACTGATAATATAAGTATTTACAATTTCTATGTACATCGGAGGTAAAAAGTTAAAAACATGAAAAAAAGGTTTGTACATTTTATACTTTAGCATCATCGGTCAGAAAGTAAAACAAAATAAATGAGAAATATTCTCTTTCTCTAAAATGGAAAAAAAAGGTTGTGCAGTAATTTAAATAGATTTTGTTTTGTTTGAACAAAATAGGTTTGTGGTTTGTTTTCAAACTATGCTGTTTCTGATATCATTGTTATGATTTCAAGGCAGTGCAGAAATTTCAAGCAAAAAATTCATGGACTTCTGAGGTTGTCCCCCTCCCAACAAAAAAATAAACCAAGATACAATAATTCAGCCAATTTGACATCACAGCCTCTTGTGAATCAAATATTTATGTCTCTTTGATGCAAACATCATTATTATACCTATGATGCAACATGTTACCTGCCGCTATACATACAAATCCACCACACAACCTCGACCAGCACGGTGGTCAAGTGGTCAAGACGTCTGCACTAGAAAGCGGGAGTCGCAAATTTGAATCCTGCCGGAGCTGCCTGAATTTTTTTTGCAGGCAATTGTGTCAAGCACTGAGCACTCAGTGCTTATCATGTCGAGTAGGGCAAACCTTAACTGAGTTATGTAGTATTTACAAAAAAAGCAATTCATGCATTCCTATTTAGGCTGGACAACTTCCGACTCAAACTGACGACAAGTTTGAAATCAGAAGTGAGGTTGTGTCAGGGCTTCCTACTTGCTTCAAGGGTAAACATCAAAGTATGAATATGCAAACTTTATAGAGGTTTTTCACGTGGCCTCACCTGACTCCCAAAGGCTAATTAGCATGTCCGCAGGAGCGGTCCAAATCCGCGGAAGCGCATGATGCAAATATCGAATCTGAGCATTTCCATTGGACATTTGATGACTCAAAGGCGTGTGCGTTCCACGTACATGTACATTCCGTGAATTGAACGCCGACCGTCAAAAAGCATGTGACTGAAAAAAACTGTGACATGTGACTGTAAATTGACATCGCAGAAACATTCTCAGCAGTGTATGCTCATCTATTCCCATCTACAAAAATTCAGCAAATAATCTACAAGTCCTTCAGCAAATAATGACCCATAAGTGACATGCATGAAAAGCTTTACTGTGGCTGAGCCTGTTCAGATTACACACCAGTAGGTCACTCACCTAAAGTTCATTGAATGAGGTACAAGGGAGGACACTTTTTCAGTGTGCGTCACTGTATTAGTGTCTGGAGGCAACGGGGCTGAACGGCTGTTCACAGCACTGTGGGGCTGTGCTTAGTGTCTACAGTGCAGTGGGAGCCTGTACTGCCCGTGCCTGGTGACCCCTGACCCAGGTGCACTGCGTGGCTGAGGTCATCCGGCCGGTCGTGTGTGGTCGGGTGGAGGTAGTCCAACTCGTCGTGCACAGTTGGGACTGGTGGTTGCTGCATGGCAACACCTGTTTCCTGCATGGTTGGATTGAGGTGGTCCAACTCATCGTGCACGGTTGGGACTGGTGGTTGCTGCATGGCAACAGCTGTTTCCTGCACGGTTGGATTGAGGTGGTCCAACTCATCATGCACGGTTGGAACTGGCGGTTGCTGCATGGCAGCAGCTGTTTCCTGCACGGTTGGATTGAGGTGGACCAACTCATCGTGCATGGTTGGAATTGGCGGTTGCTGCATGGCAGCAGCTGTTTCCTGCAGGGTTGGATTGAGGTGGTCCAACTCATCGTGCACGGTTGGAACTGACGGTTGCTGCATGGCAACAGCTGTTTCCTGCACGGTTGGATTGAGGTGGTCCAACTCATCGTCCACGGTTGGAACTGGCGGTTGCTGCATGGCAACAGCTGTTTCCTGCACGGTTGGATTGAGGTGGTCCAACTCATCGTGCACGGTTGGAACTGGCGGTTGCTGCATGGCAACAGCTGTTTCCTGCACGGTTGGATTGAGGTGGTCCAACTCATCGTGCACAGTTGGAACCGGCGGTTGTTGCAAGAAGGCTTCAGCCATTAAGGCATCGTTGGTGGACGGTTGCTCTTTTTGCTGCTGTTGCTGCAGTGGCGGCTGGTCGTCGCTGGGCGGTCTGGGCATGCCACTGAGGTCATGACGGCGCTCTGCTTCTCTGTCGTCATCGTGGTTGGCTTCGTCATCATCGTCATCGTCGTTGTCGGCTTTGGCCAGAAGGGGTGACTCAGGCCTAGAAGGAGGGAAGACTTCAGCTCCGTGGAAGATGTAGCGGTTGGGAGGCACAAACAGATAGGAAGATGCTGCACGCAAAAATAGATCAACCATAAACGAGTGATAAGAAACTAGTACCAAACCAATATCGGAGGGTTTGCAG
This sequence comes from Luidia sarsii, assembly GCA_949987565.1. Classification (NCBI taxonomy): domain Eukaryota; kingdom Metazoa; phylum Echinodermata; class Asteroidea; order Paxillosida; family Luidiidae; genus Luidia; species Luidia sarsii. The sequence goes on from OX465118.1 coordinate 5,733,323, forward strand.
TGACACCATGTATAATATAATTATAAGGTCTCTTAGAAAAGATGTATGGTTCTGAAAAGATCTGAGTGATAACACGACATTCAAGCCAGTATGCTCTGGACGTCATCATTTTTCCTGATGACGTCCAGAGCATACTGGCTGGAATATCGTGTTATCATTCAGGTTCTTTTCAGAACCATACCTCATTTCTAAGAGACCTTATATTATACATGGTGTCACCGCAAACCCTCCTATATTGTTTCACCCACCATGCAAAGCCTTAAGTCTTATCTATTTAGTACCAAATCTCTAAAAACTTACTGCAGCAGAAACTCATCTGATCAAAACTAAAACACGAGGTAATGCAATAATGTTGTAAAAAGCTTAAAATGAAATCTAAACAACTGAGAAACAATTTTGAAAATTGGCAAAGAAAATTTTGACTGGCCCGGGACTTGAACCTCTAGATTAATGTACTGGTGCTCTTCCATCTGAGCTATCTAGCCCTTAGACGGTGACCTTTACAAATAAATAGTCAACTAGTCCTTGCCGGGGTGGGGGCACCAGTCAGAAGCAATTCAACCATTATCTGCCGTGTATCTCCAGGGATCACACCCCTGCTTTCATTCTGATGCAAACAACCAATTATTGTAAACCTGGCTACAGCAGCTTGGGGATCACACAAAGTGGATGCAGCTGTTTTCATTCTAAGTTAGACAAATAAAGGAACTTGTAAACAATTTTGAGAAATTGTTGAGAAGTTCCCTCTCAGTTTTTCCCTTGATTTGTTTGACATTCAGAACGACTTTATGTTTCGATCCAAGCAGGACTGTACAAGCCTTTGAGAATGGTTCTGCTAGGATTTATGGGTCGAGTATTTGAGTCTTTAAGATACAACAAAATCAAACTTACAGTTTAGATACAAGGCGATGCTATTTCGGCGTTTTCTCTTGGGCTTGGCCTCATTCGTGTTGACTTCGTCTGCGGCCTTCAAGACCGTACCCACGTCGGTCTTGCTCCTGTCCTCTTCCACCGCGGTGCCATTCTTGGAGTCGACATTCGGGCCGTCATTACCGGACACAGCGGTGGAGCAGTTGGCCTCGCCGAACAGCGAGGGTGCCTCTTTCTTCACCGGCGAGAAGACATCGTCGGACGGGGGAGTCGGGGAGGCTGAAGGATGTGGTCCGGCAGGTGGCACGTCATAGGTGCTGGACACGATAGAGTTCTGAGTCCCGTTTGGCTCGTGTCCATTCAGGCCTGTGCCGATCTGCTGATGTCTGGCGGCGTTTCTGCCGGGCGGGCTGTGGGGAGACTGGGGTATTGGCGTCAGCCTGTCATGGGTGGAGCTGTCACTTGAGGGGATCTCATCCCTCCTGGCCGTTTCTGATGTCACCCCATCCATCCTGGCTGTTTCTGATGTCACCCCATCCATCCTGGCCGCTTCTGACGTCACCTTATCTATCCTGGCTGCTTCTGACGTCACCCCATCCATCCCAGCTGCTTGTGACGTTACCCCATTCATCCTGGCTGCTTCTGACGTCACTCCATCCATCCCAGCTGCTTGTGACATTACCCCATTCATTCTGGCTGCTTCTGACGTCACCCCAGCCATCCCAGCTGCTTGTGACGTCACTTCATTCTTTCTGGCCACTTCTGACATCACCCCATCTACCCTGGCCGCTTCTGACATCACCTCATTCTTCCTGGCCGCTTCTGACGTCACCCCATCCATCCTGGCTGCGTCTGACATCACCCCATCCATCCTGGCTGCTTCTGACGTCACCCCATCAATCCTGGCTGCTTGTGATGTCACCCTATCCACCCTGGCTGCTTCTGACATCACCTTATCCTTCTTGGCCGCTTCTGACGTCACCTCATTCATCCTGGCCGCTTCTGACGTCACCTCATCCATCCTGGCTGCTTCTGACGTCACCTCATCCATCCTGGCTGCTTCTGACATCACCTCATCCAGGATGGCCTCTCCAAGAGGTTCTTCTGTGCCCGGCGCAACCTCAGCTTTGTGCTGAAGAATGCGAGTCGATTCTGCGCTGACGGCAGCCTCATCCGTTGAGGGCTCTGCATCGGGGCTTGTGCGAGTCTCGATCTTGGTCGGAGTGGAGTTGCTTGCATCTGACGGCACGTTCGTTCCGTCTGCGGGTGGTCCCTCCGTCTCGGAGGGATCGGGGCCGGGCAGGCGCACCCAGCTGGTGCTGTCGGCAACGTCCAAGCCGGCCGTGATCCTCTCAGGAGTGGATGGGGCGTCTGAGTTGCTGGCATCTGATCCGGTGGCCGTGGGAATCCGGGGCATGTCCATGGTCTCCGTCAGCGCCTCACCCCGGCAGATGTGGTCCCAGCCCTTGCCCAGCCGCCGGCAAATCTCGTTGACGATGACGTCGCCGTCCCCCAGGAGCTCGATGTCAAAGGTCATGTGGTTCAGGGGCTCCCGGTTGATCAGAATCTGGGGGATGGTGCCCGGGAGGGTATCTGCAAAGTGGACAAGCGAGTACATTATTGTGGAAATGTGTCTACATGCAGGTGCCTTTGAGTACAGGCATGCAACTCTCCAATAAAAAAAACGCCAACCAACCAACTGTGAGTGCATACGATCAAAGAGCTATAACTCTATGGACGTATACAATGTCATGTACATGTGTATGTCTATCACTGCAACTTGCACATGTTTAGTATCCCAATACCGATGTATTCATTCATGTGTGAACAAATCGTGGCATCCACTATACACATACATTCGATAGATGGTGCTACAGTCGGAAGTGTGATATCATAAAGAACCAGAAATGCAGTGCAAACGAATGGAGCACACACGTGTATTATATCATAGGTTGGTACTGGTTCCACATCCGAATTAAAAAAAAACCCCGGAAATCTGCTGATCCGCGGAAGAGTTGCAGGTAAGGTAAGAGATGATATACAAGCCATACTCCTTCTCTTAAGAGATGATATACAAGCCATACTCCTCTTAAGAAATGATATACAAGCCATACTCCTTCTCTTAAGAGATGATATACAAGCCATACTCCTTCTCTTAAGAGATGATATACAAGCCATACTCCTTTCCTTAAGAGATGATATACAAGCCATACTCCTTCTCTTAAGAGATGATATACAAGCCATACTCCTCTTAAGAAATGATATACAAGCCATACTCCTCATAAGAAATGATATACAAGCCATACTCCTTCTCTTAAGAGATGATATACAAGCCATACTCCTTCTCTTAAGAGATGATATACAAGCCATACTCCTTTCCTTAAGAGATGATATACAAGCCATACTTCTTCTCTTAAGAGATGATATACAAGCCATACTCCTCATAAGAAATGATATACAAGCCATACTCCTACTCTTAAGAGATGATATACAAGCCATACTCCTCATAAGAAATGATATACAAGCCATACTCCTACTCTTAAGAGATGATATACAAGCCATACTTCTTCTCTTAAGAGATGATATACAAGCCATACTCCTCATAAGAAATGATATACAAGCCATACTCCTTCTCTTAAGAGATGATATACAAGCCATACTCCTCAAAAGAAATGATATACAAGCCATACTCCTTCTTTTAAGAGATGACATACAAGCCATACTCCTCTTAAGAGATGATATACAAGCCATACTCCTTCTTTTAAGAGATTATATACAAGCCATACTCCTCTTAAGAATTGATATACAAGCCATACTCCTCTTAAGAGATGATATACAAGCCATACTCCTCAAAAGAAATGATATACAAGCCATACTCCTCTTAAGAGATGATATACAAGCCATACTCCTCTTAAGAGATGATATACAAGCCATACTCCTTCTCTTAAGAGATTATATACAAGCCATACTCCTCTTAAGAAATGATATACAAGCCATACTCCTTCTCTTAAGAGATGATATACAAGCCATACTCCTCAAAAGAAATGATATACAAGCCATACTCCTCTTAAGAGATGATATACAAGCCATACTCCTCTTAAGAGATGATATACAAGCCATACTCCTTCTCTTAAGAGATGATATACAAGCCATACTCCTCTTAAGAAATGATATACATGCTGTCACCGCACACCTCCTACTTGATCAGCATATTCCCTTTTGGTTTTAGGTAGTACCATTCCATGACTCAACTTCAATTTCTGCCGAAAGGTAAAAAACCAAACCAAACCCTGGATTCAAACTTACTAGGGATGGTGGCGACTGGCTGCACCTTCAGGGAGGACCCGATGACGATGAGAAGGTCGGCCTTCTCCTTGTCCTCGTCCAGACAGTGGTAGAAGTCCTTGGGCAGCCCCTCGCCGAAGAAGACAATGTCGGGCTTCATGACGGCCAGGATGTCCGGGTCCGGAGGGCAGTGGGGGCAGAGGGGGACTTCCTGGTTGTAGATGTCCGCCCGGATGGCCTCAGCATCCACCTGGTAGTTGCAATTGGTGCAGTGGGCCGTCGCGAACGAACCTTAAGAACACACAAACGGACCTCTGTCACAATCAATCAAATCTCAAACGATGGCGATACACACAAAAATGCTTCGATGAGGGTGTGTCCTGTTTGACGTGAGTAACACTGAGCACTCAGTGCTTTGCCCGATGCCTGATGCAATTTTTTAAGGCAGCTCGGGCAGGATTCTGACCTGCTTTTCTAGCTTGACCACTGAGCTGGATGAGGTGTTGCATAGGTATAACATGATGTTTGAGTCGAGGAGAATGTAATTCAATGATGGTTGATAAATACCGAGTGCTCAGTGCTTTGCCTGATGCCTGATGAAAAAAAATTACGGAAATTTAACATCTCAGGGATCGGCTAATCGGAATTAAAAAGTAGGGTACACCATTTGCAAACGCCAAAGAATCGCTTTCATACTGTCAAACGCAGCGTTGTAAATAACCTCGTAAACTTTCGGCTCATATCCATCATTCATGTCATGAGAAAAAGACGGCTGTAGAAAAAAAATGAAATGCTAAGTTTTGCCAGACATAGAGGGCAGTATTGAAAAAAGGAACTAATTGTTGCAACGATCTCTCAATTGTTGGAAATTAATTAAATTTCCTCTTTTCTTGAAAATGGCAGATTTTTGAGCGCTAAAAATGCTAACTTTTTCCAGACATAGAGGGCAGTATTTATAAAAGGAACTCATTGTTCCAACGATCTCTCAATTGTTGGAATTAATGAAATTTCCTCTTTTCTGCAAAAATGGCAGAATTTCGAGCGCTTAAATGAAAAAAACAACAAACAAACCGAGACTCACCGTGGCACTGCAGGACCTTGGTGATGCCTGCCACCTGCTCCAGCGTGTCGATGTTCTGGGAGAAGTTCCGCAGCAGTTTGCCGTGCCGCTCCAGGAGAGAAATGAACTTGTGGCAGGTCGAGGGCCGAAACTCCCCAGGGTAAATCTCCTGCAACAGCAGTCCGAAAACGGAGGCATAGCCATAAACTCACTCATCTCCGTAGTCTCACCGACCATTGGTGCACTAATGCACGAACCTCCTTCACTCTCCCCCTAACCTTGGTCTTCCCTATCAGGTCGTATATAAGGGAGACCCACAAGTTCGCATTTGGTAATCCTTTGGGCGCTACCATGTTTATGTTCCGTTTGGTTTTGTCACTTTCATGTTTGTAGTTGCCCTGAGAAAATGTTCAGTGAAATGAACATTTGTTGGTCCATTCCCTTGCATCATCGAGCATCATTTTGTTTTGATCCTCTGTTAACCTCTGTTAAGAGAGAGGGCTAGGATGCAGGTTCCTACCTTAGCAAACTTGAAGAAGGGTCTGGGGTTGCGTCGGAAGTAGTGGATGTCAAAGATGGCCTGAGGGTCGGGCAGGTCTGGGAAGTCCACGGCCAGCCGAGCGTAGACGCCGTCTCTGGATCTGAAGTCCGGAATACCGCAGGACACCGACACCTGAACCAGCACCAGACAGAGATGCAGACACAGAACACAGATATTCAAAACAAAGGTGAAAACTGACTGGGAACTTTTAAACAAGTTTGAAAAGTGGCAAAGAAAACTTTGACTGGACCGGGACTTGGACCCTAGACCTCTGGATTAACGTACCAGTGCTCTTCCATCTGAGCTATCCAGCCCTTAGCTGGTGGCCTTCCCAGATAGTCAACTAGTCTTTGCCGGGGTTGGGCGCACCAGTCAGAAGCAATTCAACCATTAGCCGCCGTTTATCTCCAGGGATCACATCCCTGCTTTCATTCAGATGCAAACAACTAATTGTTGTAATTCTGGCTACGGAAACTTCGGGGATCACACAAAGTGGACGCAGGTTTTTCAAATCAAGTCAAAGAAACCGAGGAGAAGCTGAAGTTAGTTAGGCCGTAGGAGAGTCGTGTCCGCCAGGCTCTGTCCTTACCCCAGCACCAGTCAGCACCATGATACGCTTGGAGCTGCGCAGCAGGCTCAGGGCGTCGTCGAAGGTGTTGAAGGCCGGCAGCTTCTTGCGGCGCGGCGGCTCCCGCAGCATCTGGAAGTAGTCGGCGATGATGGACCAGACCTCAAACTCGTTCAGGTCCTCGGGGAGGGAGGTGGAGACGGAGGGCAGGAGGCGGTCCAGGATGGAGCGGGGATGCACACCCGACATCATCTGCTGCTGGAGCCACCCCATCGGACCTGGCAGGGCAGGAGGGGCAGAGATGAGATCACATATTCAGAATGCGCGTTCTTTCCATAAGTGATTAAAGGCCCAATACAACATTGGGAAGATCGGGAAACATCGATGTCCACAGATTTCCCTCTAATATACACAGTTTGGAGATGGTCATGATAGAATCCTCGTGTTGAAATAATACGGTCTGGGATGCTGTAGTGTACTACCATTTTACCATGTAGGTATTAAATTAAAATCCAGGTATGTAAGTGAGTACCGGTAAGTGACCGACAAAGTCATTTCCTGAAAATTACTGAAGGCCAATAGATTGTGCAAGTGCAAGTGAGCGCTTATGCGACCGAGAGATTCATGGCAGGGGTGCAGGTGCCCTTAAGTTTTTAGGGTTTTAACACATAAAAATAAGCAGTTTCAGATACCTGTTTGACATTAACAAATATATATATATATATATATATATTTTTAATAAAATCACGCCATTTCCTGAAATCCGGAAACTTCCGGAAGTCTTACATCCCTGAAAGGCTGAAAATCATTCCTAAATTTCTTACCCATAGGTTGGTCCAGGTCACACTCCCCGAGCCCCAGGTCTAAATCTCCGTCGTCCTGCGAATCCAGGCTTCCATCCTCACTCCCTGAGCTGTGGTCGTCCTCGTTTTCGACGTCCGAGACGGTTTCGTGCGGCAGGGAGGCGTTGGTGTCAGACGTGGTTGGGCTGCGGGAAGGTGCTGGACAGGGAAGACAGTAGTTGTGTTCACCTGTGGGAGGGAAGACACGAGGGCATCAAGCACAGTTAACAACATGGAAGTGTAGCGGACCGACGTAGCGCATTTTCATAGCTGTCAACGTATCTGAACCACTTCGCGCCGGGGAGCTTTCCAGCGCTGATGACCGCCATACGGGGGTTTTTGAACAAAGCATCATTTTCAAATCTCGCTAAAACAATCAGAACAATATATTTCTGTGAAATAAATCGATAATGGTATACTATGAGTACAAGAGAGTAAGACCTGGCACAATTCGGACGTTGTTGTGGCTTTTGTCAAGAGATTATCCGTTTGAAAAAGGGCCCATTGTGCGTCGTCAATGGACCGTAACGGACTTGTGTGTGTGTGTACGTGTACGGTGCTGTCAATCCCTGACCGCAGACTCCAGCCTCCACTCCAGGCAGTCAAATCTTCAAGTTGGTCAGCCACAACTGAGCGTACAGATTATGGTAAAGAATGTGGGGGGAATCCTAATGCCAGACCGACGACCGTTTGGCTGTGTGGCATGCAAAGACATTGTTCCCCACGTGCTTTCAGCGTCAGCGCGGTATCCCTCGATCCTCCATAGTAAAAGTCCCACAATTGCACAATTACTGCTGGTAATCTTACAATTCATGTGGCAACTTGCATCAAAAAGGGTCTTTGTACTGATTTGTATTGCTTTGTTCTAAGCTGAAAAGAGTCTTTGTTTAGAATGTTGACAATAGTGGTTCCCAGATTTGGAGGGCCCCGTCTCATAGTCAAGCCAACGGAGCCCCGGATTTGGAGGTCCCGGCACGAAGTGCTTAAAGGAAATTAGGAATACTTAACTGCTAAAAAAGAGGAATTACAGCGCAAACTACATAGGAATACATGTGTACAAAGTGATACATTTTTAGCAAAAAAGGAGAATGATTCCTCCAAAATAGGAATAGTTGGCAGCTATGCATTTTTCTTGTATTGTGTTTGTCCGAGCGCCCCTATTCTAGGCGCCAGGTCCCTTTCGGACCCCTGTGCACGCATGGGTATACAAGTAGGCTGTGCACATTCATTTCATTTGGTCTCATTCCAACGAATCCAAGGCTTACTTTTATGGCCAACGGATAGCCACATACAGCTCATTGTGTGACCAGCATAAGAATTAGTCCGAGTAACTTGGACCCTTACAATCACCTTTTTTATTTTTTATTTTGAGGAGGTCGGGCGATAGTAGGGTCCAAGATTCTCAGTAAGGAAACACGAACAAACAACGATGTGTTCGACTCCATGACTACCCCCGACCGAAACCCCCAGATTTTACCCCGAAAACACCCGTGAAACCGTCCCACGCACCCATCTTTGGATTAAGTGAGAATCACCGATTTCAAAACTGGTTATTTGTTTTACTCACATTTGGGGAAAAAGAAGAAATTTCCCCTCAGGAGATCGAGAAGATTCTCTCCCGTCAAACGAGCCAAAATGCGGCGGCCATCTTTGATTTTGAATTGCACACGCAACCGCTACACGCAACCGCTACATGCAAACGGTACATGCAAAGCGATGACGTTTTGAGTGGGGACTTTTGACAGGTCCGTTTGCGCAGTGGGTCTTCGGAGTGTGTGCGCACTCCTTTGGTTGTGCAAAATGTCATCGATTTGCGTGTATACCATTTCAATTTGAAATAAAAGATGGCCACCGCATTTTGGCTCGTCGGACGGGAGAGAATCTTCTCGATCACCTGAGGGGAAATTTCTCCTTTTTCCCCAAACGCGTGTAAAACAAATGACCAGTTTGCGTGGGACGGTTTCACGGGTGTTTTGGGGGTAAAATCTGGGGTTTTCGGTCAGGGGTAGTCATAGAGTCGAATACATCGTTGTTTGTTCGTGTTTCCTTACTGAGAATCTTGGACCCTGCTGCTTGGCAGTAGTGCACAGGTAAGGAAGGAACAATCACAAGGTGTGCACCACGCGCCGCTAGCTCATACTCATAGGCTGCATGCGTGATCCATATCCAGTCACCAAGGGAATCTCCACTGATTTCTTCGAAAGTATCCACTCAACGTTCCAACAAAAATATATTTTGTTGCTGGTATCTAGATGGTTTCACGTCAACTCGGTCTGTAACCAACTGGGTTCGTAACTAGTCCGACTAACTTGGACCCTTACAATCGCCTTTTTTTAATATTTTGAGATTTCGGGCGATGTAGGGTCCAAGAAAAACTGCTCGGAATCCCGTCAAACTAACTATGTGTTCGCCTCCATGACTACCCCCGACCAAAACCCCCAGATTTTACCCCGAAAACACCCGTGAAACCGTCCCTCGCACAGAATCACCGATTTCAATACTGGTCTTTTGTTTTACTCACGTTTGGGGAAAAAGGAGAAATTTTCCCTCAGGTTATCGAGAAGATTCTCTCCCGTCCGACGAGCCAAAATGCAGCAGCCATCTTTGATTTTAACGGCACACGCAACCGTTACACGCAAACGCTACACGCAAATCGATAACGTTTTGACAGGTCCGTGTGCGCAGTGGGTCTGTGTGAGTGTGCGCTCGCGCACACACGCGTTGACCCCTATGGTTGCGCAAAACGTCATCGATTTGCGTGTATACCGTTTCACTTTGAAATCAAAGATGGCCGCCGCATTTTGGCTCGTCGGACGGGAGAGATTCTTCTCGATAACCTGAGGGAAAATTTCTCCTTTTTCCCCAAACATGAGTAACACAAATGATCAGTATTGAAATCGGTGATCCTCACTTAATCCGAAGATGGGTGCGTGGGACGGTTTCATGGGTGTTTTCGGGGTATAATCTGGGGGTTTTGGTCGGGGGTAGTCATGGAGTCGTACACATAGTTAGTTTGACGGGATTCCGAGCAGTCTTTCTTGGACCCTAATAAGTAATATCGCCCGAAATCTCAAAATCATTTTTAAAAAGGGCGATTGTAAGGGTCCAAGTTACTCGGACTAGTTCGTAACCATCATAAATGTCAAACTATGCCAGTGGCAGTATGCATTATGAATTTATGGCCATGTTGTTAATTATTCTCAGACTCAGAGTCCGAGAAGTATAAAGTTATAAACTTGTGCAGAAAACATCACTCAGGTGAACCACAGAACTCCCATAAAATGAAACACTTGTATAAATAACATTTCAACAATAAAAAGTAGCAAAATCTGAAAAACGTAAACAAACTCTCACTCTCAGAAACCTAATCGGCAATGGCGCCCTCTGTTGGTTATTCTTCTAATTAAAAAGCAAATCCATTTCCACAAATTTCAGCACTGCTTCGGCCTCAGAAACAACCTTTCCGAGGCTTTTTTTTGGCAAGGTCAAGGAAGAAAGCTTCGGGCCTTACTCGCATCGTTCTGCTCTGGAAGAAAATCATTGTCGAAATGGCTTGGAACCCGCTCGTCTCGATGAACTCCGCCCGACGGAAGTTCGCGTTCGAATCCAGCGCCAGAATCGGGGTCGAAGTTGAGCGAGTCTTTGCCTTCAAAAAGCTGGTCCGGGGGAGCGAGGAGCGAGCTTATTTCGCCACTCGTCGGCAGATGAGACGTTTCCCGACCGACGCCGCAAGTAAAAATGTCACTTGCCGCTTCATTTTCGAGCCGGGGACGCTTTTTCGGCGATTCCAAAGAACCAACCTCTTCGGAGTCGGCCATCTTGAACTCACAATGACCCCTGGTTTTTTACCTCGTTCAAAGTTTTAACAAAACTATGCACATAAAGTGATGTCAGTATTTTGAATGATTCAAAAGTAAAATCAATTAACTTTTCATGATTGTCTTTAATAATTTGTCTTTATATTTTGTAGTTTTAATTAGAAAATATGAATTTAATACAATATAGAAATTTTAAAATTTATCAAGTTTGACCTTGAGTATCCTTGCTATTCTTTTTCCAGTAGGGCCTTTGACAGCTAGGCCTGAAGCATTTCATAACACTGCTACTAGTACTAGCACTGCTAGTGTTTATTTACATTACAGAATTGGGTCACGTATGAATGCCAGACTGTAGTCCTGTCAAATTTATCACAATCAGTTGATTTGCGGCGATTTTGAAGCCATTATTATAGTGTGTGCTCTGTGAAAACCTTTATCTTTGTATTAAAGAAGTAAATGATATCAGTAGTTAGGTTATATCTAGTTATATAACAACAAATTCACATACTGAGTGAGCAGCTTAGTATTTAGTAAGCTCTTGAAAGGCTTTTTTTACGGGTACCTGTAACTGGTTCAGTTACCTTATGTTAAGTTAAGCTATCCTTTTACATGTACTAATACTAGTAATAAATTACTACTTACTACTACTACTACTTCTAGTGATACCATTACTCATTACCAGGACTTTATGTACATGTGATAATGTGATGTAGGCCAGTATTCAGTAGTTGTGCAAACAGTCACTGACTAAGCTCAGCAAATTTGCTGCCAAACATTTTAAGACTGTAGTAGTAGTAGTAGTAAGCAACTTGTAATTTATATACCGGTACCTACTATTAAGTATTAGTATTACTATTATTAGTATTACTAGTAGTAGTAGTACTAGTAGTACTAGTAGTATTAGTACTGGCATTGGTTCAGTCACCAAATAATGTACTACACAGTACAGTAGTAGTACTACTGAGTACTGTCTTACTGAGAACTATAGTCAGTACTCAGTAGTTGTACTGTACTACTAGTACTAGTAGTGTTCCTGGTACAACTTTGTAGTAGGTATACTACTAGTACTACTTACTAAGTACTAGTACTGTAGTAAGTTAGTATTAGTACTTGTACTACCGGTACTCACGTACAATCGTACATATTACTACCTGTACTTTATTACTTACTTTACAACAACTAGACCATAGTAAAGCAGAAAGTCATTTACGGTACATCTGTGACAAATTCCTATAACCTACAAATATGGAGGGAATTTTGAATTGGAAGATGGATGAGAGTGATGACTTTTACAAGTTGCTTGGCTGCAATGAATTATCCACGGTAAGTCGCCTAGTATAAAACGCAATATGTTTTTTTCAAATACTTGTCTATTCTATCAGTCAGGGCTGTTGAATTTCACACTTTCCTAGAATTGATTGAGAATTGTTTATAGTTTGGGAGGTTATATTCACCTGGCAATGGCATTCTTCCCACAAATGGTATTCTGCCAGTCCCTTAGTCTGATTGACCCTTTGTCATTGCATCATGTTTATTGATATTCATGTTACTACTACTACTACTAATAGTCTGACGTTGGCCAATCAGAGTAAAGAGTACTCATGAATATGCATAATACTCAGCCGGAACGACCTCCAGAATGCTGTTGCTGGGTGAATCTACACATCCTTAAAGTTTCCCTAGTCAGTTTTCTTTTGTCTGGTTTAATGCGGTCAGACAGAGCAGATCAACGTGGAGTTTAAGGTGAGGGCGCGAGACGTCCATCCGGACAAGAATTCGGACAATCCCGATGCTGCCCAACAGTTTGCCAAGCTGCAGCGGGCCAGGGAGGTGCTGCTAGACACCAAACTACGACAGGAGTACGACTACTGGCGATGCAGCGGCGTGGCACTCCCCTATGATTCCTGGATTGCGATGAAGGACACAATGCATATGGTGGGTAGTGAACCCCCCCCCCAAAAAAAAAAAGAAAAGAAAAGAAAAAATGTCTTTGCCGGGATAGGGGCACCATTCTGACAAAGGCCGCCATCTAAGGGCTGGGCCCAAAAGCATGAAAAGCCTCCTTGAGTGGAATCAGGGGCCATTTTCATAGGCAGTAAAATGTAGTTTTGTTCGTTGTGATGACGCAACAATGCTAAGGAGAGCTCCCCTGGTTTCCTGGTCCCATGACTGGGAGTTGGCAGTGCAGGAATTCAGCAGTGCATGGATATTCCATTGCAAGCTCACTGGAGGTGTTACTTCGCATGTAAGCTCCTGCACGATCCTAGACCAAAACACTTCAGCCTGTTCACTTGCTCCGTTGGTTACACGCCAGTGATTCCTAGCTGTAACTTCAAGCGGGTTCAAGGGTGGCCGCTTCCCATGCTCTGATTATTAAAGCATTACATGAATTCAAAAAAGTCATGTGCATGTCTCTTTGTTGTGTCGTCCAATAGAAAGAAACTGTTTTTCATTCGTATGAGCGAAGCGAAGGAGCATGAAAATTTGCTTTCAAAAGTACACAATGTCACAATTCATAGGATCACCTTGCCATCCCAAACTTCATTAATGGATTAGTGTTTCATGCTTAGTAAAGAAGAGTGGAATACAAATCAAATCCCTCTTTTGTGTTCACTCCCCCACTTTTCTCTTTCAGCTTTTCTCTTAGATGTTTTCCCCTTCCACTACCTAATCCTTACCCAAACCCCTGCCCTTCCCTTTGATCTCACCCTACCAGCTCTCTCCTTTGTCCTCTGTCTGTCATCCATGTCCCAGTAACTCTCCCTGTCCATACATTGTCGAAATCCAAAGTTACAGCGCGAGAAATATGATGAGCCAACGTGCATTCATGTAAACAACATTTCGAGAAAAACAGCTCTAACGATTTTGAGGTCGTGCACACGGCGCGCCAACAGAAATTGCAGCTTATGCGCAGACACGCTTACAAATTCACTGATTTTTCAATATTTACAGTAAGCTTTCCGTAAGCTTTCCGAAAATGCGAAAAAATTAAAATTGATTTTGACATGCATTTTGATATAACTTTGACTATCAATGCTGTTTACTCGAAAAGGACTTTTGGAGTAGATGCCTCATTACGCCATCTTAAGTCACAAATGGTTAAGGTCAAAGCCCTGTTTTCTGTTTTGCTTTACAAGTCAATGCACTGGGCAGTACGAACCAAGAAAGATCTGATGCTGGAGGGGGAGACTGAGACACCTGACTCTCCAGGAACGACCAAGATGGATGCCCCCGAACGAATATACACCGTCCCATCACAATCAAGCCAGGGTAATAATATGATAATAATTCATTCTTCATGTATATTATTTTACATTCAAAATCTCAAACACATTACAATTCCCTGATTTATATTACAAATTGAAAAATTGGCAAAGAAAACTTTGATTGGTCTGGGACTTGAACCTGAGACCTCTGGATTAACGTACCAGTGACTCCTGCTTTGGAGTGCAGATATCTCAACTGCTTGACCACTGAGATGGTTGAGGTTGTTGATTCAAATCAGCATTATGTAAAGAGCTCTTTGAACTAGGTTTCTGATTTCAGTAGACAAGAAGGGCTGTTTATATGGGTGGTGCTACTTAGTGCTAGCAATGGTGGCCTTGATATGCCCTGTACATATTTGATTGTTAAAGCTCCTACACCCCATTTGCACAAATCCAAATTTTGACCTGATGTAACTTACTCAAGTGGAAGTAAATACCAGTATCAGAAATGCTGTGAATGTTTAGTGCTTGAAATGCTGCCATTTTCATGAGTTTTGTATGAATTTCCAACGGTCATTTTAAAACTACTTTTGGGAAAAAATCCATGCTTACCACTCTGTAATACCAGCCTGAAAGCCCCTACACACCATTTGCACAAATCCAACATGGTTCATTCGCAATTACCAACAAATGTTTCGAGATTTACTCGCAATTTTCCAGTTTTAACCTATTGACAATTCTGCAAGGTGCATTGTACGATCCTCAAAGCTGACACAGTTTGATGAAAACCTTTTTTTTTCACCATTTTCTCGCGACATGGTTGACGGATTGAGCTGAAACTTTCACAAGTGTGTCATTTCATACACATGCTGTAATTGACAAAGTATGGACGCTTTTCTAAGACCAATGGGATGTAGGGGCTTGAAGTTTTATCATTGACAAAGTTGTTTGGTGTGACCCTCCTCAGTGCGGCAGTGCATCATAACCTGGCTTGTTTTCCCGCTTGTCAGGTCAATCCAGAGTGTTCCGTCCAGCTGGCTGGTCCAGGGAAACCAACAATGACATCCTCCAGAAATTCCGGAACTACGACATTTAAAAATTACTGGACAAAACAATTGGGGAAAAGTTTGATGGGATTTTGGCTTAGTTTTCTTCGTCATTATCAACTGGGTTGTTGGAAGTCGTCACTTGTCATAATTTTTTTCAAGAATAATTTTGCAGTTCTACCATGTACAGACCTTGTTTGTTTGCAGTGACACCTTGTAAGTTGTAACACATCCCTTTTGAGATAAATACAAAAACTGTTGCAAACTGCTCACTGACTAAAATGACCTGCAATACATCAATCTCAGAAGTTACAGGGCCTGACGTTTCGATCCTAGCAGAACCTTTCTCAAAGGCCTTTGTCTGGCCCTCATTTAATGAGACCTTTGCCTTTGAGAATGGTTTTGCTAGGATCGAAATGTCCTGCTAGGATCAAAATGTCAGGCCCTCTAACTTTTGAGATATCTCTTTTGAGACAAAGTGAGGCTCTGATAAGAGCCGGTAACTCAACATTTTGGGAAGTGTGTGCTTTGCCGTTGTCAGGTGACAGAGTACACACTGCCCGAAACGTTGAATAACCGGCTCTTTTCAGAGCCACACTCCGTCTCTAAAAAGATGTGCTTCATGGTGTCACTGCAAACCTTCCATTTGGTACTTCCATCATGCAAACCTTCAAATATTATCTCTCTTTTCTTTGGGGGGGGGGAGTTTGTATGATTCTGAGACAAAAGTCATCAGCATGCTGCTCTTTTACAAGGTGAAACTTATCCGAAGTGTAGGTTTTGGTGGAATAAGTAAGGGGCTGTAATGTAACAATATATCCATGTACATAGATGGAATGTTCATAATTATGTGCCTGTATTCTTGTACTGATAATTTATAATGATTTATTGTAGTGTCTTTGAATACACAAATTTGTTGATATTGTAGTCAAACAAATGAAGGTGAAACTGAGTGGGAACTTTTAATTAAACAAATTTCAACAAAATGCCAAAGAAAACTTTGACTAAACCCGGGACTTAAATCCGAGACCTCTGGTTTTGCCTAACAGCGCTCTTACCATCTGGCCAGCCCTTAGATGATTGTCTTCCGAAATAGTCGATTTTTGGAAGGCCACCATCTAAGAGCTGGATAACTCAGATGGTAAGATGACTTGTATGCAGAACCAGAGGTCTCGGGTCCAAGACCCGGTCCAGTCAAAGTTTTCTAAATATTTTCATGCCCAGTACCCTCCTATCTGATATTGAATGAGGGGAAATTGCAGTGCAGTCTTCACAGGGTTTTCCAGTCAAACCTCACTGAATGGTCACAGTTTTATTTTTGAGCTCATTCATTAACATTTTGTATTCATGAGGTTCATGGTTCATGAGGTACTATTATCTTGCCCTTTTTTTAAGAGGAATGTCAATTCCTATCTTCAGCTTTCCTGAGTTCCCTATCTTCTTCCTTTCTTAATCCTTAACCTAGAGTGGCTTTATAGCTTTGTTAAGGGCTAAATTGCATAAATAAAAGATTAACTAGTTAGTCCAATTTCATGGAATCCGTTACCTTTGGTTACCATAGCAGATATTCTTTGCTTATGGTTTGCGTATTTCAAGAGCCGAAAGTCTTGCTAACGGAAATATATATGCTAAATGCTCCCCGTAAGCACAGAATCATGCCATAATGGATTCCATGAAATTGGATCCAGAGCTGTTGATCTTTAATTGATATTATTTAAACCATGAACACAATTTTCCTTACACTCATAGGTGTTTTGATGTGGATAAAATAAATGATATAAATTTTACTGCTCTGAAATCATTTACGGTACTTTGTTTGATTTCAAAACTCCAACCTTGCCAAGAAGTTGAAATATTGTACAATGCATTGTCTTTTGCATTCTTCAGAATTTTTTTCTACAGTCCAGCAGTTACATTAATTTCGCTTAAGCTACCAAGCAAGTTTGGTTGGCTGTTTGTTCTGCACCTTTTAGCTGTGGAGCATTCTGCTGCTTCCTTGCATTCTGTAGTCTGGCATTCTACAGCCCACCATTTTGCCGTCTTGTCATTCTGCAGTCTAGCATTCTGTAGTCTGACATTCTACACTGCGGTGTTCTAGTCTGTAGTAGTGCACTGTGCTGTGCAATGCCTTCTAGGCATTCCAGTGCTCCTCCGTAGTCTGACATTTTGTTGTCCAGCATTCTGCAATTTGGCATTCTTCAGCCTGGCATTCTGCATTCAACATTGTGTAGTCCTGCAATCTGCAATCTGACATTCTGCAGCATGGCATTCTGCGGCCAACATTGTGTAGTCCTACAATCTGCAATTTGGCATTCTGCAGCCTGGCATTCTACAGTCAACATTGTGTAGTCCTGCAATCTGCAATTTGGCATAATGCAGCCTGGCATTCTGCAGCCAACATAGTGTAGTCCTGCAATCTGGCATTCAAGACTCCGACATCCTGCAATTTGGCATCTTTATTACTGCACTGTGATGTGCAATATTCTAGACTGCAAAGCCTTGTCTCCTAAGCATTCCACTGCTCCACTGTAGTGCAACATTCTGCAGCCTGGCATTCTGCAGGCCAGTTTTTGTTAGCACTGCACTGCACTCTGCAATATTCTTAAGTGCACAGTCTTGTGCTGCCCTGCAATATAACTCCTCAGGATTCTGCAGTCTGACGTTTTGCAGTACAGCATTCTGCAGTCCAATTAGAGAGAATGCAAAATGTGCATGCAAACAAAATACAAACAATAAGAACTTAAAAAGAATGCACCACACAGATAATGAAACCATTGACTACTGGTTTTTAGCTTCTAGGATTGTTTTTATTTACATTGGAGACATATCACTTACAGGGTATCAGCCATAAGTGCATGGCTATTTAGTATTAGGAAGCTAGGGGAAAATCTGACTCTTGAAACACTTCATGATGGTGTTGCTATGTGCCGGGCCCTCCAAATCCAGGCACCACTATTATCCAAGTTTTAAACAAAGACTCTGTTCAGCCTACTGTACCTACAAAACAATATGGAGCATGACAACAGCCACACAGTCATTTGATTAAGCCAGGTGTGACTCGCTTGTACACAAAGTGTACTCTTTTTGATTGATTTCACAGCTATTTATTATTTTAGATTGTTTAGCGAATTTTGAAAATGGCAAATTATTTGATAACCCCTGTGTGGCAGTTATGGGCACTGTGGCCTCCTGTGAAGTTGCTATGGTGAGGTGTTAAGTTTGTGAGGCCTGATGAAAGCAACTGAGTGACCCTCTGACCTCTCCCACAATGCACTGCTCGCAGGAATCATTCAACCACAAAGAAATATGTAGCATGACAAAGACCTGTTTTTGATGCAAGTTGCCACATGAATTGTCAGATAAGTGGCAGCAATTGTGCTATTGGGGGACTTTTACTGTGGATGATCGAGGGATAGCGTGCTGTCATGGGAGACAGCGTGCTGGCACAGCCTAACGATCGTCGGACAGGCAGTGGAATTCCACCAACTTTCTTCACCGCAAACTACTCTTGGTTGGGGCCAACCACCTCAAAGATTTGACCGTCTGGAGAGGAGGCTAGTCTGCAGTCTAAGGCTGTCATTACAGGGACAACTCGGACACACTGTACACATACAGTCACACTTTATGCTCCATTGACCATGCAGAATGGGCCTTTTTTTGGCGGATAATGCCTTGACAAAAGCCACACTTAAGTCCAAATTGTGCCAGGTTTGACTCACTACATATGATCAGTTTACAAAATGAAGGCTTATGCTTGGGCTTAGGCTTTGGTCGTATTTCTCTTACCCGTCATAAAATCACAGGTATCTAGAAACAAGCATTTGGCCCCAGTTTCTTGGTAAAAACTCAACTCATCAAGCCAACAAACCTTCAAATTCGGCAACAAACCACAACCTGGATTTTCAGGTTTTGTCAGACGGAGACGAAGCCTGAGCCCGATCTATGGATTTGTAAATGGCCTATTACCCTTATTAATTCATTTCACAGGTATCTATTGTTCCCGACTGTTTAGCGAGTTTTGAAAATGACCCATTGTTCAAAAAACCCTGTAAGACGGTCATGGTCACTGGATATGGGCCCGGCGCGAAGTGGTTAAAGTTGTAGGCCATCAATTTGGTTGGCCACTGGAGTCTTGGATATGGTGACCCAGCAGGACAAGACAAGCCCTGCAGAATGGTAGACAAAGGTTAAAGCAAGCCACTCCCCATTGCATTCATCTCGTCTTCCGGAATGGGCAGATACTTCTCAAATTCGATCGGAAAGCCGTCTAGCAGGAAGGCGTTGAGAGTCATCTTGGTGATAAAGGGTCCTGAAAGACACACACATTAAGAATTGCAAAGTAACGTCCGATATCAGTGACTAATCATACATCAATCATGATTTGTGTTCAGATGAGATGTCTGCACTAGAGAGCAGGAGTCATATGTTCCAGTTGCGAATTTTGTTGTTATGAATCAAAGTGAAGGCAAATTGACAGGGAATTTGACTGAACGGGGACTTGAACCTGAGACTTCTGGTTTTGTGTACCGGTGCTCTTACTGCTTTTACCGTCTGAGCTATTCAGCCCTTAGATGGCGGCCTTCCCCAAAAAACAAGTAGTCTTTCCCTGAGCTGCTGTAGCCAGGTTTACAAAAATTGATCGCAAGTTGCAAATGAGGTCCAGTAAATTGGAGAGTCTTGTATATTTGGGTCTTAAGTCGGTAAGCAGTTTTGCTACAGTACCCTTGTGACAGTTTTTTACCCTCGTGTAAAAATGAGTCAAACTAACAAATAAAAAACTGACTTTTGAACAAATTTAAAAATTGACAAAAGAAACTTTGACTGGACCAGGACTTAAACCCGAGACCTCTGGATTAACGTACCAGTGCTCTTCCATCTAAGCTATCCAGCCCTTAGATGGTGGGCCCCCTAATAGTCAACTAGTCTTTGCTGGGGTGGGGGCGCCAGTCAGAAGCAGTTCAACCATTAACTGCGGTGTACCTCAAGGGAACGCACCCCTGCTTTCGTTCAGATGCAAACAACCAATTCGGGTTCAAGTCCCAGTCCAGTCAAAGTTTTCTTTGCCAATTTTTCAAATCAAAATGAGTGTATACAATTTGTTGCATTTTCTATACCTTACAAAGTTTTTTCTTTTCAATTCATAGAACAGGAAATTTGAGGTAGCAATAGATGCATTTGATACTTGTCTTGGGTGAGTAGACTGTGTCTGAGAAATCCAGTGTTGCATTGTAAACAACTTGGTGGTCTTCTTACCAAATTCGGCGGGCTTGTGCTTGCAGACATCTGTGATGATACACTGTATGTTCTCCTCAATCTGCTCATTGGTCAGGCTCAACTGTTGGGGTCAAAGGTCAAAGGTCAAAGGTCAAAGTGTATTATCCTCAATGGGATTAGAGATATTTTAAACAAACACGTGGAATGTTTCAAATTGTTGATCTGGCTCGTTTCAAGAGGAATGTCAATTCATATCTCCAGCTTTCCTGAGTTCTTCCCTATCTCCTTCCTTAGCCCTTAACCTTGAGTGGCCTTATAACCTTGTTTTGGGCGAAATTCCATTTGAAAAAACCCCAAAACAAAACAAATCTTTGTCACATTTAATAACCTCCAAATGTCCCAGAATATTAACAGTAGGCAAATTACTTTTATTTCAATGAGGGATTTCCCTGCTGGAGGTAATAAGCACTGAATGCTCAATGCTTTGCCCGGTGCCTGATGAAAAAAATTCAGGCAGCTCGAACCCACGACTCCTGCTTTCTAGTGCAGACGTCTTAACCACTTGACCACCAAGCTGGTTTTCATCAGGCACCGGGCAAAGCACTGAGCGCTGAGCAGGGCAAACCCTCTTTGAAATACATTCTCCTTGACGAAAACATCATGTTATATCTAAAATTAATTTTACCTTTCCCACAGAGACATTGACGTGGCCGACCTTTACTTGGCATTTGTACTCCTGCCCCTTCTTGTAGAGGTGTATCATACCACTGATATCTGTGCCAACCGACCCTAAGATATAATTTAAAAAATAATAAATAATTCTAATAATACTAATAATAGTAAAGACTTATAATGCGCACATATCCACCCTGCTGAGTGTTAACCACTTCGCGCCGGGACCTCCGAATCCGGAGCTCCGCTGGATTGACTATGCGACGGGGCCCTCCGAATCCGGGCACCACTATTGTCCACATTCTAAACAAAGACTCTTTTCAGAACAAAGCATTACGAATCAGTACAAAGATCCTTTTTGACGCAAGTTGCCACATGAATTGCAAGATTAGCAGTAGTAATTGTGCAATTGTGGGACTTATACTGTTGAGGATCGAGGGATACCACGCTGCAGCTGAAAGCACACGGGGGACATTGTCTTTCTATGCCACACAGCCCAACGATCGTCGGTCTGGCATTGGAATTTCCCCCACATTCTGTACCGTAATCTGTACGCTCGGTTGTGGCCGACCAACTCGAAGATTTGAATGCCTGGAGTGGAGGCTGAGTCTGCGGTCAGGGATTGACAGCACCATACATGCACACACACACAAATCCGTTACGGTCCATTGACGACAGTGGGCCCTTTTTCGAACGAATAATCTCTTGAAAAGCCACAACGACGTCTGAATTGTGCCAGGTTTTACTCTCTTGTACCCATAGTATACCTTCATCGATTTATTTCACAGAAATATATTGTTCCGATTGTTTTAGCAAGAGTTGAAAATGATGCATTGTTAAAAAAAACCCCGTATGGCGGTCATTGGTGTTGAAAACCCCCCCAGCGCGAAGTGGTTAAAGGTGCAGCAAACTTGAAGACAAGACGTATAGGAGGAACAGAGAAGAACACATTAGTCATTTAAAACTTGTGTCGTATATCTAAGATCTAAGATCTAAGTTGGAGAGGCATTGAGTTCCAGATGTGAGGAGCTGCCACAGAAAAGGACCTGTCACCCCAGGAGTGCCCAGACTTGTGTTCCTTGAGAAGTAGCATGTTTTTGGATCGACATTTCTTTCGGGACTATAAGCTTTCAAAACAAATAGATGAGCAAAATGTCCTCTGTCATGTGTGTCAGGGCTTTCCTTCCCCTGACTGTCCGTGTATGGCCTTGTCCCTTTGTCTTTGAGAAAGGTCCTAGGATCGAAATGTCAGGCCCTCTTACTTTTGAGATTTATGAATTTCTGGTCATTTTAGTCAGTGAGCAGTTTGCAACAGTTTTTTTGTATTTGTTTCATAAGCAAATTTCAAACAGAAAGTATTGAATAGCATTGGCTTCTATTTCAGAGCTACAGACGCCAAGGTATTCAGTACTTTTTGCCTCTTTTAAATATTCGGAGGGCCTGGTGCATAGCAACACCACTGACATCTCCAAATTCAGAGGTCCCAGCAAGAAATGGTTAATTCAAAGCTTCAAATATCACTTAATACCAAAGGGTCATTCCATATGAGCTCAACCAAAATCTGGAAATCTTCCATGGTGACCAACTCCGATTTTGCTTAATTTATTATTCAATTTAGGTTTCAATTGACAAAGGTTCCTGAGATACCGCCCTCCCAAAGTTTCTGACCACACCCACTTTTTACAGTCCCCAATCACAAAGGTCAATTTCACAAAAACGAATATGATGTACAGGCTGAATGTGGGTATCTTAGGTATTGTGTGCCCAGAGATTCAGAAGCTGGCATCAGAAATGGCCTATCCTGCATAGTTTCAGAGTATTTAGCCCCTGAATTTTCGGAAGTCACAAAATCAATTTTCAAGGGCCCCCCATTTGCCTAAGATGTACTCTTTATGGCACATAATGAAGTTCTGCGCACGTAAGGGGTTAAAAGTAATCCAGCGCGACCGACCTCTCTTGGAGTTGGGGAACCGTTTGCGTAGCAACTGCTTCAGCGGGGTTAGTGCGGGCATCATGGCCACCGTCGAGACACAGAAGTCAAAGTCCTTGACCTCCTTGCTCAGCACCTGAGGGACGATGTCCTCATCGGCGATAATATCTGCCCCGGCGTCCTGGGCGGCGTTCATGTCAGAGCCCTGAAAAGACGCAGTCCATATCTGTTGACCATGATCTGTGGAAGGTTTGCGGTCACACCATGTAGCATCTTCTCTCTCAAGAAGGAGTGTGGCTCTGAAAAGAGCCGGTAGCTCAACGTTTCGGGCAGTGTGTATTCTGTCTCCTGATGACAGACGGAGCACACACCGCCCGAAACGTTGAGTTGCCGGATCTTATCAGATCTACACTCAGGTTCAAAAGAGATGTGTTACATGGTATCACTGCAAAGAAAGGAGGTCGTCTGTACACGGTCGCACCGCAAAATTATTCTTGAAAAAATTGACGACATGTCAATTTCCAACTTGACACCATGCAAGTCATCTTGAGAATGAGTGTGGCTTTGGACAGAGTCAAGAAATCAAAATTTCACGCAGGGCATTTCACATTCAGCAAGTGACTCTTTGTAAGTCATC
Organism: Luidia sarsii; assembly: GCA_949987565.1. Lineage (NCBI taxonomy): Eukaryota > Metazoa > Echinodermata > Asteroidea > Paxillosida > Luidiidae > Luidia > Luidia sarsii. The sequence continues at coordinate 5,757,012 of OX465118.1, forward strand.
TCTTTCGAGAAGGAGTGTGGCTCTGAAAAGAGCCGGTAACTCAACATTTCGGGTAGTTTGTACTCTGCCCGTCATCAGGAGACTCCTGGATTCTGCTGATAACTGCTGGATTACTTACATTGGCAAAGCACAGCACCTTGTTGTCTGGTTTGAATGCATGGGGCAATATCAGCATGTTCTGGAAAGGATTCACTTTTTTCTGCAGGCAAAAAAGAAAAAAGAAAAGGGAATTCAGCTCCCTCTCACAACATCAAGAATGTGTTTGTGCTATACACAGAAACAGTATGTCAGGTCAGACGCATATATTGAGTCATAGAAAAATACCATGCCTAAGTCCGGGCACCAGTCACATCTCTCGAGTTCAAATCCAAGTCCAATTCCTGAGGTCGGGTCTGAGTCATCAAAGTTGAGTCTGAGTCTGAGTCACGAGTCATAGAGATTGAGTCCGAGTCATAAGTCATAGAGATTGAGTCCCAGTCACGAGCATAGAGATTCAGTCCAAGTCCCGAGTCATAGAGATTGAGTTCAGGTCACGAGTCATAGAGATTGAGTCCGAGTCCCGAGTCAAAGAGATTGAGTCCGAGTCACAAGTCATAGAGATTGAGTTCAGGTCACGAGTCATAGAGATTGAGTCCGAGTCCCGAGTCAAAGAGATTGAGTCTGAGTCACGAGTCATAGAGATTGAGTTCAGGTCACGAGTCATAGAGATTGAGTTCAGGTCACGAGTCATAGAGATTGAGTCCGAGTCCCGAGTCAAAGAGATTGAGTCTGAGTCCCGAGTCATAGAGATTGAGTTCAGGTCACGAGTCATAGAGATTGAGTTCAAGTCACGAGTCATAGAGATTGAGTTCAAGCTATGAGTCATAGAGATTGAATTCAAGTCATGAGTCATAGAGATTGAGTCCGAGTCCCGAGTCAAAGAGATTGAGTCTGAGTCCCGAGTCATAGAGATTGAGTCTGAGTTACATGACCAGCTAGTCGCAGGCGACGCTATCTGATGACGGTGGTGACAGGCTGGAGGGTGCAATACAGGATAGGGTTGGGGACTCGATCCTGCCATGACATCGCACGTAACATTCTGGTATAGGAGCCGTCTACAGACGCGGAAAGCGAATTGGACAGGGCTGAGTTCTGGAAAATGAGTCTCGAATTGGACTTCACGGTCAGCCACTTCCCCGTACCTTTTTCTGAAGGGCCATGTCCAGATTGAGCGCTATGGTCACGGTGCGGTCACTGTGCTTGCGCGGTCTACGACAGAACATCCATTTGTCCTGCTCTCTCAGTCTCTCCATGGCCTCCTGAAATGTCTTCCGTTGAGTTGGGTAATGGTTTCGCATGTACACATCGTCCACTGGCTTACTGGCCAGGAAATCTGCAACAATATTAAACAGGGACGGCAATAATGTATTGTAAACTATCTTGATAGTTTACAATTTTTCAAAAAATATTTTTCAAAATTGTTGAAAAGTTCCCAGTCAGTTTTTCCCTTTGCACCACACTAAACAGCCACTGGAATGACTTCATCACAAATGTCGAGGTCCTTGAAAAAGCTGAAGTCCCTAACATTGAAGCCTTGCTCCGGAGGTAGCAGCTCCGATGGGCAGGGCATGTTTCCCGGAATGGAGGACTACCGTTTGCCCAAGGTCGTCTTGTATGGCCAACTTTCAACAGGTCATAGTCTGAAAAAGCGCTTAAGAGACTGCCTTAATAAGTCCCTTAGTGCCTGCCATATACACTGCCAGCAGTGGTCTGTTATGGCCAGTGACCGTGGTGCTTGGCCCATACTGTCAACAAGGCCGTCTCACAATTTGGAAACAAACTCAAAAACACTCTCTCAGAGTCGAACAACAGAGGAGGAAGGATTGAGCCCTTCCACCACAAGAAACCCAGACGCGACCTTCAACTGCCAACACTGCACGAGGTCTTGCCTGTCGCGCATCGGCCTCGTCAGTCATGAATGAGCCTGCAGTCAGCGTGGACAGTGACCCCCTTTGATCTTCTTTCGCAAAGCTAAGCCTGATGTTGATGATGATGATGTTTGACTTGATTGTACTGGATATTCACACCCATATCTGGATATTCAAACTCACCTACTGGGTCTCAACACTGATATCTACTAGATATACATGTATTTCTATCCTTTCTGTTTTGTTTTCTTGTGGGTTACCTTTGGGCTTGTCCTGTTTGGTCAGCACCTCATTGATCGTGTCTTCGGCAACCTCAGTGTTCAGCTGGACGGCATCATGAAGGATACTATTAGAAATCAATACAATAAAAAAATTAGTCCTAAAGAAAGAAGAAAAAATTGTCAACATTGAATTCACCCTCATTCTCACCATAATCCTCATCCTCACCCTCACCATAACCCTAACCCTAATCCTCATCATAACCCTCACCCTAACCCTCATCCTCACAATAACCTTCAACCTCACCCTAACCCTCCCTTAACCCGACCCTAACCCTCACCATAACCCTCACCCTAACTCTCATCCTCACAATAACCTTCAACCTCACCCTAACCCTAATCCTCACATAACCCTCACCAAATTCCCTCACCCTTACAATAACCATAACCCTGACCCTAACCCTCATCTTCACCATAACCTTAAACCTAATAGGCACCCATGGCAGATCCCTTTACGTGCCTTATGCCTTTTCCTAGGAAATCCCAAGGGAAAGTGACAGCAGTGTGAAAAGTTCCATCTCCATTATCTAGTAATTTCCCGGGGGAAAATGTAGCCATGTGAAAAAGGCCCTTACCTTCTCCTTGGCTGGAGACCTCGTTGGTCAATCACCCTCGGTACCACAGTGCTCGGAGCAAATGCACCATTGCCTCTTCTCTGATGCTGTGAGGAGTTTCCAATGGCAACTTGTTGGAGCCTCCTGCACAGGTTTTTACTGCACAAGACTAAACGCAGAGAGTGAAGCACAGAAAACCAATAATATAATATACGCGACTTATGGGATATCAAAAGGGCAGGTTATATTCACCCGGCAATGACATTCTTCCCGCAAACGTTATTCTGCCAGTCCCTTTGTCTGATTGGCCAATTGCCATTACATCCTGTTTATACATGTATTCATGCATGTTCTATACTCGGACGTTGGCCAATCAGAGTAAAGAGTGCTTATGAATATGCATGATATCAAGAGGAATGACCTCCAGGAAGAATGCTATTGCCAGGTGAATATACAAATCCTATCAAAAAATAAGGAGGGCCCAGTGTTTAGATTATAGCAGGACCTTTCTCCAAGGCAGAATGACAATCTTTTTGCCTTCGAGAAAAATCCTTCTTGGATCGAAACATCAAGCCCTCCTAATTTTGGATATTTGCACTTTAATTTTAGTCATTTTAGTCACAAAGCTGTTTGCAACTTTTTCAATTTCAAGTTCTGGTCCAGTCAAATTTTTCTTTTCCATTTGTCAAAATTACTCAAGTTTGCTGGCATCGGCATTCTTCTGCGAATGTTATTTTGCCGTTCCCTTACTCTGATAGACTGATTGGCCAATTTCCATTACATCACGCAGGCCTTTTTGACTTGGCTCTTGCTCTAAATGTAGTTCCACTTACTGGGATGCTAGGAGCTCCCCTTAAACAAGTTTTGAGATTGTCTGTCGCACTAGCGTCCCACCGCGTTTAATATACAAAAACACTCAACTGAAGGGCTTAAAAGTGCCCGAAATCGTGTCCAAAGATTCAATAAATGTGCCTGCCGGATTCTACACATGTCCAGACAAACAAGTGGTACGTCAGCGGTATTTCAGCTGTACTTACGATTTATTTTTGGACCGCAAATTCGACAAAATGTCTCCGATGTCGGCTTTGGACATGTCGCGTTGTTGCAAACTTCAGTCGTGTGTCCGCAATGAAAAGAACTCCATGCGCGTTAGCAATGAGGCCTCGTCTGGTACCCAGTCTTCGTGTAGTATGGTTTGTACGTGGCCTCATTACTAAAGCGCATGATGATATTTTCCTCGTGGACACGAATGGAGCTTTCAACAACGCGATATGTCCGATGCTGACATCGGAGACATTTTGTCGGATTTGCGGTCCAAAAATAAATTGTAAGTACCGCTGAAGTACCGCTGACGTACCACTTGTTCATCTGGACATGTGTAGAATCCAGCAGGCGCATTTATTGAATCTTTGAACGCGATTTCTGGCACTTTTAAGGCCTTCGGTTGAGAATTAGTGTTTTTGTATATTAAATGCGGTGGGACGCTAGTGCGACAGACAATCTCAAAACTCGTTTAAGGGGAGCTCCTAGCGGCCCAGTAAGTAGGACTACTCTAAATGCTATTTTGCCGGAGGTTGTTCCTGCAACTGTTTATGCCAATCAGAGTAGGGCACAGCAAAATAGCTAGTATTTGCAAGAAAAATGCCAGTGACAGTGCGCGCAAAATAGTAATTAGTATTATTTATTTCAATTTCAAACAAATAAAATAAAGGAAAAGAAACTGAAAGGAAAAATTACAGTGACACTGACAAGTGACAGGGAACTGAAAAACGACAAAGAAGAAGACTTTGAATTGACCGAGACTTAAACCTGAGACCTCTGCTGGCTCTGGTTTTACGTACCAACGGCAACGCTGGTACCAAACCAGAGGTCTCGGGTTCAACTCCTGGTCCAGTAAAACTCAAACTTCAAAAAACAAAGAAAGACTTTAGTTTACTTTCATCTCAACTCTTCAGAAATTCTTTAGTTTTCTTTTCTTTAGAGTAAATTAGACAGAGTTAAGTTTTAAGTTTGACAGTTTTTTTTTTCAATATTATTAATTTGATTTCCGAACAAATTTTCAGAACGGCATGGAACTCAAATGTTGCTCTTCAATAATTTTTATAATAAAGGAGTGGAGTCAAAGCTAGAAATGATTGCTCAACCTTTCGATTGTCTGGCTGCCATCAGCATCACTGCGGGAGAGGAGCACATGGAGGCCGCCATCTTGGATGAGGACTCGGCGCTTCGGGAGATCGGACTTTTTTCCCGAACACAGTGCAGTGAACTTCTTGAGTTCTGTTTATATGGACGAGTTAACTATGTAAAAACATGGAGGGCATGAGATAAACAATGTTGAGAGAAATACAGACATAACACACTAACTGTGCATAAGGATACTTGAAAAATTATAAAATAATGTAAACAAATATTTATATCCTTTTCTGTTTTGTTGTGATGTTTCAAAATGAAAGGAAATGTTATTTCACAACCAAATAACAACACATGGTTTTCCCTCTGGAGCAAATGGGGAGGTCTGTGGATTACCCAATCGCAAAGTGCGCAGGCGCACATAATTAATTGCCTTCGATCGCCTGCCATCTTGGATTTCGGAAGTAATTTTACGTAAAAAAACGTTCCGAATCAATGAGATTTTAGACCGATTGTTCGCTCTTCCCAGCTTACTATACTCAATGAAGGTAAGGTTCGGGTACGCCTGCTGTAGTCAATCCGTGAAGTGAGTCGAATATTGTTTCGAAAACGTTCAGAAATCCGTTCTAAATCTGCGCTCTTGCGAAAAGTTTTATCTTCACAACATTGCATGATTGGAGGCAACTGTCTATTGTTCGTGAAGGTATCTCGGAATGTTTTTAATCCGTGATGTGCTCTAAAAAGTAAAAAACGTTTAGCGGTTTGTTAACTTGGGTAGGCAGCTGCTTGAACTGACATTTGATACCGTAAACATGTATTTCATAAAGCGTTATTGAATTAATATAAATCAAGTACAAATCCTAGTACATGATATTAAATAAAAAAAAAGCCACAAAAGTAATCTGCAAATTCCATACCAATGGTGGTTTTATTATTAACTGAATGTGAGTTGTGTACAGTGCAAGTTTTGGAAAGATTTTAGTTTAATATAATACTAGTACCCTGACGATAAAGTGTGTAAAAAATCCTAAAAGTACAACAATCTTTTATTTGGTAGAAAATCAACAGCCTGGCATAACCACTTGCCCCAAAAATTGTTTAGTTACAGTACTCTGTGCGTCAGTAGTTTTCTACAAAATCATGATTTTGTAATACTGATATTGATAAGTGATATGCGTATGTGTCAACCGGACGACAGTCAGCAGTTGTGTACAAACATGCACTTTACTCTTCGTATTCCTGCATGCACCACACATGCACATCACAAAATCACGTTAAAAAAAAAAAAAAAAAAAAAAAAAAAAATGTACTTAGGGTTAGGCCTACTGTAAAGTGCACTTTTTGGGGCAAGTATAATATAGGCTAGTTGTGCCAGACAATGTCTATTTTCTACATACCGGTATTATTTGTAGGTGGATTTCTTGATTTTACGTTTTTTTTCCACCCTTTTACGTAGTCCGAGTAACTTGGACCTGACAAGTCACCCTTTTTTTATCAAATTTTGAGTTTCGGTTGACTGTAGGGTCCAAGCCGATCAGTGTCCTAAAGCTGATTACCTGTACAAACCGCCAAAAAATATTTCGACTAAGGTTGTTCGATATCCGAGATTTTTGGTTTCGATATATCGTCAGGAATATATCGCGATATTCGATATTATCGCGATATCTGGTGCGTAAGCGGAAGTCAAGGTAGTGACCTGGATTTCTATTCAACACACACTGTGATTGCCGGAAACTTATATGTAGCAAATGCATCTAACTTTTAGCCATAGTTACCAATTGTTTAACCCCCCCCCCTTAAACTCCTCATTTATCAACGAAAAAAAATTAAAACAACTATCCCAGGTCGCTTTTTTAACAGTATACGCCAATACGAAAATATTTTTTGTTGACGTCGGCATAACGATCACCTTGAACAAAATCTGATGTCCCTTTCGGTCGTACGGATGCGTACTGGAACAATGTTTACTGTACTTTTTTTTTGGGGGGGGGACTGCTAATAAGGAGATTAAAGCAGCAGTTCACCCTTTCTCATCCACGCGGCAAAATGATTGTTAGTATACACGTCCAAGTTGGAATCATTCAAGTTGGAATCATTCAAGTTGGAATAGATTGCGACGCGACACCCCCCCCCCCCCCCCCCCCCCGCAAACAAAAGTCCACCGAACTTTGGTGTACACGATGTGCAAATGGCCTGGCCATACTTAACTGGTGTACGTTGCCTTACACGTGCATTTAGTACAGCTGCGTGGCGGGTACCAGAGCAACAGGATTGAGAAATCAGAGGTCGCACGTGCGTTATGAACAGTGACGTTTTTCCACGTCTTTCCTCTTCGATTTTGATTTTGATTTTCTGAGATTAAAACATAATTATGTAAAGTATGTATTTTTACGTTATATTTGGCTGCATTGGGAGACATCAGTAGGAAATTGAATCTGCAATTTTTGCAGCCTGGATAATACTGTAAACGATCGGATAACTTATGTAGGCCACATGGGGGAAAATGTCCCAAACACGTGTCACTGTGCGTGCCCAGCGTACCGAGGTCGCGCTGTACGAAAAGTGTGCTACCAACACCGGAAGTGAGCTTGCACTTGCAGTGGGTCTTTTGCCGACACATTGCCTTTGTGGAGACCGCACGCAATGCAAGAGTCAAATGGCTGGCTGGCGCTCCTCTCCCCTTGCCGTTTCGGGTTTTTCGTTGTTTTTACTAACGAAAGCTTATCGCCCTTCAAGATCTCTCTGATGGCCACGCTATACAAGCTCACAGACAGGCGATAATGGGGTTGAGAAACCAGATTTTTTTTCGATATCGCGATATCGAAAATATCGCGATATCCTGAAATGCGCTCGATATGATAATCGCCGGAAAGCGATATCGCGATATCACGATATATCGAAATATCGAACAACTTTAATTTCGACCGAAAAAAACTACCCGACACAAACACCCAGATTTACCGCCGAAACGGCGCATGAACGGCGCAAAGCATGCAACGATACATTCATAAAACAGTCGTGGGCTTAACGGTTGCAGACCCACTGCGCACACGGAACTGTCAGAATGCTATTTTTAGAAAGAAAAAAAAGATGGCCGCCTTGTTTTGGCTGTCGCACGGGCGAAACACCTTCTCGATCAACTGAGGGTATTTTTTCCCTTTTTTCCAAAACGTGAGTAAAGCAAATGACCAGTATAAGAATCCTTGATTCTCACTGAATCCAAAAATGGGCACGTAGGACGGTGATACGGGTGTTTTTGGCGGTAAATCTGGGGTTTGTGTCGGGTAGTTTTTTTTGGTCGAAATGTTTTTTGGCGGTTTGTACAGATAATCAGCTTTAGGACACTGATCGGCTTGGACCCTTCAGTCACCCGAAACTCAAAATTTCAAAATTCAATAAAAAAAGGGTGACTTGTCGGGTCCAAGTTACTCGGACTTCCTTTTACGCTAAGGGTATTAAACTAAAATCTTGCCCAAGTGTTTATTTAAACAATATATTTCTTTATATATCAAGCCTCGCGCTAATATTTTTGTTAACAAGCCCACTGGGGTAGTAAATTTAGTTTTTTGCTAGCCTGAAGCAAGTTTTACTAGCCCTGTATAATTAATTATTGAATTCAAACCAAGGTTATTAGGTCAATTAAAACAAATTATTAGTTTCTACTTTCTCATCCCCGCCTGCATCATTTTTTGCTGCCACACCGTTGTCTATTTTTTACTAGTCCTGAAGTAGAAAGCTGAAAGCTTTTTCAAGTGTAATTATACACTATCATGTTCAATGCTGAGCATTGTGTTTAATTACATGTCATGAATGGCAATTCCTTGTTGAAGTACATTTTCCTAGATGCAAAATCATATTGTATCTATGATGCAACATGGTACCCGCTGCTATATAAATTCAAATCCACCACATGACCTTGACCAGCTCTGTCGTCCAGTGTTTAAGATGTCTTCACTAGAAAGCAAAAGTGCAGGTTCAAATTCAGCCCAAGCTGCTCTGTATTTTTCCACAGGCAATCAGGAAAAGCATTGAGCATACATTATTTAATTAAACATCAAATAGGGCAAACCCTTCGTGAAGTACATTTTCCTTGACGCAAAATCATATTGTATCTTTGGAAAGTTTTGTACTATGCATGCATGCAATGTGCATCATTCAAGTCGAAGATGTTACCAGCATAAAGCTTCATTTTGATTCAGCCGGGTAAAAGCAGGTGTTGTTTCTCAAAATCGGCAAAATGTCATAGTTAAGCAATGAAATTGATGCTTAGTCAGACTTTGATTGTGATATTTGAGCCCCATTTTTCATTGTCCATTGTAGACAGCTGTTCCGATGCCATAACACACTGCACATGACTGGCCCCTGTTTTTGTCATGTAAGCTAGACGAATGAGTAGACCTAACACTTATATAATTTGTAAAGTGACGTAAAGCATTGGAACATAGACCATTGGTAGAGGTTAATGTGCTGCAACAGCAGAATTTTGAGTTGTGTTTATTCTTTACCTTTGTTTACAGCTGAAACAAACCTGGCTCTTATCTATCCCAGAAGGTTGAGAGGGTAGATAAAATCCTAGAACAAAGTAAACCATAATATATTATGTGACACTTGGTTGTACGCAATGTATACCAGCCTTTTGTTAAGTAGGTTTTGTGAAATGCCACTATCCAGGGTTCAGTGCAAATGGGAAGAGAACAAAAGTATCTTGTTTACTCTGTTTGATCTTATTACACTGAGCTAGCTTTGTGTGTTATCAAGTCCTGCTTTCAATGGTGGACCTTATTTCAGCTAAGGCAGCTGTTCACTACCTGCCTTCATGTACAAATCAGCAGGTTGTCAAGTTTGGATCAAGTGAACAGTGCTTGTGTACATTAGAATGCTGTCTTCATAACTGGAATCGCAAATAACTTTTACTATGGATACACAAAGTGTAAAAAGGAAATGGATCATGTTGGTGAGGTCAGACATTTTATGTCTAAAATCTACACCAATGTTTGCATCTGATAACTCACTTTTCCAAGTTCATCTTGCTAAATATACAGGACATTGTACATGTGCATACTGTTCACGGTTTTATATCAACAGCAAAACAGTTTTATCCTAAGGGCAATGTCTAGGCAGTAGACACTAGACACACATTTTGTAATGTTGAATAGTAATCCCAAAGTGGACGTTCCAGTTGGCTGTACTCTGTTGCTTGTGGCGTTTTCTGGATCTCCTCACTGAGCACAGTGTCATCCTCCCAGTCCTATCAAAAACTCACAATGCTGAACAACACTGGCCAGATACTCTGGTCGAAACAGACACCAACGGCAAAGTTGGCAATGTGCCAAGTCGACAAACTTGCATACATGTATGTTCTACTTACTTCCTTCAATCTTTGGCTTGTTTGTTCCTGATGGGGCAGACAGAGGTCATGGAAATTACCAGTAAACAATCGGAAATCGACTGTGCTGGCGAAATTGCCAGCCCAGATGGGTTGCACTCCTAGATCTGTTGACTTTGTTTTCCTTAAAATGTTTTTGTCTTAAAAGTATATGTTCTGATTGTTCTCATTTCAGATCCCAAAGGAATTCATTTCTTGTGAATCAATGGGTTTTGGAAGCCATGGGTTCTGATTCGATTTACAGTAAGGGGGCCTACAGTTGAAAAAATGTCTGGGCAGGGAGGTCTACTGCACGGTGTCTTCCCTGGATTTTTTTAGTCTGGGGTGGCAACTGATAATTTGCTCAGTAGATGGGCTTTGGTATATTGTGGATGTGCTACATGTACATGTATGCTAAGGTTCCATGGAGTCTAAAGCACTGTAATACAGCAATATTATAAAGGAAACATCAGATACATATACAATAATACATGTACAGTTCCACATCATTGTATTTCTGTACATTTATTTTTCAATCGTGACTATGACCCCTTAGGTGGCAAGTTTTTGAGACCAACACCTCAGATGGTCACGCAAAAGTGTGATGTGAGCTGCCTCACAGATTAATATGCAGGGCAAACCCTGATCTCCTCTAAAGAATAATCTCAGGACTGTGTGAATGAAATCTGACTTTTGCTTACAAAGTTCATTTTAACTCTTTCCCCAAATTTGAATGAGCAAGTGATTGTTGCGGGATATAATTATACTGTGTATAGTGTATTGATAATATTTGTTTTGGATATGTGCACATGATGACCGTCTTCAACATACTATACGTGTACTCCTTTATGACGGTCTAGACTCTAGAATATGCAATACAACATCTACATGTAGGTCTAAGTCGACAGTGTGCCTGAAATAGATGCAAAAGCACCCTCCAAATGTGACCGAAATGCAGATGTTGGTGGTAGTGAGCAAATTCTAGCATTTGCACTGTGCAGCACATGTACATGTACACGTATGTAACATGTCCACCTACATGATTACACACATACATAAACACAAACTGTCGGTATTACTGAACAATGTACTAGTGGCTTTCAATTAGTGCACTGTGCAGTACATGTACATGTAGTGTTGCAGTACATGTAGCAGTGTTAGCTGCGGTTACATAATGTGCTTTGTAATTGTACTTTTTCGATGGATATTTGCACAATCCATTAGAGTTGTACACGGCATGAGCGTGTATTTTGTGATGTATACATGCAGGCCTCGATCTTAAGAAAAAGGGGGGCAGGACCTTGCTGGTCAAATAAGAGAAATTGCACAAGGGCACGCTGGCCAAGTTGGTAGTGACAGTGCCATTGTTGTCAAGGGCATGCTGGCCAACTCCACAGGGCATCAGGCCAATGGCCTTGGTGGCCTCGGTTAAGATCAAGGCCTGTACATGTACATGTACTTCAACAATGTGGTTCTCCAGATTTTAAATATCCATTGTCCCATCCAAAGCGAAACATTTTGAGGTGAGCTAGTCGAGGTTTCAGTTTTATCAGGATGGGAAAGACACTGAAACTGTGAAAGTAGCCCTTAGGCTAATGACAATCATTTCATGCGGTATAGAGTTGGAAAACCAAGCATACAATGTAGTATCCAAAACTTGACTGAGATGAATAGGTCAGTCATTTGGTTCCATTTCATAGTTTCGGTGACCTCTATCACCAGAAGAAAAAAATAAAATTCTTTGTGCTTTCCCAATTAAAAATAAGGAATTGAAAAATTGGCAAACCAAACCTTATTTTTTGGGACAATTTTTCTGTTTGTTCGAAAATTCTGTAAGTTTTTCCTTTGTTTGACTTTAAATATAAGGACATTATTTGTTTTGATTTCTTCATTAAAGACTAGAGTCATATTTTTTCTTGCGTTCCTAGGAGTAGGAGGACCTTTCTCATTGCAGAATAATTGATTCTATGTAAGGAACTGCTAGGATTGAAACATCAGGCCCACCACCAAAAAAAAAAAATGAAGTCAAAAATGGCTCACATTTCCTTGTGTCTGGAATCTTATTTCTTACCCACCGTAATTTGCTACTTGATAATAATTATGGCAGCGTTCAATGACGTTAGACTTGTGTATAGGAACACGCACGTTACACTTGGGTTTGTAGACAGCTGCAGGGTAGTTGCATCATATGGGACAACTTAGATAACGCCATTTTATTCATGAGCAGCATTTCTCTAATATATTCATGCCTAATGCCAACATATTTCACAACCACAGAAATTTGACATGGAACGCGACTGTGATATTTCTGTATGAGTTACTGGGCCTCAGTATCCTTCCAATAATTGTATGTGATATTTCTGTATGGGTTACTGGGCCTCAGTATCTTTTGAATATATAATTTTTCCACACACAAAAGCTTGTGCACAGCACAGCCATATTTTTATGTAAGAAACTCGTACATGGTATGTGCATGGTATGTGCATTTGATGGGTCATTTCAGTCAGAAAAGTGCGGTTCAAGTGGTAATTGATTCTCTGTTGGTGCAAATACATATGTAATGTTCATTGTTTTTTTAATCATATTTTTTTAGGGGGGTGGGGGTAGCAATACAAATTGTGAGATTTGCCCACTTGCTCAATCTCTGATTCAGCATATCATCTTGAAGGCGAAACCACTCTACAATAATTCCTTCCATCAAAGCACCTTAATTGCAGACTGAGTGTTTCCCCCATGGGAGTAGGATCTGATAATGTACCAAATAGATGAATTTGTTATATACATACATGTATTATGGATGTGCCAGGCCCTGTGTTGCGTGCGTCACAGATTGGATAGGGAACGTGTCTGAAGCACTGCAATCATGTATGTGTGGAAGTGTAATATAGAGCTCTTTTCACTGTGCAAATAATCGCAATTCAATAACTTATTTTTTTTGTTGCTCGCTCCACACAGACTGAAAAATTGCAACGGCAAAAAGTGGGAGCCGATTGTTGTTAGCAATTGTGGTCAACTGCTGCGTGTGTCCCGGAGGAAAGCTCATGCAGGAAGATATAATAAATAAGCATAGCGCTTCCTGTCACTGTCACTCTGAGCGATAGCAGTGCATTTGCGATTCAGTGGAGCGTTCCCACATGCACCGCATGGCAAATTATTTGGAAAAGTCTCACTAATGGAGTGGAGTCTGAATGTACAATGTAATGGAGACCGAATGGCGAATGGCAATTCAAATCCCACTAATTATCAAGTTTTTTGTGTCCACACACCCACACACAAAAAGTGGAGTTCCAAAAGTGATCCAAATAATCAGGCTTATTTGGGACAGTGGAAACAGTGCTAATGAGTGACTTTTCTTCATAAAATAAATGTCTCCATGCTTGGTCCATCACAGTTTTTTTGATAGGCTCAATGAGGAAGACCCATGCATTGCAACACAGGTTGGCAGACCACTGTTAAAAATCTGTTGAATAGCTTCCCTTTTCATTTTGAATGATGGTTATGATAGCGTGGTTGCAAGTTGGCTTGGTTTATAAATGCACTGTGCTGGGGTTCAATCAACAGGAAGTATTTCCATACATTTACCACAATGTGACCACAAGCAGTGGATACATGTATGTTCACCACATGATTGCCTCTGGGTATGTTTTGATTGCAAAGCTTGGAGGAAGGCCGCCTTATTGCCCTTTGCAATTTTATTGTTTTGACCCTGGCACTGAGTGTGGGTTATGGGCATTTTATTTACATGTAGTGTAAAGTAGTGTACCCGGTACATGTATTTTGTTTGTCGGCTTTGCCCTGCATATTATATTGTACATAGTGCCTTTTCAAACTACATGTATGGCCACCATGTCCTCAAGACGCTTAAAAAATCCCAACAGAACGAAACAAATGAATTAAATAATCCCAACTATTAAAAGTGGATGCAGCTTCTTCAATTCACGCCCAACAAATAGAGGAAAAACTGACTGGGATCTTTAGAACAAATTGAAATAAAATTGGCAAAGAAAGCTTTGAACTTGAGACCTCTGGATTTGCATACACCGTACAATGTACCATACCTGCAGTTATTTTCCCCAGGTAATTTGGCCCCTGATCCTCTTTCCTTGCATTACTGATCTCCTGAGTTCAACTTCTTTGCAGAACCACACATCGTCTAAAGAGAGCTATACAGTGGAATGTCGCTATAACGAACATCCCAGGATTCACAAAAATTGTTCTGAATAGCGGCAAAATCCAAGATGGTCTCCGTGCTTTAGAACTGAAGTGCGTCCCTCTTGCGATGTAGTGATATTTTTGTAAATGTTTCTTTTGTACACAAAGATCGGGAGCGACAGGGCATACGTTATAGCCGAATGTTCGGTATATCGGCGTTCATTTATAGCGATGTTCCACTGTATACAGTACATGGTGTCCCCGCAGACCTTCCTTTGTACTAGTCCATCCACCACACAAAACTTCAAATCTCATTTCACAGTAATCTCACCTCTTTTCCCGCCCGACAGAAAAAACCACCAGGATGCCCAAGGACCGCTACGATGCCCAGAACAACCACACCAACCATCGGCGGCAGTACCGGATCATGTCGCCCGACGACGTGGTCTCAGGCAAGAAGCCCCACTGGGAGCAGCTGGAGATAGTGGGCACCATCCGCAACCTGAGCCCGCAGCTGTGGAACCTGCAGTTCCTGACGGCGCTCTACCTGAACGACAACAACCTGACCCGGGTGCCGGCCGAGATCTGCAAGCTGACCTCGCTGACCCACCTGGACCTGTCGGCCAACAAGCTGCGGAGTCTGCCGGTGGAGCTTGGGGACCTCGTCACGCTCAGGTGAGCCCAGGGCCACAAGCTTTGGCCCCTCGGTTAGCCTTTCAGGGATGTAAGACTTCTGGAAATTTCCGGATTTCCGGAAATGGCGTGATTTTATTATTATTATTGTTATATGAAAAAAAAGGGTTGATTATGGTTTTTGATTTATTTTTGATTTATTTTTATTTTGGGGGGATTTTATATCAAACTGGTATCTCAAACTGCTTGTTAAAACCCTAAAAACTTTGGGGGCGCCTGCCCCCCTGCCGTAAAACTCTCGGTTGCGTAAGCGCTCGCAGTCGCATCTCTCGGTCGCGTAAGTGCTCAATCGCAGTCGCACTATTTATTGGCCCTCATTGATTTTCAGGAAATGACTTTGTCGGTCACTTACATCCCTGGCCTTTGATCAAAAAGTCGCATCATGTGGCGAAATTGATCTAGTCGCGATAGCTCTCTGTTGAGCGTTTTGGACAAATTTCAAAATTATTGCGCAACCTGTGTGACAAGAGTGAGGAGGAGATTCCAATCGCGATTCAAATCCCACTAAAAATCACATTTATTGTGTCCACACGCACCAAAACAGTGGAGCTTGAATTGTCATCCAAATAACCCTGGGTTTTTTTTGGTTTTTTTTTTTGGGTGGGGTGGTGGAACGACCAGAAAAAAGAAATATTGTGTTAATGAAAAGACCGGCATTTTCCATCAAAGGAAGTTTGGCGTATGACCAAGTGAGAAAACAAAAGTGTCATCAGTTCCTCTAGGTTTGGGATATCTACTGACAAGTTGGCAAACCACCAGCGCCCAAAATAAATCTTCATACATGTAAAAGGCAGAAGGAAAGCTAGATGTTAATCATTTCCCCCATCAGTTTTATCCAGAGTATGGCCCTGAAGGGCATGGGAGCCAACCAATTGTAGGCCCAGTGGAGGGTGGTTGAGGGGGTTGGAGAGTCACTGGGTACGTTCAGACAGCGTTTTAGATTCGCTAAAACTACCGTTTTAACCCCATCGGTTTTAAAAATGTGTGTCTGAACGCTCTGACACCGTTTTACACAATGTAGATTTAAAACCCATCTGGTTTAACTCTCCGCTAAGACACGAATTTAAAACTGCTCGAGAGGAGGGTTTACTTTAGCACTAAAACCAATCTGGTTTAGCTGCTGAAATGCTGTTTGGATACAATCACTTTTCAACGTCCAGTTTAAGGCAGTGATGTTGACCCGTCTGGGTGCTTGCGTAACAGGTAATAATGCGGTGTGTGTGTGTGCATGATGTGTGTGTGTAGTGCGCACGATGTACATGTACATGCACATACTGTACTAGTTTTAAATTTTTTACTTGCCCCCTGTTGTTAGAAGGCGTTTTAACTTGATTGGTTTTATCTAGTAACACGCTATCTGAATGTAGCCACTTTGGCTAATAAGAGGCTTAGCGGTAATGGTCAGGACTCCCTATTCATATCAAGCCTTGTGTGGCCACCATATATACATGTACCTGTCATGCATGTACACAGCCAACTCCCATGGCACATGCACATACTGTAATCATTATGGATTGTCATCACCTGCTCATGTACACAATGAGCTATTGAGTGGGTGACGATGTATACCCGGTATATTATACAAATCTTCACCAAAAGGTCACATACATGCACATGTACATCTGACAGCCATAACAGCATGTGATGTGTGCACAGTGCAGGCATTGTGTTGTGGCACATTCTGACATTACACAATGAAACGTCCAACCATCTAATGCCACGTGTATTTACATGTATGTACATTGTCTAAACATGCAGAAATGTACAAGAGAAAGAAACGTGTTATTATTTAGTAAAGAGTGAAGAGAAATATGGGGATTCAATGAGATTCTTGTTAACCAACAGAACAGAATTCATTTGAATTGACTGAGGATAAGCTAAAACCACAAGAAGTTTTTAGCTTAACAATATTCAAGTAATGAGTAAATCAATCATGTAGACTTATATTAACAAAATTACCATTAGCATGCCTACACCTAATTTGCATAGACCCCAAAGTTCGGAGACATGTTATGAAATGATGCATTACAAATGTCACTCAGTAGGACCTATTTGTCACATTTTTATGCATTTGAAATACCCAGTGATTCTTTTGAAATGAATAAGCCCACATTATTTAAGTATTTAATACTGCACAAATTGTTTATGCATTTTTCGTTGTGCCCTGGGCACTAGTATACATGTATGTCTAGTATTGAGCAGTCATCTGACACTCTTGGCATTTTTGTTGACAAGTTGCTGATGAATTGTTCTCTTTTAGTAAGTACTGAGTTATCTGCTAAAGTAACAAACGTAGGTTTGTTCCCCAGACTTTCAGTCAATAGCCCATTTTACACGAGAGCTGTAAACAGGGGTCCCTTGCGAAGGAATCGCATCGATGTCAAGAACACACGGATACCTTGTCGTGTAAAAGTGTATCTCTGTCACCAGACCGCAAGGGTCCCTTGCAAAACTTGACAGGGATCGAGACCTCCTCCAAAATTTCTCATCGATGTGAAATCCTTGCGATAAACACAGAGATAGGTCGTGTAAATGCACCCATGCGACGTTCGCAAGGATATTTGTTGGCGCATCACAGAGAAGTATGCGTTGATATTTCCATGAGGAGCAAACGAACGATCAACAATGTCATCAAGGCAACAAAATAACTGACAATGAAAATGAATCCCGTGCGACCCCGCAAGCATGGTACACGATCGGCCTCGTTACGTTGTGTACTGTACGTAGTGTGTCTTGCGTGAGATCGACGTTATTTTTTACCTAATTTCAATATCTCCATCTGGCCCCAGCATTGCAATAAAATGTTACATGGAGGCACAAACACCAGACTCAATCATGCCGAGGGTTTCGCGCCTGATCCTGTTCGGGATCGAAATGTTCGTTCGAAAACATTGCGCAACACTGCGACTGTGAAGCAAGTTGTGTGCACTGTACGGACGTACATGTAGTATGTACATGTACATTGTGCATGTACATGTACATGTACATACATGTACATGTATTATTTACAGTCCAAGGCTGCGTGCCTGCGTGCACGTGCTGGGTGCGGAGGAGTGCGCACGCAGCTTGCTACTGCCAGCCAACTGGACCTTCGTGCGCAATAATTATTGTTCTTGAAAACTGCCATCAAGATCGTAACGTCAATCAGACAATTCGCAACGCAGGCGCTGAGCTGAGAGCAACACTGGTAAACATATGCCTTCGTGTAAATAATAGCGCAGTACCAGCGATACGAATATTACCTCTGACCTCGCCTCCAAATACGGTGCAGCAAGGGATGTTTGCGACCGCGCTGCGTTGTACCGTGTAAATGTCTGCGATCAAATCGCAAACGACCATTGCGCCAGACATCCGGCGCCAATTTTCGCAGACACGCATTTTCAGTGCTCGTGTAAAAAGGCCTAATGATTATCATGTTTTCTGACCTTTTTTGGATGTTTTTCTCTTCAAAAACAAAGTATCAACGCCATGACATCAGAAAAAAAGCAATGCCTGGATTTCCTTGAATTACACTTGAAACGCTACAATTTGACTTCCAAACATAAATTGAGGTTTTCTCTATACTCGTTTGAATTGTGTTGTTCAAATACCGGTAGTTTTGTTTTTTCACAGAAAAAAAAGAAGGGTCTGGCAGTTGCTTACAATTGATCTGTTCTTTTTGTTGTTGATTTTTCAGTACACTGTACATGTACATGTACATGTACATGGTATATCTGCATACAGTGATAACAGGGAGACAGTATACAGTGGTATGAAAAAAGCAATACTACCGCTCCCTACTTGTTATGACATTTTTGTTACACAAGTAAACCTTTATGAAGGCATTAATGGCAATGGACCATGGATAGTGCACACCAATAGCCCGCTGCACAAATACAAACAATGCGTGTAGTACACAATGTGTACATGTACATGTAACTTGTATTAAAGTCTATTTGAACTGTATCTGGAATAATTGAAATGAAAGGGATGCTTGCCAAACATAAACCATGATACCTGTAGAAAAATCAGCTCTGTATTTTACGATGTGTACAATGTACATGTACATTCTTCTTTTCTCGTACAGTATATCAATCACAGCAGTCAAAATTTGGCTGTTACATCATGGTTACATGTACTGAGGTGCATTTACACACATACCTGAATCTGTATCCTTGTGGAGACATGGCTTTGGTCTCTGGCACTATACAACCGCGTGAGAAACTATGTTTTAAAAATGCTCCCATTTCAGCCACATTCACTTTCCTGGGTAGAAATTTGGACCATATGTCCCTTTGAAATAACACTTCTATTTGCGACATCACAAATTCACCCATCACAAATTTCCCGTTTTTGAGTTATTTCCAAATATCAGTTTCGTGAACACTTTACACTTTCCCTGTGGAGACCTATTCAACCTGTTATTTTAGGTCTCCACAAGGCACCAGATTCGTGTGCATGTACACTGTACAAGGTACATGTACATGTACATGTAGGTGACCAGTTGTGGTTTATCTATTTCTGTGAGTGGACATGGAGGTCTCATCACAGGTCACTCATTAATGACGTGCTCATGGCTTTGTAATTAGTCCACTTGGACAGATGTCATTGTACATGTTGTACATCATTGTTCATGTACAACATGTACAAAGTACGTGTGTAAAAAATGTATGTACATTGTACATGTACATTGTACATGTACATGTTCCTGAGAGGCATACAATGTACACATGTAATTAGGATGTACAGTACCCATGCAGTCGTTGGTGTGTACATGTGTACGTGTACATGTTTTATTCGTGGGTCCTTGTTTGCAAGTGCATACTACTGGGAAAGCAATGATGAGCCCGGCCACAATTCCCAGCCATTGTCCTGTGTTGTCTGGCATCATCCTTTGTGGGAAAACAAAAATCATAAGCAGGAGTGTTCACTGCATGC
Source organism: Luidia sarsii (assembly GCA_949987565.1). NCBI lineage: Eukaryota > Metazoa > Echinodermata > Asteroidea > Paxillosida > Luidiidae > Luidia > Luidia sarsii. The sequence goes on from OX465118.1 coordinate 5,777,008, forward strand.
AGATTCGCTCATCTGGAAATAACCATTGATGCCTGTTCCTGTGCGCAGGTATATGTATACAGGAATGCATAATGTGTTTTCTGCAGCGGCACATCGATCTGTCCATTGGACTCGAAAAAAACACCCTCACAATTGACAAACAAAAACACTAGAAAAGTACAGGAGTCTCTCGGGTGACGTGCAAGCACTTGCCAGTAAGGAGAGGATAATGGCTGAGACTGGAGACATTGTGTCAGCCGGAGGGGATTCATTTCAGCCGGTCTAATGGACCGCAAATGCTTGAACCCCGCCATCGGGAAGTGGCCATTTCTGGCTTGTGTTTACAGCTCTCATACCCAGTGCCCACTTCATCTACTTTGGTGGCATTTAGAGTCTGCCACCTACACTGTCCATCTCAGAAGGCCCGACATTAGATTGACCGTTAACTGACTCCCTTCAATGCTGCATTTACATGTAGTTACACCGGTATTATCTGTCTAAGGTTTCCCGGACCAAATTGTCAAGCATTTCTGTCATCATCGGCCACTTTTTCTCGGTGGGGGGGGGGGAGGGGGGGTGGTGTGACTTTTTTCCCTCCAAAAATTCCCCCAAGGACCCACGGGTGTTGAATTGCTCTCATACAGAGATACAGATCATACACATAGCTTCCAACCATTCCTATTTTGCAGGAATCATCTCTTTTTTTACAAGCTCTTGACAACAGTTTTCAGATCTTTGGCTGACAAAAATTCAGTGGAACGTTCGTTATGAACGCCGATATACCGAACATTAGGCTATGACGAACATGCCCTTTGGCTCCCGATTTTTGTATTCATACAAAATACATGTATGTGGCTACAACTGCTACAATGAATGACCTCTATACCGAACAATTTTCATGCATCCCCTGGATGTTCGTTTTTAGTGATGTTCCACACTGTACTCATGTATTCCTACAATGTATGTAGTTTGCTCTGTGATTCCTCTTTTTTTTTGCGGAGTATTCCTATATAAATTCCTTTAAGTTAGGTCGGCAGCTGTATGCGTACAGTCATTCTCGATCTCGCTTTTTTTCTTGTCCCCCCACAGGGAGCTGTTGCTGAACAATAACTACCTGCGCAATCTGCCCTTTGAGATGGGCAGGCTGTTCCAGCTGCAGGTGTTGGGCCTGAAGGGCAATCCCCTCAACCCGGACGTGCTGGGCCTGTACAACGAGCACAACGGCGTGCCCCGGCTTCTCTCCTACATGCTGGACAACATTAGTCGTAAGCATCAACAACCACCCCCCACCCCAATCCCTCAACACCTCCTTACTCACACCTCCTTCCCCTTTGATTCCATACGCTTAAATCCCGTCCGCACTGGACTTTTGTGGGGGAAACTAACCAAGCAAATAGGTAAACTAAGCATTTTAAGTCCAGTGCGAACAGCCCAGGAAGTTTGACTCCTAGGTAACATGCATTTGTATTTAGTCGGTCGGTTAAGCGGGCACTACTCCTGCAGTGTTACTGCATGAGAGGCTTTGTTGGCGACTGATGTCATTTATGGTGCTTGATTGATCAAATGACCAATTGATCAATTGATTGATCTATTGATTGATTTATCAATTGATTGATTGATTGATTGATCAATTTATTATTCAATTGATTGACTGATTGATTAATTGACTGAATGATTGATTGTTTGATCAATGATTGATCAATGATTGCTGATTGACTTACAGTATGTGTTAATTATTATATTCTATGGATAAACAGGTTGGTGGATAGACGGATGGAAGAATGGATTGATTGATTTATTGATAGATTGATGAGTTATTGGTGGTTTACTGGTGAAGCAGTTGATTGATAATCAATTTGATAGATGAATGGCTGTTTGATTTATTTAGGTAGTTGCTTGTTGGATGAGTAACTTAATCAATTCCGGCCTTGAAAATAGGTTCAGCTGCACTGTACAAACAACTGAACTTTGTGAGTGATTGTTGATGGTGTGGTCTAAACTCTACATACAAAATACTACTTATATCTGATTTCTATTGGTATCTGACATATTTTCACTGCAGCACCAACAGCCTTGCCACCCACGAGACCTTGGATTCACATCAAAGATCCGGACAGATCAAGACCAGCTGGTGGGTACTATGAAAGCAGTTGTTTCAATCACTCATCTCAAGCTCCCAGGCAGATCAGTTTGTCTCATCATTGCCATGAAAAGCATTCCCCCGTCTTTATCACTTGTGAGCCTCCATGTCATCATCTTCAGTTCAGCTTCGTTTTGCAAGCCCTCGGTATCAAGTTTAAGCAACTGGCAACAGACAATTCTCTGACTGAGGAGAAGAGGTGAACACGTAGCCTGTAGGTTTTCAACTCCCACAATACATTAGTTAGTACAGAGATCGTATAGTCTGTCATAACTCGCAAAGGGTTTCTCGATTGTTTGCTTGAGTTTGCTTGAGGCTTAGCAAAATCACGCTCCCAAATGTGTCATCATGAAAGACACATCATCCCGTCCTTTAATTGTTGTTTTGGAGCTGTTTACCGTTAAGCAATATAGTGATTAGGTTATCTTTTTTAGCTCCTGTCATCTTGTCTAGAATTGTCTAGAATTGTGTATGTTTTTGAGTAAAATATATTTGTATTATATATATATATATATATATATATAATAATACAGTTGAACATCACTGTAACAAACATCCTGGGATCCATGAAAATTGTTTGGTATAGCGGTCGTTCGTTATAGCAGTTGCGGCCACATATTTTGTACACAAAAATCGGGAGCCAAAGAACGCGTTAGTTATAGCCGAATGTTTGGTATATCGGCGTTTGTTATAGCGACATTCCACTGTTGGTGGCCATACATCATATCTAATGAAGAAAGACTCAGGAGAACATAATAATAATCCTTGCTTTCCTCCTCGTGCCCGTCGCAACACGGCAGCAATATTCTCGGTGATGTCGTACAACGTCCTGTGCGACAAGTACGCCACCAAGCAGCTGTACGGCTACTGCCCCACCTGGGCGCTCAGCTGGGACTACCGGCGGAAGGGCATCATGGACGAGATCCTGCACGCCAGCGCCGACCTCATCTGCCTGCAGGAGGTGGAGACGGACCAGTTCTACAACTTCTTCTACCCGTCGCTCAGCAAGCACGGCTACGACGGCGTCTTCAGTCCCAAGTCCCGGGCCAAGACCATGTCGGAGCACGAGCGCAAGTACGTGGACGGCTGCGCCATCTTCTTCAGGATGAGCAAGTGAGTATGCCCAGTCTTTGCCCCCTGGCTCTGACTTTTCTTCGTCCGTCTGTCTCCAGGCCCCATTACATATATAATGTCAAAAGGTAGAGGGCGTGACGTCTTGATCCTAGCAGGACCTTTCTCTTTGCCTTTGAGAAAGGTCCTGCCAGGATCGAAACGTCAGGCCCTCTAACTGTTTGAGCTTTGTGTATTGAAGGTCATTATTTTTAGTCAGTGAGCATTTTTTTTTTTATTCACTTCACATCTATAATGTGATTGTTGTGTCGTGGAGAATGTCATTCAATGAGGGTTTGCTCTACTTGATGTAATAAGCACCATAATAAATTCAGTGCTTCACCTGAGAAGTTGATACGTCAGAGGTCAAAAATAAAATTTGATCAAAATGTCAGGCCCTCCTAATTTTTGATGTTTGCTTTTTGGTCATTTTAATTATAAGGTTAGTGGTGACACCATGTACATCATCTCTTATTAGAAGGAGTATGAGCTGAATTGGTATTTCCACCATGCAAACCTTCAAAAGTAGAGTAGTCAGTAGAGCAGTTTGCAACATTTTTCTCAAAAGTTAGAGGGCCTGACGTTTGAGAAAGGTACTGCTAGGATGGAAACGTCAGGCCCTCTAACTTTTGAGATTGATGTATTGCAGGTCATTTTAGTCAGTGAGCAACAGTTCATCATACCACCAAATCATCATTTTACAAATTAAGAATTCTGACATTTACATCCTTCAGGTTTGGCCTAGTGAAGGAGCACCTGGTGGAGTTCAACCAGCTGGCCATGGCCAACGCCGACGGCAACGAGGACATGCTGAACAGAGTCATGCCCAAGGACAACATTGGACTGGCCGTCCTGCTGGAGACGAGACCCGGATGCTACGAAGCCTCGGGTGAGAGGGCCTTGCCCTGCCTTGCTGCGGGTCAAGTCATGGACTGCGGCTGAGGCTGCGGCTGCGGCTGTGGCTGGCAATTTAACACACGGCAGCTGCTTAAAAACCTGCATCCACTTTGTGTGATCCCTGAGCTGCTGTAGCCAGGTTTACAACAATTGGTTGTTTGCATCTGAATGAAAGTGGGGGTGTGACCCCTGGAGATATACGGCAGTTTAATGGTTGAATTGCTTCTGACTGGCTCCCCCACCCCGGCAAAGACTAGTTGACTATTAGAGAAGGCCACCTTCTAAGGGCTAGATAGCTCAGATGGAAGAGCACCGGTACGTTAATCCAGAGGTTTCGGGTTAAAGTCCTGGGTCCAGTCAAATTCTCCTTTGCCGATTTTTCAATGTCGTCAACAGTTCCCAGTCAGTTTTTCCATTGTTTGACACGTTGGGGATTAACTGCAGCCTCTAGCTTACAGCTTCAAGAGACTTGTGTAGTCAGAAGCATCAGCCAATGAGATCAGAGACAGAGCTGCATTCCAGTTACATGGCTGGGGCTGTGGCTGGCAATACAACACAGCTATTGTGATTAACACCAGCCTCTGAAGTGGCTATATGCGATTTAGGTTTGCATGGCGGGAGGACCAAGTGTAAGGTTTACGGTGACACCATGTAACACATCTCTTTTGAGTTGGAGTTTGGCTCCGAAAAGAGCCAGTAACTCAGCGTTTTGGGCAGTGGGTATTCTGCCTGTGGCACTTTTCAGAGCTACATTCTGTCTCAAAAGAAGATGTGATGGGCCCTTTTCCAAAACCCGGCTTATGCTGCTGCTCCGGCTTCGTTATTATCCAAGAGCTGAAAACACAGGTTGGAGTTCTTCATTGAAATTAAAGGTTTGGATTCCTTTTAACAGTGTAACATTCAAGAATGAAGCCAAAGGCCTCCCATTTTCATGCCTTGTACTTAAAAACGGATGAAAGAAATTGAGATGAAGCCGGAGCCTGAGCATGAGCCTGAGCTGGGTTTTGGAAAAGGACCTTAGATGGTCTCACCGCAAACCTTCCACTTAGTGAAGCGGTTAAGGAATCACTCATGTTGTGATTGTTTTTTTTTGTCCCCACCAGCTCCTGTTCCAGACAATGCCAGGCAACTCATGCTTGTCGCCAACGTCCACATCCACTGGGACCCGGAGTACAGCGACGTCAAGCTGATCCAGACCATCATGTTCATGAACGAGATGAAGAAGATCGTGGACGAGGAGTCCCTCAGCTTCAGGCCGGGCGGGAGCAGCCGCGCCCAGGAGGCCACACCCATCCCCCTGGTGCTCTGCGGGGATCTGAACTCGTTGCCTGACTCCGGTACGACTATAGGCATATGTTTAACCTATAGACGGTCAGCGTCTATTAGAAACGACGTCAGGATACTGTAATGTATTAGAAACGATGTCAGGATACTGTAATGCCATGGGGGACCCGACTTGCGTCAAACTATGGGCAGGAGTAATGACCACTGCCACCATAGACATGTATAACCTATAGACGGTCAGCATCTATTAGAAACGATGTCAGGATACTGTAATGCCATGGGGGACCCGACTTGCGTCAAACTATGGGCAGGAGTAAAGACCACTGCCACCATAGACATGTATAACCTATAGACGGTCAGTGTCTATTAGAAACGACGTCAGGATACTGTAATACCATTGGGGACCCAACTAGCCTCAAACTATAGGCGGAAGCAAAGAGCACTGCCACCATAGACATGTATAACCTATAGACGGTCAGCGTCTATTAGAAACGATGTCGTCATACTGTAATGCCATGGGGGTCCCAACTAGCATCAAACTATGGGCGGAAGTAAAGAGCACTGCCACCATAGACATATATAACCAATAGACGGTCAGCGTCTATTAGAAACGATGTTGTCATACTGTAATGCCATGGGGGTCCCGACTTGCGTCAAACTATGGGCAGGAGTAAAGACCACTGCCACCATAGACATGTACACCTTTAGACGGTCAGCGTCTATTAGAAACGATGTCAGGATACTGTAATACCATTGGGGACCCAACTAGCGTCAAACTATAGGCGGAAGTAATGAGCACTGCCACCATAGACATGTATAACCTATAGACGGTCAGTGTCTATTAGAAACGATGTCAGGATACTGTAATACCATTGGGGACCCAACTAGCCTCAAACTATGGGCGGAAGCAAAGAGCACTGCCACCATAGACATGTATAATCTATAGACAGTCAACGTCTATTAGAAACGATGTCGTCATACTGTAATGCCATGGGGGTCCCGACTTGCGTCAAACTATGGGCAGGAGTAAAGACCACTGCCACCATAGACATGTATAACCTATAGACGGTCAGCGTCTATTAGAAACGATGTCGTCATACTGTAATGCCATGGGGGTCCCAACTAGCATCAAACTATGGGCGGAAGTAAAGAGCACTGCCACCATAGACATATATAACCAATAGACGGTCAGCGTCTATTAGAAAAGAAGTTGGGATGCTGTAATGCCATGGGGGTCCCAACTAGCGTCAAAATATGGGCAGAAGTAAAGAGCACTGCCACCATAGACATATATAACCTATAGACGGTCAGCGTCTATTAGAAACGATGTCAGGATACTGTAATGCCATGGGGGTCCCAACTAGCGTCAAAATATGGGCAGAAGTAAAGAGCACTGCCACCATAGACATATATAACCTATAGATGGTCAGCATCAGTATTAGAAACGATGTCAGGATACCATGTTACGTTTAAACTACAAATATACTCCACTGCACGTAATAATGCAAGTCATTTCCTCGACCATTCTCTAAATCATCCCCCCCCTTCCTTCCTGACAGGTGTGCTGGAGTATCTTGAGAACGGCAAGGTGTCCATCCACCATGAGGACTTCAAAGACATCCGCTACAAGGCGCTGCGCAACTTCTCCAGCAACACCGAGTCCAACGGCCACATCTCCCACCCCTTCTCCCTGCGCCGGGCCTACCACAACCAGCCCGTCCAGTACACCAACTACACCTACGACTTCAAGGGGGTCATCGACTACATCTTCACCTCGGAGAACTTCATGTCCACCCTGGGGGTCCTGGGACCCGTGGAGCAAGAGTGGCTGGACCAGGTCAGAGAAGATCTTTAGCATCTTTTTTTTCTTCCCGTCATATGTTGGTCAGGCCCGAGGTTGATTTTGCCCGGCTTGCAGCTCTCGACCAATCGCAAGACAATGTTCGATGCACTGAGGTCATATGGCATATGGGTTATCCATCGTATGTTAAGGGGTGCGATGTGCGTAAGGCATTGTGTAATCCAGCCCTGACTCTAGGTGTCTATCACGGTAAAACTTGGGGTCTATAACGTGGTGTCTGTCACGTTGATACTCGGGGTCTATAACTTGGGGTTTATCACGTTAAAACTTGTTTTTTTTTTCACGTTAAAACTTGGGGTCTATCACGTTGACTCGGACTCGGCGATTCGAAAACAAGTCTTTCGAGATGTGATTTGTCTAATGACCCTTCCCTTCTTCACCCCCTCCCCTTTTCCTCCTCTCTACAGTCGAAAATAGTCGGTTGTCCGCACACCAGCGTCCCATCAGACCACTTCTCCCTCTTGACGGAGTTTGAGATGCCTTATACTGGTCCGGGTAGCACAGCCAACCCTAGCACCAGCACCTCCAGTAACTTTCACCTCAGGCGGTAGTAGCAGACACAACAAAACAGAAAGGGGAAAAATGTATTGATAAATAACAGCAACAAATCTGACACGAGGGCTATGTGAATATCGGGGGTGTCCTCCTTTTGTTATCTGGTTAATGCCACTGGGCCAAATTTTTGTTTTATTGGTGTTTTTTTTGTGTGGGTTTTTTTGTTTTTTTTAGTAGAAATAATCCTGGCCCTCGTTCTCTCTGTGGAAAAATCTCCTTCCTGGATTTTTAGGTGTAATCCGATTTGTACTTGTACAGGCTTGTAAAAAAAAGAAGAAATAAGTAAAAAAATAACAGAATGAGGATATTTTAACATGAAATTTTTGGGGGGAGCTGTGGGTTTGCGGAAGCAGACGACTCGTGTCAGCGTCTGTTGGGTGGTACTGATGGATGGCAGTCCGTCGTTTTTTTTAGTTTTCTTTCTCTTCGTCTTTGGTCTTTGACTGCGGAGAAGACGATGGCTAAATATGACAGTGGGGTGAGTGGGTCGCTGTGCGTCATTGGTCAGATCACTTTGAGAAGGGTGCGCTTTGACTTGGCATGCAACGCTTTGTTTTTTTTGCTCAACCTTAACGCCATAGCTGTCCCGTAATTTGGCTAGAAAAAAAAACCCCTAAAACAAATGAATTTTAAAAATGCCAAATTTCTATGTTCCTGGCATTTTCCACCCGGATTAAAAAAAAAGAAAAGTGCACTGTCTCCTGGTGCAGTGCGCTTTCCATTGATCATCCACAATCGTTGCCATTATTCTTCCAATTCACGTGGCAACTTGCATTCAAACAGGTCTTGCTTCGTAGTGCTTTGTTCTCGGCTGAAAAGAGCCGTTGATTAAAACACGGACTCGGAGGGCCTGGTGTGTAGCAACACCACCTGTGCTCCCAATTTCAGAGGTACCGGCGCGAAGTGGTCAACTTGCCACAATCCAACACTACTTCGCTCCTGTTTTCGGAAAGACACTGAAATTTAAATTGAAGATAGATAGTCAACCCGGTCTTTACGGGGCTTGGATCAGAGGGCATGGAGACTGCTATAGGGATTTCTTTAAACGTGCAATCGACCAGTCTTATATGCCCATTCTTTTTAACACACAAAAAACCACCTACTGCCCTTGGTGTTTTTTTTTTTCTTTTAGTCAAAGTTGCATCCTTTCCTAGTCACCTGGTCAATGGCCCAGCCCCCCTCTCCATCGCCCCTTCACGATACCTCCAACATCACGAGGGGCAACCACTGATTTTGGCACCATGAAATCGGGCAAAACAATTTTTTCTTTTTTGAGTGTACAGCATACTGTGTATTTTATCTATTTCTAGGCTTAGCAGAGGAGACAAGAAAAGGACTTACAAAATACTTACAAAACAGTACTGAGGTTAAGATTTTCTGTTGGGATTTTTTTTTGTGGTAGGGCGTTTGTCAGTAACTTGTAGTAAAGTTTTTTTTTTAATGGGTTTGTCATCGGGACTTTTGTTGGGGACAGAGAATCTATAATTTGATGTTGTGTTGTGGCATCCTTCAGGCAATGTTTTTGTTTTTGGCGATCCGAGTTAGTCTGTTCTTCGATATCACTCCCTGAGTCCTGACCCCTGACCTAACCACCCTTGTCCATTTTATTTCCCGGAGCCACTGTGCTCAGTAGTCTTTTTCACCTGCATATCACCTCTTTGGATACGTTAAGAAAAAAAAAAAAAAGCCTCTTACATTAATGATGATTGTAGATGGGAGTCTCAATTACAACGACAAATGTTTGCGACATGTCCCTCTTCCTCCTTAGACGCTGCAGTCGGGGAGTCTGCATCTGATCGTAACCCGAAAACACAGCCAACATTCTCTTAATGAAGGAAAACTCGATCCCGTTTGATCAAAAGAGTGAGATAAAATGCTAACCCTCTCGGATTTAGAAACATCAGTCCAAGATCAGACAACTGAATTGCCCCTGTTTGAATCAGTACGATTTCACTCGGTACAATATCACCAAGACTACCGGGTATACGCCAGTAGTGGAGACTGTGAGGGTGCTGTTCTTGCACATGAGTGGGTCAGGCTCACATATATAACCTATAGATGGACTTCAGTGGGCACCAGACTGAAATTACATGGAGGCTGCCATTTTTCCAAAGTGTGGGTGGAAGTAAAGAGTGTAGCCTAGATGAATATAGAAAATGCATGTATATTGTATGTGCGTGAGCATCGCCGTTTGGCGTCATAGAATCACTGGCAAATTTGAACGTTCGTCACATCACACGCCTTACAAACGTGTGGCAGTGCTCTTTACTTCTGCCCATAGTTTGATGCTAGTCTGGTCCCCCAGGGCATTACGGTATCCTGATGTCATTTCTAATAGACGCTGATTGTCTATAGGTTATATATGTCTATGGTCAGGCTGGGTTGGAACAGTATAATCATATGGTCTCGGAAGTAGTGCTGAGAACTCTGCTTTCAGTTTTTTCTCAGCCGTAGTCATAGGCTGTGTCTGAATTTGTTGGCTACGGCTGGAAAGAACACACAATTCTATGGGGATTATCAGCAGCCACTGGCTTATAGATCTGTGTGTAAACTGAAGCCGTAGCCAATTCATTCAGACACGGACTACTGACTCCTGCCCACACAAAGTGAGTTGACATGTATTGACATTGACCACTCCAGCAACTGCAATTCATCAATGAGACCGTTAGTGAGTGGAACAGGGTAACTCAGAGCCATCAGTGTTGTACATTATTCCTGGAAGTGTGACAGTAACTTTTATTTTTTCGGTGTCTCTTGAGAAGTGGCAGTTTTTTGCATTTTAGACATTTGTAATTTTGTGGAAGAATGGTGCTCAGATACAATATATTTGAGTACTTTTCTACTTCCTAAATTGACCAGGCATAGCCTGTATATGAGTGTTTAATTTCTAGACTTTGTTTGTATATGTACTGCTTAAGATCATGTACAATTTTGACATCTGTACACCCTTGATTTTGTGTTTTTTTGAGTCTTTGTATGATAGGAGTTTTCAGGAGGAGCCTTCTTTTGTACACATTACGTAGGGGTATGGTAGAGGTTGCTTCGTACTGTAATTTATAAGGACTGAATCACATTGGCCTTCGCGCATTTCTTTTGATTCGGTTTCTTCAAAGGTATGGTGCCAAATTGGTTGGGCTCCCAAGAAGTCGGTATGGAAACCACCATGTGCTGGTAGTCTGACGATTTGGCAACCGTGTGAAACTTGATCGTTGCCCTGCGATCGTTTGGCAATTCTGTGATTAATGAAAAGCAATTCCCATTTTTCTTTTGTCTTCAACCGGTGTGTCTGGGAGGGGTGATCTGATTTGTGTTCGGAAATTTGGTCAGTGTGTCTTGATGAACTTTTTTGTGAAAAAAAGACAAGAAAAGAGCAAGGGGCGGGGGGGGGGGGGTACGGTATTTCTCAGGAATACGGGCACGGCTATCCGATTCTTTAAAAATAAGGTGATATACAAAAATGTTGCAAACTGCTTACTGACTGAAATTACCAAAAGGTAAATCTAAAATTTAGTGGGCCTGACGTTTCGATCCTAGCAGGACCTTTCTCAAAGGCAGAGTGACAAGGACAAAACAGATACATGTACACGAAGGCAGGGGGAGAGAGTGAATAGGACACGGATGAGAAACAGAGGACAAAGAGTGAAGCTGGTAGGGAGAGATCAAAGGGAAGGGCAAGGGGTAGGGTAGGGATTAGTGAGAGGAGGGGGAAAGATCAAAGAGAAGGGCAAGGAGTGGGGTAGGGATTAGTGACAATAGGGGGAAAAGATCAAAGAGAGAAGTGTGAAAGACTGAACACAAAAGAAGGATTATCAGAAAGCTGCATGGTGTTAGTCATTACCCTCCTGGATGTTGAGACCATGTGGTTGAATAGTCCGAAGACGCTTCATCCACATTTTCTCACGGCTAAGACGGACAGCATTACTACGGTGACCAAGTGATTCTATGCCCAGTACACTCATATCTGATATCGAATGATCAGGGAGATTGAAGTGATACCCAACAGGGGTGTCCATTTTACCGGTTTTGATGGTAGACCTATGGCCATAGATTCGTTTTTTGAGGGTGTTTTTTGTCTCGCCAACATACTGAATATTACAAACTCTACAAGAGATGAGGTATATGATGTTTGAGGTAGTGCAAGTGATAGAGCCATAGGTCGTGTGGGTAGTTCCAGAAGAATAGACTCTTTCAATGGACATTCTTCTGGAACTACCCACACGACCTATGGCTCTATCACTTGCACTACCTCAAACATCATATACCTCATCTCTTGTAGAGTTTGTAATATTCAGTATGTTGGCGAGACAAAAAACACCCTCAAAAAACGAATCTATGGCCATAGGTCTACCATCAAAACCGGTAAAATGGACACCCCTGTTGGGTATCACTTCAATCTCCCTGATCATTCGATATCAGATATGAGTGTACTGGGCATAGAATCACTTGGTCACCGTAGTAATGCTGTCCGTCTTAGCCGTGAGAAAATGTGGATGAAGCGTCTTCGGACTATTCAACCACATGGTCTCAACATCCAGGAGGGTAATGACTAACACCATGCAGCTTTCTGATAATCCTTCTTTTGTGTTCAGTCTTTCACACTTCTCTCTTTGATCTTTTCCCCCTATTGTCACTAATCCCTACCCCACTCCTTGCCCTTCTCTTTGATCTTTCCCCCTCCTCTCACTAATCCCTACCCTACCCCTTGCCCTTCCCTTTGATCTCTCCCTACCAGCTTCACTCTTTGTCCTCTGTTTCTCATCCGTGTCCTATTCACTCTCTCCCCCTGCCTTCGTGTACATGTATCTGTTTTGTCCTTGTCACTCTGCCTTTGAGAAAGGTCCTGCTAGGATCGAAACGTCAGGCCCACTAAATCTTTAAAAATAAAACAACTAATTTTGCATCATACCTTATTGAATGAATTACTGAGTATGATGTAATTGTAAGATCTATGAATATCCTTTTCGTTTTTAGAAACCCATGGACTTGTAGTACGAGGGACCAAGTGTGTAATTTTGTGTGTGCTTTCAATGTGCCCGTGTATATTCCGGTGTAGTTTTTTTCTAGTGAGCAGACCAAGAAACAACTGTAAAATTCTCTCTTTTTTTCATGGATTAATTTGGTCAATTTTAAAAACAGAAAAGAGCTGGTAGAGATACAGCAAGTCATCCGGCGTAGTTCATTATCATTTGAGAAAGTTGACGCTCCACAAACCCCAAAATTCTTGCCTACTTATCGCAGATGCCGTCTTTTGTCAAAGTATTCCGTGCAGGTTTGCGTCCCTGAAAGATGAAAGAGGGAATTTTAGTTTTTAATGCATTCTCTTGGTGGTCACATGACACTTGGTGGATGGAAAGTTTGATAAAAGTTGGTCAGATCCAGTGCTGTTCATAATTGACCATCCCTGATTAGAATACAATTGATTTGTGCCACTTATAGGCCAGAGTTTTTTTTATGACCATTCAGTGATGACCATTCAGTACAATTATAACCCAAGTTATAATCAAATACAGTGTAACCCCTGCCTGACATCAGGAGATGAATTGCTTTACTATGTAAAGTAAGTCATTCTGTGTCGACACTATAAGCATAGAATCGTCAGATTGAGGGAAAAACCAAGGGCACAGGCTAGAATCTTTTAAAGGTTTCATGTAAGCAGGATCTTTAACAGTTTTAGACAACAGTGATATGCAAAAATGTTGCAAACTGCATACTGAATGAAATGACCAAAAAGCGAATATCAGAAATTAAGAGGGTCTCAAGTTTCCTTTTCTAGCAGGACCTTTCTGCCGCCTTCGAGAAAGGTCCTGCTAGGACTGAAACGTCAGGCCCTCCTAATTTTCGATATTTAATTTTAGACAACAGTAAGTGTCAATTCAACCCAATACATTGCAATAAATGTGGGTCCATGGCCATCACTGGATCTGAGCTGAATAAGAACCACCAAAGGGGTTTGTGGAATGGGATGACTGTACATATATAAAACAAATCTACATGGTGAATTACATTTGGATGTTTATATTCCTTACAGGAACCCAAATGTGTCCCCCCAATCACCATGCCAATTTGGTCAAAGTCCTAATTTTTGTAAAAAAAACCAACCCAAATATGCTCTAAAAAAAAAAAGGCATTTGAGGTGTACTTAACTTTTCCCAGATCCCAGAATGGAAAGTTTGAACTGCTAGTTTTTGGAAATGTATAGTCTGTGTGGCAATTTGTTTGGGTGGCAGTTTTTAACTTTTATTACCATGAATTTTTGTTGTTCTCGTTTGATTTAGCGGTAGGCGCGACAGCCAATTTGTCCTAGGTACACCCCCATTTTGGGGTAGTGGAATGGTCTGATACATTGCAAGTTTTAGATTGTTCCATTTGATCGGGTGGCATCCGTACATATCATTTGTAGTGCACCAGCCTTGTGATATATTCACGTTGACTACCCTTCTCGACAAATGGTTTGGTCTTAGTTTAACATTGCTGTGAGAAAAAGTGCTTTAAACCTTTTTTTTTAAATCTTGAAACTAGTTTTGTGCTTACAAAAAATTGCTTAAATGTTCAATGAAAGCATTTCTTGTTTATCTGTCTTTTTTTCCTCTCTACAATAACTTTTAATATGGATGTAACAGTAATGTAATGAACCCTACAAAAACACTGCCAACGCCTTGTGAATCTTGGAACATCTGCCCATGCTGTTCTTAGCAACTCTGAACCAGCCGCCAATTCTGTCACTCTTTGACGAGAGAAATCCTATGCACTTGTAAATATATGTGTAATTAACTGCACAAATTGTTATTTTATGATCCACAGAGAGGGGTAGTGAGTTCTCATCAAGAGTTTCAAGAAACTCACTGAATAGTTTAGTTTGTTTCTACAAACAAAAACAAAAAAGAATTGACAAATTGGCAAAGAAAACTTTGATTCGACTGGGCTTTGAACCCGGAGACCTCTGGATTAACGCACTCGTTATGTTAATCCAGAGGTCTGGGGTTTAAGTCTTGGTCTAGTCCAAGTTTTCGTTGGCATTTTTTTTTCAAAAGTTCCCAGTCAGTTTTTCCTTTGTTTAATTGACTTCAAAAAGAAAGAATTAGAAGAAAACGGCAGCAGCCACAGTAGCAGGCAGCTCTACAGAGCAGGTGCCACCCTGGCACATGAGCATCTATAGTTTGGAAAAGAAAGGACTCCTTTTTAAAGTCCTCCTTCTCGCAGATGATTTGACCCTTAAACGGTTTGTAAATATCACAAGCTGAATTTTTCCAATCAAACATGCCACTCAGTTTGCCTCAAATGTTTGTTATTTTGTAGCGCAAAAAAAAAAACTGGTTTCCTTCCCTCCCTCCACCATCAATGGGCTGCCCCTCTCTTGGGATCGTCCCCGTCAACCCCTGCAGGCAAAATGGAAGAGGCCTAGGCTGTGCCTGTCTCTCTCCCTTTCGCCCGCAGCCGTTGATGGGGATGCCGATTTCTCCTCGGGAATAAAAAAGAAGAAGAAAAAAGCTGACAGAATTCGGAAGCATCCATTCATCCAGAACGGGTTAGCTTTTACTGACTGTACATAAACAGTTTTTTGATAGTGGGAAATTTAATTTGTTCTCCTGAGTCACGGGCAACTCTCTTGTTGGCGGACAACAATAATGGTGTGGTTTTTAAAATTGTAAAGAAATGACATGTAAATTTGATGAATAAGACACCATTTATCAGCTGTGACCAGGAGGTGCAATTTTTTTTCCTCACGAAACATAAAAAAAATAGCAAAAAAAAGGGGGGGAAATTGAGAATTGAAGTCAGCTGTCAGGCTGTGAATCTTCTGGCTGTTAAACCTATTTTTGTGTACAATTTGCCAAATTGTGATTGATAAAAACATTCTTACATGAAGGACAGCATGGGTTTGTATGTTTTTTGTTTTGGTTTTTGTCTCGTCATAAGGCGATGGTACCCGTTTCTGTCATGTAAAAGATTACTTGGGAAAACAATCTCAGGAGTGGATACAATAAATGTTAAAACAGACTTCAAGTGGAAAAAAACCCACAACCGATCTAAGGGCTCTTTTCAACTTTGTTACATGTAATTGTGTTTGAATAGTATATTGTAAAGTAGCCTTTTAGCATTCTTTGGTATTGAGAAATGAGAGACAGAAATATAGAGAAGCATTCCATAACCTGTGTTTTGGTGTGCTTTAATTTGATTTTGTTAGGACTGGCAAGATCCCTTTTATTTTTGCAGTGGGGTTATAAAAAAATTACATTCTCATCACCATCTCCAACCATCCTTGTCCATACGCTGCTCAATCTCAATACCTCATCCTCGAACCTGCTCATCTGTCCAAATATACCTCATCCTCAACCTGCTAATTTTTGTCCAAATATACCTCATCCTGAACCTGCTCATCTCTGTCTGTCCAAATATACCTCATCCTCAACCTGCTCATCTTTGTCCAGATACACCTCATCCTCAACCTGCTCATCTCTGTCCAAATATACCTCATCCTCAAACCTGCTCATCTTTGTCCAAATATACCTCATCCTCAAACCTGCTAATTTTTGTCCAAATATACCTCATCCTCAACCTGCTCATCTCTGTCCAAATATACCTCATCCTCGAACCTGCTCATCTTTGTCCAAATATACCTCATCCTCAACCTGCTCATCTCTGACCAAATATACCTCATCCTCAACCTGCTCATCTTTTTCCAGATATACCTCATCCTCAACCTGCTCATCTCTGACCAAATATACCTCATCCTCGAACCTGCTCATCTTTTTCCAGATATACCTCATCCTCAACCTGCTCATCTCTGTCCAAATATACCTCATCCTCAACCTGCTTATCCTTGTCCAGATATACCTCATCCTCAACCTGCTCATCTTTGTCCAGATACACCTCATCCTCAACCTGCTCATCTCTGTCCAAATATACCTCATCCTCAACCTGCTCATCTTTGTCCAGATATACCTCATCCTCAACCTGCTCATCTCTGTCCAAATATACCTCATCCTCAACCTGCTCATCTTTGTCCAGATATACCTCATCCTCAGCCTGCTCATCTCTGTCCAAATATACCTCATCCTCAACCTGCTCATCTTTGTCCAGATACACCTCATCCTCAACCTGCTTATCCTTGTCCAGATATACCTCATCCTCAACCTGCTCATCTTTGTCCAAATATACCTCATCCTCAACCTGCTTATTCCAGTCCACACCTTGCTCATCCTCATCCAAAAAACCTCATCCTTAACCTGTTCATCTTTTTCCAAATTTACTTCATTCTCACCTCGCTCATACTCGTCCTCATCTTACTCACATTTGCACACACTTACCTCATCCTCAGCCTGCTCAATATCACCACCCTGCTCATCCGCATCTCGTAAATCCCCGTTCACCTCCCGCTCAGCGTCTACCTCCTGCTCATCCTCATTGTCATCCTCTCACTCTCCCCCTAATGGCCAGCAAAGACTTTATCCGCGTTTACACTGGACTAAAATTTAACCGAGACGATGGTTAAATTTCCAATGGTCAAATTTGACCCTTGTTCCCACTTGAACTTTGGAGTCCGTCAATTTTACCGAGACGATGGTTAAAGCCCCTACACAACATTGGTAAGATCGAAAAATAGAAATGTTAACAGATTTACATGAAACTGTTCGAAGATGGTTATAGGAGAAACCTCGCACTGAAAAATGTCTGCCTAAAATGCTGTATTTTTGGAGAAAAGAGTAAAGAAATCATTTACATCTCACCCCTAGATCTAATCATTTTTGTGAAACAAATGAATCATTTTTTCATTATTTTCTTGAGACTCGGTTGGCGGATTGAGCTGAAATTTTCACAGGTGTGCTATTTTATGCATATGTTGAATCAGACAACGTATGGATGAAATTCTTTGACCTCGACCAATGTTGTGTTATCCCTTTAAAGTAACCTAGCTGGCAATATGTGGGTGCTGTGTGTGACCTTTGAGGTTACAAAATGACGTTGTAAGTGTGTGAGATAAGGTCAATGTACATGTACATTTAGCAAGCAACAAGAACCAGATGTTGTGCACAGTGCATACACATACATGTTACTTCATTGGCCGGATGCGTTTTCTTTTACTGAGTCGCATTTTACCGAGTAGTGCGTTTCCACTGGACCAATCGGCTCAGATTAACTTACCTGGTCACTTTTACTGGGCAGAGGTTGGCCGGTAGAAGTAACCATTTGGCTTGATTAAAGTAACCGAGAGGAAATCTAACTGGGCCGTTTCAACTGGACTTGCAACCATCGTCTAGGTTACTTTGACCTAAATATGTCCAGTGGAAATGTTTTATTTTTTTTTAAAGCGACAGTTAAATTCCTCTTTCCTGGAATGGAATTTTGGCTGATGAAATGTCATTCTCCTCCAAACTAGTGGAAGACAAAACCTCAATTTAAAAAACCGAGGGGACCTGATTTTGAGTGATGAGTGAGAGTCAAGGAATCCCAACTCCTTCACCACATTTTGTATGAAAAGGAGGCCCCAATGTCAAGGAACCAAGGGGGCCTGAATTTTTGATTCTGATTGTTTTTAAGATTTGTATTATGGTCATTTTAGTTAGTAAGCAGGTTGAGACAAAAGTGCACCAATATCGAGATATACACGATTACACATGCAACTTTTCCTGAAAACTGTCTATTCACAATTTAATCACGACTTGCTGTTCAAGTCTAA
The DNA here is from genome assembly GCA_949987565.1 of Luidia sarsii. Classification (NCBI taxonomy): domain Eukaryota; kingdom Metazoa; phylum Echinodermata; class Asteroidea; order Paxillosida; family Luidiidae; genus Luidia; species Luidia sarsii. The sequence goes on from OX465118.1 coordinate 5,795,512, forward strand.
ACTACACTTTAATTTACAATTGGAAATCCAACATGTAGACAAGAACAATAGAAATATATATATTTTAACCATCGCCGATGTATTATTAATTTCATTGGCCAAATTTGGTTTGTATACAGAGGGTCAAAACAAAAGAGGGAGACAGAGGCTTGATGATGTAAGGGAATGGACTAACACCCTCCTATATGACTTGATAGGGAAGACATAGGCTAGGGGGAGAGTGAAGGAGATTCATGCATCTGTGCACCGACGGTCGGTGAGACGACGGAGACCAGTGAGTGTCCAGGAATCCCAACTCTTGCATCACATTCTGTATGAAAAGGCGGTCCCAGCGTCCCACACAGGTTGCGTTCAAGGAAACCCTTTCCCTCCTTCCTCGATAATCTGGAAGAAGCAGGACTCAGTCCCAACCCCAGACACACCAGAACAGCTCCAGCCATACTCTGAGGCCTGGACTGCCAATCCTCCAGGTAGCAATCTACCAAGAAAAGCCCTGGGTACAACTGGACAGACTGTGGTCTGGGGCATGGGAGCTATGCAGCAACAACGAAGAAATGAGGCAATCACAGACTCTGACCTCTGTCCACGTGGACAAAAACAAACCCATGAGCACGTCATTAACGAGTGCCCTCTGATGAGACAGTTTGTAACATTTTTTTGCATATTACTGAAGTCTCCTATATCGAAAAAAAAAAGATGAAAAAAAAAATGCCCTCGTCAGTAAGCTCAGGGGATCAGAGGCTCTGCGTGGCCCAACTCCTGATGAGGTGATGAGCAATGGCCATCGGAGGAGGGAACCAGAGGTCTCGGTTCGGGGCTCCGTTCTTGGCCAGAACTTTAAGCGCCTCCTCACGACCCACCCATCGGGAATCCTCCAACTCCGCCTCATCGAGGCTGACCTGAGAACGGAAAAAAAAGGGCCTGACATTTCAATCTTAGCAGGACCTTTTCTCAAAGGCAGAATGACAGAGATATTAACCTATAGGGCCGTTTCCACTACACCAAATAAACGTGATTATTTGGATCACGATTTGAATCGCGATCCTGAGGGCCTTACTTTTTTTTATCCTAGCAGGACCTTTTCTCAAAGACAGAATGACTGGGACAAAAACAAATAGGAAGGTGAGAGTGACAGGGACATGGTTGACAGACAGAGGACAAAGGGTATAGCTGATAGGGTGAGATCAAAGGGAAGGGCAGGGGCTTGGGTTGGGATTAGGTAGTTGGGGTAAACATCGCAGGGAAAGAAGCGCATTTCTCACAAAAGAGAAACAGACTGAAAAAACGGCACAGAAAACTTTGACTGGACCGGGATTGGAGCCTGAGATCTCTGGTTTTGTGTACCAGTGCTTTAACCATCCTAGCTATCGAGCCTTTAGATGGTGGCCTTCCCCAAAAAGTCAAGTCGTCTTTGGCAGAGTGGGGGCGTCAGTCAGAAGCATTCAACCATAAACTGCCACCATCTAAGGGCTGGATAGCTTAGATGGTTAGAGCACGGGTACGCAAAACCAGAGGTCTCGGGATCAAATTCTGGTCAAGTCAAAGTTTCCTTTGTAATATTTTTCAATTTGTTTAAAAGTTTCCCATTAGTTTTTCCTTCATTTGTTTGACTTAAATAAGAAACAGAATGACAAGGACAAAACCAAAACCATTCTGCCTCTGATAAAGGTCCTGCTAGGTTAAAAAAAAATCATGCCTTCCAAATGTTTGATATTTGCATTTTGGTTAACGGCAGTTCACCACTTTGCGCTGGGACCCCTGAATTCCAGGCGCTGGTGGTGTTGCTAAACGAAGACTCTTTTCAGCCTTTTCAGCCTACCGGTGCCTACCTGGTCCGCTGTGCCTGCCTTGAGGTTGGCATGGCAACCCAGCATGAGTGAGCTGGACGGGAAGGCCCAGGACTGGGAGGAATGGTACCTGACCTCATCCACCTCTAGGCCCACCTCCTCCGCTACCTCACGCCTCACCGCCGTCTCCAAAGACTCTCCTGAAATGAATGAATGAAAGGAAGGAGAATATGGGAAAGGGAGGAGGAGAGAAGGAAAACAGCAAAGGAGAAAGAGGAGGTGGTGAGGGAGGGGAAAGAGGAGAGGGGGAGAAGGGGGAGAAAGAGTGGAGCGAGAGGACAGGAGAGGAGGATGAGGGGAAGGAGAGGGAGGAGAGTGAGGGGATAGAGAAAGAAAAAGAGAAGAGAGGGAGAAGGGGAGGGAGGAGAATAGGAGGGAAGGAAGAGAGGGAGACGGAGAGGGAAAATAGTGAGGGGAGAGAGAAAGGAATAGAAAGGAGGGAGAGGGAGGAGGAGAGGGAGGGTGAGGGAGGGAGAGGGAGGATAAGGGAGGGGAGATGGAGGAGAGAAGGAAGAGGATGGGGGAGGAGAGGGAGGAGGAGAGGGAGAGGAAGACAGGGAGGGAGGGTGAGGGTGATGAGTTGACATTAGTAAATGCACCACACTGTTAGTGTTACAACAATTCAGTTTCTTATTCATAACTACAAAATTATAAAACTAAAACTTTAATTCTAAATACCTGTAGACTATCATCTTTCTAAAAATAATTAACCCTAAACTGTCTGAACCTTCAAAAGACCATGACTGCAATTGGGTTGCATTATGCCACAATTACAATACAGGAATAATACAGTAATAAAAATGATATAATATAATGCAGTAATGATGTCTTCATTGCACATGACTTGTGATTTGCGATAAAGGCTTTTGACAATGGACCAACCTGGCTCGACAAAGCCAGCGATGGCGCTGTACATCCCGCCCATGAACTTGGGTTGCCTGACCACCAGGCAGCTGTCGCCATGAGTTACCAGCACTATGGCAACGGGGCTGACCTGATGCAGGAGGCAGAGGGACACAGTAAGGAATGGCAAAACTCGAAGCTGTCATCAACAAGTCAAAGCCACGTCTTCTAAAACCTGTCCAGTCAAAAAGTTTTTCTTTAACCACTTCGCGCCGGGTTTTTTTTTTCAGCGCCGATGACCGCCCTACTGGAGGTTTTGAACAATGCATCATTTTCATATCTCGCTAAAACAATCGGAACAATATATTTATGTGAAATAAATTGATAAGAGTATACTATGGGTACAAGAGAGTAAAACCTCGCACAATTCGGACGTCGTTGTGGCTTTTGTCAAGAGATTATCCATTCGAAAAAGGGCCCTTTGTGCATCGTCAATGGACCGTAACGGATGTGTGTGTGTGCGTGCGTGTACGCTGCTGACAATCCCTGACCGCAGACTCTAGCCTCTACTCCAGGCAGTCAAATCTTCGAGTTGGTCGGCCACAAACGAGCGTACAGATTACAGTAAAGAATGTGGGGGGAATTCCAATGCCAGACCGACGTGCTTTCAGCTGCAGCGCGGTATCCCTCGATCCTCCACAGTAAAAGTCCCATAATTGCACAATTACTGCTGCTAATCTTGCAATTCATGTGGCAACTTGCGTCAAAAAGGGTCTTTGAACTGATTCATATTGCTTTGTTCTAAGCTGAAAAGAGTCTTTGTTTAGAATGTGGACAATAGTGGTGCCCGGATTCGGAGGGCCCCGTTGCATAGGCAATCCAATTGACCTCCGGATTCGGAGGTCCCGGCGCGAAGTGGTTAAAGGGTCTCTGCAATAAATGTCATCTAGGGATTTGATGTGTACAAACATATTGGCAAGATTCTTCGTCGTAGTGGAGTCAGAAATTGGTATTTTTTTTACCTTACAAAATGTCCTTATAAAAATGAGGGCACTATTGTAAGGTCATGTCAGGAACCCACAGTTTAAAAAGCATAAGAAAAACATGAACTTTCAAACAGCAAATTAATCCCTCTGGTTCAGGTTTGATGAAAAACTCCTTCACTAAATGATTATGAGGCATACAGTTTGGTAGTAAATCAGAGAGATGTCTGTAGGGAAAACCATAAACTTTTGCACACAACCAATTGGTTTCTGTTACATTATCCAGTGATGACATCACAAAATAATTTGCTCATGAATATTGAAATTCTCATTAGCATACAAACTTAAAACTTGCAAATACACCCGAAGAACGATTTTTTATATTTTTGATTGTTAGCTACATTGCAAAACAGTTCTGTAGCACGGATTTAAGTGATAAAATGTCTATTGCAGAGACCCTTTAAGCAAATGTTGGTGCTTAAGCGGCTCTATGATATTGGCCCCTTTGGTTCCACAAGGGCTTGGTGTATGCCACTTACAGCTGGGTAGTGTATTGTGTCACAGTCCGGGCAAGTTCTCTTGAATCCAGACGGGTCTTTGTGGGTTCTGCCCCCACAGCTGGGGCAGAACTGGCTCCTGCAATGCCACTGAAGCAAGGGAATACACTGCAAAGAAGGAAGGAGAAAATGTGATTGCCTGACATATTCCATCATCATCCTCTTCTGTCAAAGCAACCACAACACTATAGATATAACATGATGTTTGCGTCAAAGAGAATTTAATTTGAAAAATTGGCAAAGAAAACTTTGACTGGACCAGGACTTGAACCTGAGACCTCTGGATTAACGTATCTTTGCTCTTCCATCAGAACTACCCAGCCCTTAGAATTCGATGGTGGGCTCCCAAATAGTCAACTAGTCACTTAGTATATAATTAAATGAGGGTTTTCCCTGCTCAACAAGCACTGTGCTTTGTACTGACTGTGCTAAGCACTGAATGCCCAATGCGACACAAACATCATGTTGTATCTATGATGCAATGCGGTACCTGCTGCTTTACAATATTTGAATCTGCCACATGACCTCGACCAGCTCTGGTTATGATGTTTCCCGCAAGAAAGCGGGAGTCAAGGATTACAATCCAGCCCGAGCTGCCTGAATTTCTTTTCATCAGACACTGAGCAAAGCACTAGGCATTCAATGCTTATTACACCAAGCAGGGCAAACCCTTATTGAACCACTACACTACATTCACAATTGGCCCTTGAAGAGGTGGGTCGCCACATGAGGAATATTGATACCCTACCCTACCCTACATTACCCTATTCCACCCTACCCTACCCTACCCTACCCTATTCAACCCTACCCTACCCTACCCTACCCTATTCCACCCTACCCTACCCTACCCTATTCCACCCTACCCTACGCTATTCCACCTTACTCTACACTACCCTATCCTATCCTACCCTATTCCACCTTACCCTACCCTACCCTATTCCACCCTACCCTACCCTATCCTACCCTACCCTACGTACCCTACCCTACGTACCCTACCCTATCCTACCCTATCCTACCTTATCCTATCCTATCCCATCCTATTCCATCCCATTCCATCCCATCCCACTCCATCCTATCTATCCTATCCTAACCTATCCCATGACCTCAGCTGGGTAGTTGGGGTACCACCGATACCTGCCTGACCAACTCGTGCCATCTTTCACCGTCTTCTGCGACCCTTAGGGATGCAGTGAAAGACAGGTATGTCCTCTCTGTGATGTTATCTTTCCATTGAGCCCAATGGCTTTGGTCGGTAGGCAGCCCCCAAGACAGAATTGATATGCAATAGGGGCGGGTCTAAAGACAGGTGATTGGTGGTATGAGCCCCTCCCACGCAGGGTAGTTTGCATAATTATATATCATTTGAGTAACTTCCCTCATCCTACCATATCCTCCCCTACCCTACTCCACCCTACCCCACCCTACCCTACCCTACCCTACCTTACCCTACCCTACCCTATCCTATCCTACCCTACTCTACCCTACCCTACCCCACCCTATCCTATCCCATCCCATCCCATCCCATCACATCCCATCCCATCCAATAGCATCCCATCCTATCTTGTCCTATCCTATCCTATGACTCAAGCTGGGTCATTGGAGCACCACCTATGACTTCCTGACCAACTCGTGCCATTTAGCTGTGACCCTTAGGAATGCAGTGAAAGACAGGCCTGTCTCCTATGTGATGTTATCTTTCCATTGAGCTCAAATGGCTTTGGCGCTATATAAACATGATAATTGTTCGTTATGACAGAAGCCTGTACCTGAGATAAGATGCTAGCATCTGCTGAGGAGGCGACAAAGAAAGCTTTCCTGCTGTTCACCACACTGCCTCCCAAAGCCCTCTCGATCCGTGTCTGACCATCCGGCTCAGACCTCGCTGGGAGGTTGATGGCAAACCTTGGTGAGGCGCCCGCGCTCGTTCCGCTCAGAACCACAGATTCCTCGATGGAGAAATCATCTTTGAACATTTCCTGTAGCTCTAAACACAAAAACAAAAACTTCTCAAGTTTTGAAAATGGTGACGAAAATTTAACCGGACTGGGACTTGAACCTGAGATCTCTGGATTAACGTACTGGTGCTCTTACCACCTGAGCTACCAAGTAAGTAGTAGTTAGTAAAACCTAGTAATAACTAATATTAATACAGTAGAATGTCACTATAATGAACATTCTGGGATCCATGAAAATTGTTCGGTATATAGTGGTCGTTCTTTCTAGCAGTTACAGCCAAATATTTTGTACACAAAAATTGATCAATAAAATAACGGCAGGTTATATCCACCCGGCAAAGGCATTCTTCCCCAAAATAATACAAACGCTATTCTTCCGCCTTTCCGGTCCCTTAGTCTGATCGGCTAATTGTCAGTACATCATGTTTACATCATTCATGTTTATGCATGAAATGAATATCACTAGTACCGTAGTAATGAGTAATACTACTAGTAGTAGTATTAGTAGTAGTACTCCTAGTACTAGTAGTACTTCTAGTACTAGTAGTAGTAGTACTTCTAGTAGTAGTACAAATAGTATTAGTAACTAACTAGTATAGGGTTTATCACAAATACAAACAAGGGATTGTATTCGGAGCATTGGGGTCGCTCGCGCTGCAGGCCCGTCAGTGGACTGTTGTTTCCTTAGCTACACGGAAGCGTTGATTGATTCTACATTTCGCCTTTCTTTGCGATGGGGGGCGGTGATCATTAAGCTGTTTGGGGTTGCAATAATGACCGACGTTATCCAGAAAGGTATGATCCATGTTTCTTATATATGTTTGCGTTTTTGTGATGAAGAGAAGAAAAGATATTCCCACCTCAAAAAAGGTTTTATTCACCTGGCAACACCATCCGGGTGAATATACACTTCCTTAAATAGTTGATTGTTAGACAACTTTCCTTCACTTGGTCCTGCTTGAAATCTTACTTTGTGAACTTTGCCATGGTAACGTCCATGGTTTCTTGGCAGCGGAGGGCACAAGAACCGGTTTCAAATCGTAGAGAACTGCAAACTCCCCCCTCGGCCACGCATCCCGGCAGGAGACCGCGTCGTCTTTGAGCTTTTGAATGCGCTTGGCAGCCTGACAATACGGGCCCAGCCCCCCACTGGCATCTTCAGTCTCGCCGGCAATGGTGGTGGCAAAACAGCGGAAAATGAGCCGGTTTGACCACTTTATTGGCTCGGTTACCGCCTGCGGACGACAGCACAACTTCTTCATGATCGGCGCCATCTTTAAAATAATATTGATATACCGCCCTCTCGTGACATTCACAGATTTTCATACACCTCTGAATGAAAAGGAATCTTTACATTTGCAGATAAATAAGCTAGACATCTCATAACTGCTTACATATTCTAATGCCCCGAAATGAATTGCCCCCCGAAATACCCACACTCCAACACAAACCAGATGATTTTATTAAACTATTCCGAAAAAAAAAAAAAAAAATTGACTGGACATGAAAACTTGATGAAGTAGACTACAAAAAGTGATTGATTTGAGTGCAAGTAGTCAGTACCAACTGAGCTATCCAAGTCTAAGATGGGGGCCTTCACCAAAAATGTTGAAAATCTGTTGCGAGCTTCACAACAATTGGTAATTGTTTACATGAAAACGACCATGCATGTTGTCAACTTTCTTGTCTCTATATTTAGCAACTCGATAACGTCATCGTAAACAACGGCCCAACTCGGGTATTTCCGGGTGTTATCTTCGCTGGTCCACGAATCGCGCTGTATCGTGCCTGCAGGGATTTAGGCAGGGGACCAGTCAATCTTGGAAATCCCGGGTTAGCTCGCACGGCTATGCAATACCAATACTAGGGGAGCATGTAGTTTATTTCGAGAGCGATTTTCTGGGAAAAACCGACACAGTATAGCACGAATCAGCCGTGTTATCTCCTCTGATGATCCTGAGTACGGCTTCCCCTGCCCCTTGCCTTCGTAGGGATGTGTTAAATTGGAAGATCAACCCGTCGGTTGGACGTAAGGACGTGTTTTTTCAGGCCCGACAAACGACTACCACGGCGTGGGATCGTCCACATTTTGTGTGCCTCAGTGACATTGATTGTAACACTAACAACACTCAACAGCAACTTGCGCTGCGGGCAGTCATCGCTGTCACTTCAGTTCTGCGGACTTTTCGTGAGAATCCGATGATTTTTTTAGCCCTGTAAGTTGAAAAATTACCCCACAAATGATACCGATTAGATCAATAGATGGTCCGAAGCTAGCTACAGCTACAGTAACGTTACTCTTTAGTTTAGCCCTTTTTTACTCCTTTTATTAGTTTTAATGAATTTTTTTTGGGGGGGATTTTAAATCCAAAATTGTTTGGTTCGTAGAGCCACAGTACCAAGAACACATTAGGTCCAATTAATGTAAATCTAATTAAATATCATCTGAGTAATTAGGAGGACAATGCTATTGCTAGCCTAGGACCATAGAGCTAGGAGTAGGAGTAGGAGTAGGACCTTACACTAGTACTACTAGTACTTAGTAGTACAAGTACAATTCATCATCTTTGAAATTTTGGATGGATCAGACGAGTGCATGGTCTTACATGTAGCAAGGCACTAGTACTAGTAGTACTACTACTACTACTAGTACTAGTAGTAGTAGTACTAGACTACAGTACTAGTACTACTACTAGTTGTACTACTAGTACTAGTAAGTACATGTAGTAGGGACCGAAATGGTTGAACATCAACCCGGACTAATTGTCAGAATGTCAGCGATTTGCGTATCCTAGGTTCAGTTTGAATTAAAGATGGCCGTCTCCATTCGGCTCGTTGGTCCGAAGAGACATGTTCTGCATCAACTTTTTGTAGATTTTGTTTTATCAGTGTTGTGTATTTTGTCTTCTTTTTTGCACCATGGCAGGCACAACCAGAGGCACTAGAAAGTCGGGATGAGTTTTACAAGTTCTACTAAGGAAGTTGGTGACTGGCAGTTACAAGTGACCCTGGGTCAGGGCGGGTTTGGCACTGTGACGCTGTGGAAGAAAAAGGTAATGTCTCTCTCCTCTCTGTCTCTCTCCTTCTCTCTCCTTTCTCTTTCTTTCTCTCTCTGTTCCATTCCCTCTCTCTCCTCTCTGTTTCTCACTGTCTTTCTCTGCCTCTCTCCTTCTCTTTATGTTCTCTTTCTTTCTCTCTCTTCCACTCCCCATCTCGCCTCTCTGTCACGACCATTGTCTCTCTCTGCCACTCTCCTCCTCTCTTCTTTCTCCTTCTTTCTCCCTCTCTTTTACTCCCTCTCTCTCCTCTTTGTCTCTCATTGTCTCTCTCTACCTCTATCCTTCCCCTCTCTCCTTTCTATTTCTTTCTCTCTCTTCCACTCCATCTCTCTTCTCTCTCTGTCTCTGACTGTCTCCCTCTTGCTGTCTCTCCTCCATCTCTCCCTTTCTCTTCCCTTCTCTCCCCTCTCGCTGTCTTTCTCACTGCCTCTCTCTGTCTCTGTCTCTGATCTCTCTCTTTCTCTTCCCCTCCCCTCTCTCTCCTGTCTTTCTTATCTCAGCCTCTCACTGTCTCTCTCACTGCCTCTCTCTGTTTCTGTTTCTGATCTCTCTCTTTCTCTTCCCCTCCCCCTCTCTCTCCTGTCTTTCGTATCTCAGCCTCTCACTGTCTCTCTCACTGCCTCTCTCTGTCTCTGTCTCTTGTCTCTCTCTTTCTCTTCCCCTCCCCCTCTCTCTCCCCTCTTTCTTATCTCAGCCTCTCACTGTCTCTCTCACTGCCTCTCTCTGTCTCTCATCTCTCTCTTTCTCTTCCCCTCCCCCTCTCTCTCCCCTCTTTCTTATCTCAGCCTCTCACTGTCTCTCACACTGCCTCTCTCTGTTTCTGTCTCTCATCTCTCTTTCTTTTCCCCTCCCCCTCTCTCTCCTGTCTTTCTTAGCTCAGTCTCTCACTGTCTCAATCACTGCCTCTCTCTGTCTCTGTCTCTCATCTCTCTCTTTCTCTTCCCCTCCCCCTCTCTCTCCACTCTTTCTTATCTCAGCCTCTCACTGTCTCTCACACTGCCTCTCTGTCTCTCATCTCTCTTTCTTTTCCCCTCCCCCTCTCTCTCCTGTCTTTCTTAGCTCAGCCTCTCACTGTCTCAATCACTGCCTCTCTCTCTCTCTGTCTCTCATCTCTCTCTTTCTCTTCCCCTCCCCCTCACTCTCTTCTCTTTCTTATCTTGGGCTCTCACTGTCTTCCTCTGTCTCTCACCCCACTCTTTCTTTCTCTATCATTCTTCCTCTTTCTCTCTTTCTCTCTTGTCATCTCACTCTCTCCTTTTCTCTCTCCGTCTCTGTCTGTCTGTCTGTCTCTATCAAAGTTAAGACAAATTGAAGGCATCTCAACTTTGGCGATGCCAGTCCTAGGGTGCGACTGGACATAGGATGAGTTACCCTTCCAAAGATGCATCCTAATGTTTCGTGAAATCTGCCAAATTCCTTTTAGATATGTTTTTTGAACTGTTTTTGGAATTTGTTTTCCCCGTTTGTCTCCGGGGTGCAGGATTCGCAGGAGTGTGTCGCCCTCAAGCAGTGCCGAGTCCTCTTGGACGAGAAGAACCGGAAACGATGGAACACGGAGATCGATATCATGAAACGCCTGCGACACCCGCACATTGTGCAGGCAAGGGACGTGCCCCCCGAATTCAAGGTGGGCCAGGGGGAGCTCCCCCTATTGGGCATGGAGTACTGCAAGAGAGGTGACCTGCGTAAGGTATGTTTGACAGCTTGCCTTTCATTTATAGATTTTGTTAAGTTTTGAGGCCTGTGGGAGCTCCCCCTATTGGATATTGGGTCAGTACCCAATATCCAATAGAGGTGGCCCCGATAAGTTATGAGAGTCTGTCATTTAAATTATATGGTCTTTTAAAAAACTTATCAGGAAATTGTGAAATTATTTACATTATTATTATTACTATTTTCTTTTACACAAATTTGAATTTCTTTTAAAAAGAATTACCACAGTGGTCACTTTTCCTCAGTATTTAATCAATATGACTTAATGTATTTTTAAGCAGCAGTCACGATGAATTGTACAATGCATTTGCATCTGTAGCAATCAAGAATTCTATTATTTTGCTATTAATCAAAGTACAGGGTATTCAGTGCTTATCAGGTCGAGCGAAGCTGATGATATGAATTTGCTCTACACGTAGCTCTGTTAACAGTGAACAGCCTGTCTATTGTTACCTCTTGCTTTGTGTGCACATAGGTCCTGTGCAGGCCTGAGAATTGCTGTGGTCTGGTGCAAGACCAAGTCCTGGACATAGCCAAGCACACGTGCAATGGAGTGGAGTACCTGCATTCTCAGCGCATCATTCACCGTGACTTGAAACCAGAGAACATTGTCATCCAGGAGGATGAATATGGAAAGGTAACCATACATCGAGCAGGGCAAACCCTTAACTGAATTACTTTCTTCTTGACACCAACATCATATTACATCTATGATACATTGTGGTGCCCGCCGCTATGCAGGCTCGAATCTACTGCACGACCTTGACCAGCTTGCTTGTCAAGTAGTCATGACAAAGCTTAAGCAAACATTTTCATGCTTACGGCAATTTTGGTACTTAAAGCCCCTACACAACATTGGTCGAGGTCAAAGAATAGCATCCATACATTGTCTGATCCAACATATGCATGAAATAGCACACCTGTGAAAATTTCAGCTCATTCCGCCAACCGAGTCTCGAGAAAATCGTGAAAACCGCTTCATTTGTTTCTCGAAAATGCAGCATTCAACGCCGTACTGTTCCAAAAAACTTTACATTACAACATTTTAGGCAGAAATATTTAAGTGAGAGGTTTCTACTATAACCATCTGTATAAGTTTCATGTAAATCTGTGAACATTTCTGTTTTTCGATCTTACCAATGTTGTGTAGGGGCTTTAAGCGGCTCTATGAAATTGGGCCCAGGTTGTCAGCCACAGCTCCTCTTGTATCCTAAGCTAAGCACCCAGTTTCTGAATACAAGCTGAAAGTACCGGTAATAAGTGCTAATTGAAATCTAGAAAACAAGAAAGACTTGTTAAGATGCTTAGCAGGGTGTCATGCTTAACCACTTTGCGCCGGGTGGTTTTACAGCACCGATGACCGCCATACGGGGGTTTTTGAACAATGCATCGTTTTCAAATCTCGCTAAAACAATCAGAACAATATATTTCTGTGATATTAATCGATAAGGGTATACTATGAGTACAAGAGAGTAAAACCCGGCACAATTCGGACGTCGTTGTGGCTTTTGTCAAGAGATTATCCGCACGAAAAAGGGCCCATTGTGCGTCGTAAATGGACCGTAACGGACTTGTGTGTGTGTGAGTGTACAGTGCTGTCAATCCCTGACCGCAGACTCCAGCCTCCACTCCAGGCAGTCAAATCTTCAAGTTGGTCAGCCCCAACCGAGCGAACAGATTGCGGTGAAGAATGTGGGTGGAATTCCACTGCCTGACCGACGACTGTTGGGCTGTGTGGCATGCCAACACAATGTCCCCCGCGTGCTTTCAGTGGCAGCGCAGTATCCCTCCATCATCCACAGTAAAGGTTCCACAATTGCACAATTACTGCTGCTAATCTTGCAATTCATGTGGCAACTTGCGTCAAAAAGGGTCTTTGTACGGATTCGTATTGCTTTGTTCTAAGCTGAAAAGAGTCTTTGTTTAAAATGTGGACAATAGTGGTGCCCGGATTCGGAGGGCCCCGTTGCTTAGTCAAACCAACGGAGCTCCGATTTTGGAGGCCCCGGCGTGAAGTGGTTAAGCGGCTCCATGAAATTGATCCCAGCTTGGAGGTGAAGAGGTGGATACATCTGCACTTGAACGCAGGAGTCCCTGGTTCATTTGCTGCCATAGCTGACAGGTTTTTGTTCCCTCAGGCTTGCAATCAGGCAAAGCACTGGAAAGGTAGTCACCGATTGCATCTCAGGCAAGGGTGTACCGTTAGATCTCCTTTTGTGAAGATTGAAATGGAAATTGCAAGCTGTTTTAAAGTAAACGTCCAGGTGTTCACTGCAGTGACTATGATTGCATCCACAGACTGTCTACAAGCTCATAGACTTAGGCTACGCTAAAGATTTGGACCAAGGAAGCGTGGCAAGCACTTTTGTCGGAACGCTTCAGTACTTGGTAAGTTTGTGCTTCACAAAATAAATTCTCGGCCATCAGGAATTTTCTCTTCTCCTGACTGGCGTCCCTACCCATTTATCTTCACCTAAATTGGACAGTGCATCATCACTTATATCTTGTGCTGATGATCTGGACATGTATGGATTTAAATGTACCCATTGCTTAATGTATCAGTACTCTAACACCAGAGCTATTCATCCTTTCCAAGGAAGGCAGTCCTTCCATAGGAAGGCAGTCCTTCCATAGGAAGGCCGCTCTTCCCTAGGAGGGCTGCTCTTCCCAAGGAAGGCAGTCCTTCCCTAGGGAGGTCGTCCTTCCCAAGGAAGTCAGTCCTTTCATAGGAAGGCCACTCTTCACAAGGAAGGCTGTCCTTTCCTAGGAAGGCAATCCTTCTCAAGGAAGGCCGTCCTTCCCTAGGGAGGTCATCCTTCCCAAGTAGTAAGGCCGCTCTTCCCTAGGAGGGCCGCTCTTCTCAAGGAATGCAGTCCTTCCCTAGGGAGGCTGTCCTTCCTAAGGAAGGCAGTCCCTCCTAGGAAGGCCACTCTTCCCGTGGATTTTTGTATTATTTTAAGTGAATTTGGCCGAACTTGGATTTGAATCTGAGCCTCTGGATTAATGTCAATTTTTTCTTTGTCTGTGGTCCAGGCCCCTGAGCTCTTTGCTTCGCAGAAGTACAACACCACTGTTGATTACTGGACGCTGGGGACTGTGCTGTTTGAGTGCATCACAGGCACCCGACCATTCTTGCCTCATATGCCCCCTGTACAGTGGTAAGTTGGCCAACCTTTACGGGCCTTGATGCTCTACAAAGACGGATTCGTGTTACAGATATCGCTTGCTCTGTGTCAACGCCTGGGCAATATAGAGTCATTCGAGAACGTGGTCTCTGAATTTTGAAATCATTTGGTATTCCAAAGTCCAATAAAATGCATGATAAATTAAGAATTGAAGAAGATTTGAAGAAAATCTGTCTGTGTGTCTTGAACCCCTCTGGTTTTATGTACCACAGCTCTTACCATCTGAACATTCCAGTCCTTAGATGGTGGCCTTCCCAATTATCTTTGCTTGGGTGGTGGCTAGCCAGAAGCATGTATGCCTGAAAAGCCTGGAAAAGTCATAGAAAATTTTCCAATTAATGCTAACCCTACCCGAACCTTCAAAATACCATGACTGCATTTTATTTTAGTGTTAGGGATAGCTACTTACATTTTGTGATTTATTCTAATTATTTTGATTCTATTTTCAAATTGAGAAATGTTGAACTAACAAATGACAGTGAGGTCCATTCTATTGACAATTGACACTTGTTAAAGAGTCCGAGGAAAAAGAAGGTCCTGGATTTTTGACATTTTACCATTTGACCATGGAAAAGTAATAAAAAAAAGTCACAGAAAAGGTCATGGAAAAGTCACTGAAAAGTCGCAGAAAAGTCATAGAAAAGTCAGAAAATTCGCAGAAAAGTCGTGGAAAATTCACAGAAACGTCATGGAAAATTCACAGAAACGTTATGGAATATCTTTTTTGGATAATGTAGTGACGGAATGAAAGTAAATCAGAGCAGTGAGTTTAATGTGCTCTTTATTGTTCATGTCTTTTTCTTGCAGGCATGGGACCGTCAAAGGGAAGAAAAACACCGAAATATGTGCCTACTTAAACGCACAAGGTTGGCTCACTTTTAAATTGTGTAATTTTAAACCAATAAAGAAGAAGAAAACTGACTGAGTTCTTCAATCCAAGAGAAAAATGCATTTGGCTTGACTTGGAATTTAACCCAGATATTAGGGGCCAATATCATAGAGCTGCTTAAGCGCAAAAATTGTTGAAGCGCAAAAAGTCAGGGTTCGTAGGATCACCTTGTCAACCCAAACTTCACTTTTTGTTTCATGCTAAGTAAAGAAGAGAAGAAAAGCAATTGACATCACATCGTGGTGTGGTTTGTAATCATGTTAACACAAGGGAGACTTTTCCTGCTTAGCAGATTTTCATGCTTAAGCGGCTCTATGCAGTTTGCCCCTGGTTTAATGTACCAGTACTCTACAACCTGAGGTAATGAGCTCCCTCAAAAAATCAACTACATTGTATCTTTGTCGGGGGCTTGGGTGGGAGGTAACATGTCGGAAGCAGTTCACCACGTAACCCTAACCCTACCTAAAACTGCAAATTACTGCAACCCTTTTTGATTTACAAAGTGTTATGGCTGTGGGCTTTGTGCTATTTGTATCACATTAAAAAGTGAATTATTCCCAATATGACTGATAGTCACTAATTGCCTTTGTTTAGTACCGGTATGTCCAACTTGAGTAAAAAGCACCCACCACTCTGCAGCAACTGCTATAATGAACAACTGCTATACCAAACAATTTTCACGGATCCTTGGATGTTTGTTAATTATGGCGACGTTCCACTGTAACTCTAACCTCTTTGAAAAGTATGGCCTTTTTTCAAACCCCGGCTTAGGGTTTTGGCTCCAGCTTCAACTAAAAGCTATCTAAAAGCTGAAAAGAACAAAAATTGTAAATCTGTTGCTAACTGCATACCAACCCGTTGGACCTGTGGTGAAATGCAAAATTGTAGTTAGTGGCCTAATGGTTCGCTCCTAGCAGGACCTTCATCAGAAGCTGAAAGCATGGTTTGGGGTTCTCTTATGAAGTTTGGCTGGCAATCGGGCAAAGCACTGAGCATGGGATGCTATTTGTATGCCGAGTAGGGCAAACCCTTGTTGAATGTGCAAGGTTTTAAGACCAGCAGAGCTTTCTCAGACATGAAGGTGATTCTTGAATTTATACACTTCTCTTCCAGGTGAACCTGTCTGCACGGAGAAACTGCTGACTCCTAATCATCTCATAAAGTAAGACATTCTTTTTTTCATAACTAGGACCTCCAAATTCGGAGTGCTGATGGTGTCGCTATGCATGGGGCCCTCTCAATCCGGGCACCACTATTGTCCAAGTTTGAAACCAAGATTCTTCAGCCTACCATATGTAGCATGGCAAAAGCCACACAGACTTCCAATTGTGCCAGGCTCGACTCACATGCTTACATAGTAAGCTCGTGCGCACATGCTTGAATCACGTGCTGCAACAGTTTGAGGGTGATGGAATAATGGGTTGTGAGGCCGTAGCCATGACAGCATTGCTGTTCTGAAGGAGGGTTTGTGGGGTTTGTACACCATGTATAAGGTCTCTTTAGGAAGATGTATGGTTCTGAAAAGAACCGAGTGATAACTCAACGTTCCGGCCAGTATGCTCTGGCCATCGTCAGGATGACAGGGTCTCCTGACATGGTCAGAGCATACTGGCCGTAACGCTGAGTTACATGTATCACTCAGGTTCTTTTCAGAACCATACCTCTTCTTTAAGAGACCTTATACATGTACATGGTGTCACCGCAAAACCTCCTATATTGTGTCACCCACCATGCAAAACATTGGGAACATTTGCACATCAGAAAACTAGAACAGCAACTTAGTTCAGGCGTATTTCTTTGCTGACAGGTTGTACCAGAACTGTTTTGAGACCCTCCTGAGGCACATGTTGATGTTTGACCCGGAGCACAGAGGCGGCGGTGTGGATGAGAAGACTCGTCGTCCCTCTTGCTTCGTCTTCTTGGACAAAATGATCTCCATGCAGGTAAGTTGGGCTTAGAGGTCAGATGAGCTCATATCAGTTCAGCTTAATTCATCTGAGCTTAGTTCATATGAGCTTAGTTCATATGAGCCTAGTTTATATGAGCTTAGTTTATATGAGCTTAGTTCATATGAGCTTAGTTTATATGAGCTTAGTTCATATGAGCTTAGTTCATATGAGCCTAGTTCATATGAGCTTAGTCCATATGAGCTTAGTTCATATGAGCTTAGTTCATATGAGCTTAGTTCATATGAGCTTAGTTCATATGAGCTTAGTTCATATGAGCTTAGTTCATATCAGCTTAGTTCATATCAGCTTAGTTCATATCAGCTTAGTTCATATCAGCTTAGTTCATATCAGCTTAGTTCATATCAGCTTAGTTCATATCAGCTTAGTTCAGATCTTTGAGCAAGGTCCTGTTATGCAAAATGAATGTTCCTATATTGAGTCGGCAATTAGGTTGCTACATGTTTGCATATCACTTGTGGTTTTTTTTCTGTGTGTGTTTGGTGTTAAGGTGATTAACATACTATGCATGAACAGCGACACACTGCACAGCTATGGGATGAGAGACACTGACAACATGTCCATGCTTCAGAACCAGCTGGAGAGAGACACGGGCATCAGAACCGAGGAGCAAGATCTACTCCTGCCCACCGGTCAGCCCTGTGACCCTGACAATCTGGCCAGGCAGTGTGTCAAAGATGTGGTAGGTCGCACCCCCACTTGCCAGACCTTATGGTTGAGTTTGGGCACACTCGTTCTCGGCTGTTTCATGAACAACAATGGCAAAAAGGTGGTGTGTGATCCTGTTCCAAGTGCAGCGTTCTTGGGTCGTGTGGTTCGAGCGCGAGAACAAGGTTCACGTGTGAAGAACATACCGCCCGAACTCGACCAATGACTCTTAACTCTGGCAGTCAGACCTCACCACACTTAAAGTCGACTCCTGTTATAAAGAGCTAGGTTATAACGACCACTCGGTTATCACGAGTATATTTTCAAAGTCCCGAGCAATTTGTGCACATTTATATGGGGAACTCTTTGTGTATTATGAGCGCGCACATTATGAGACTCTAGTTACAATGAGGATTTTGCCCGACCCAATGCAAATAAAATCATTGTTCTTGACCTATTTATAACAACTTCTTTTGGAAACAATGGGCACCATGGCATGTCAAAAACCAAACCAAGAATTGCGTCTCCCAATGCTGCAGTGCTGCGGTTTCATGTGAACGTTGTTTCATCTTGCGGATATTATTCAATGGGACGGTGTGCACGGTTACAAATCCCCTTATGCTTTCCATCAGTACATTCCACTTAAAATTGTAAAACCCTTCCTAGTTTCAATAGGGTTATATGAATTTTAAACATAAGTGACTTATCCTTAAAGTCCCTACACAACGTTGGTAAGATTGAAAAAATGAAATGTTCACAGATTTACATAAAACAGTTTGAAGATGGTTATAGTAGAAACCTCGCACTGAAATATTTCTGCCTAAAATGTTGTATTTTTGGAGAAAATAATGAAAGAAACCTTTTACATCACACCGAGATCTAAATGTTTTTTTTTTTAAAACAATTTGTTGAATGTTGCATTTTCTTGAAACAAATGAAGTGGTTTTCACTATTTTCTCGACACCCGATTGGCGGATTGAGCTGAAATGTTCACAGGTGTGTTATTTCATGTATATGTTGGATCAGACAACGTATTGATGCTATTCTTTGACCTCGACCAACGTTGTGTTATCCCTTTAAAACCCACTTGAGCCTTATTTCCCATAACTTTGACTCAGACTTCAGTCATGATTTCAATTGACCGCATTTCCGTCGTACATTTCAATGAAGAATGTGTTATTACTACCTCAGTAAAACAGGTCCTTTTTCCTCTTTCATTCTTTGTAGGACAAGCCAGATTTTACCATCTTCTTGTTCAAGAAGGGCTGTGCACCAGAGTCACTGCCAGTGAAACCCAAACCAGACTTGGTCAACATGATCCGTGAGTCATAATGTTTCAGTTTCCTAATCTTCCCTGGAACTGTGAAAAAAACAACCCAGAACCTTATTCTTAACCCGTCTTCCACTACCTTTTTGGTAATTATTATTCTTCATATTATTATTATATTAATGTTTTTTAATGTCAAACAGGTAACTCAAACTGCTCATTTTTATCTGTTAAAACCCTAAAAACTGAAGGGAGCCTGCACCCCTGCCATGAATCTCTCTGTGACGTAAGCGCTCACTCACAGTCGCACAATTCATTGGCCTTCAGTGATTTTCAGGAAATGACTTTGTCGTTCACTTACATCCCTGCCTGTTACCCCGGGATAGAATTCAAATTGTGCCGACATACACAAGTTAAAAATTGTATGTTTTGTAAAGCACATTTAAAAGGTCCCTGCAATTTTATCACTTAAATCCATGCTACAGAACTGTTTTGCAATGTTGCTAACAGTCAGACTGTATTTCACACTCATTCTGGGGGTGTATGCGCAACTTTTCAGTTTTTATACTAATGAGAATTTCAATATTCATGAGCAAATTTGTGATGTCATCACAGGATCATGCAACAGAAACCGAAATGGTTGTGTACAACTGTACAAAAGTTTCTGAAATTGTCTGTTTTTTCCTGCAAACCTATCCCTAAACCTCTTAATTTACTGCCAAAATGTATGCGTCATAATAATTTAGTGAGGGAGTTCTTATGCAAACCCAATCCAGAGTAATTAATTTGCATCATAGATATAACAAGATGTTTGCGTCGAGGAGAATGTAATTCAATGAGAGTTTCCCTTCTATACGTCCGTACTAGAAAGCAGGAGTCGCGGGTTCGAATCCCACCCGGGCTGCCTGAATTTTTTTTATCAGGCATCGGGCAAAGCACTGAACACTCAGTGTTTTTCACGTCAAGCAGGACAAACCCTCATTGAATTAATTTGTTGTTTGAAAGTTTCTTACGTTTTTAAAACTGTGGGTTCCTGACATGACCTTACCATAGTGCCCTAATTTTTTAAGGGTATTTTTAAAGGTAAACAAATAACAGATTTCCGACTCCACTAAGAACATAGAAGCTGCCAGTATATTTTTACACTTCAGATCCCTAGACGACAGCAGAAAAAGAGAAAGACTGTGATATTTATTGCAGAGACCCTTAAACAGTTTTCTGAGACCTTGTTGGATCTGAAGTCGATTTCACAAAACCCATTGTAAGGTGAGTTACGATGCATCGTAAGGGTTTGTGAAATCCACCCCTGGTTCGAATCTGTTTGTGTCTCGTTTCTCCGCAGTTCAAGAACCAACAACCCTTCTCTATTTCAAAGAGAGAAAGAAATCTTGGGGCCAGGGAGTGTTTTTCTGCAGCCAGCAAAGGAAGGAGGCCTCGAGGCTACTAGAAGGGTCTAAGGCAGCAATGTAAGTGTCCTGTACAGTAGGAGGCTGCTAGATAGCACTATGTCTCCAATGTAAGTGGTTTGTAGGAGGCTACTACATAGCACTATCCCAGTAATGTTAGTGTCTTGTAGGAGGCTACTAGATAATAATTACAGCACCAGGCAGCAATGCCTTTTGACTTGAACAGCGCCAAGATAGTTCCTGCTGATATTCTTGTGTCTTGATTTGGACAGGTTGAATCTGATGCGCTGCAATGGGCATCTGACCAACCTGCACAAGGATATGATGGGCAAGATGTTTAAGATGGAAGCCAGGCGAGAAAGCTTCATCTCCAGTCTGAACTTTGACATCGAATCCTACGTGGCCCAGTCATCCTCTGGAATAAGTGAGTAACGTGGCTGTCTCTTTTGGCTTAGTTTTATTTATAGCCTGTTTCATTTCCCTTTATTCTCTAGGGTTGTGATTTTTCATTGGCTTTTGCGTGTCGTGAAGCGTAGTGGAGAAGTCTTACTGTTTGTGCTGATTTGTTTTCTTCTAATTTGGTGTTATTTTTTTCCCAACTTTTTGTGAGCAGTGTCAGGTCAAGGTCGATAAACTTTCTTCGAAACATAAACATATGATGTCACTAGCTTTGATTCAGTTTCTGTTCCCTTCCATTCCCTTCCCTTCCCTGACCTGACTTGACCTGACTTGACCTTTCCTGAACTGACCTTCCCTGAGCTTCCCTGAGCTTCCCTGACCTCCCCTTTCCTCCCCTTTCCTGAACTTCCTTGACCTTCCCTGACCTCTGACCTTTCCTGACCTTCCCTGACCTTCCCTGAACTTCCCTGACCTTCCCCGACCTTCTCTTCCCTGACCTTCCCTGACCTTCCCTGACCTTCCCTGACCTTCCCTGACCTTCCCTGACCTTCCCTGACCTTCCCTGACCTTCCCTGGCCTTCCCTTTCCTGACCCTCTCTGACCTTCCCTGACCTTCCCTGAACTTTCCTTCCATTCCCTGAGGACATTTTTTTAGAACCATCTCAACGATGCTACAGACAATTTCCGTATATTCTTTCCATGCCAAAATTCAGCCAGGAATTACAGCATTATTTTAATTTTTTTCCCACAGCTTCAGAGAAAATGTTCCGCAACTGGAGGCAATCTGAAAAAGAAATCATCGAAGACTTTGAATCGGTATGACCAAGAATGAATGATTTAATTCATTGATTTAAAAGAAATGATTTGAAGTCTTAATGTTCATTGTCCATCATTTCCTAAACAAAGATGTCCATATCGCTTAAAAATCACCCCCATCCCAGCAAAGACTAGTTGACAATTAGGGGATGCCACCATCTAAGTGCCAGATAGCTCAGATGGAAAAACATTGGTACATTTTTCAATTAAACAAAAAAATTGCTGCATGACATTTGACGTGACCAGAGATATGTGTGTCCGTCTTTTTATTTGCTTCGTCTTTGCCAGCTGAAGAAAGTCTTCACTTTAAACGGTCAGGTGAACATCACCCAGACCAAGATAAATGAACTTCAGCGAAGCCCCTTTTACCGACTCAAGCAAGTGGACGGACTGGTTGAGGTGTAAGTTGAATGTCTGTGAGAGGTCTTCTTTTGGAGGGGGGGTTAAGGAAAGAGCATAGGTCTCTGCCTCGTGAGGCTGGTTGCTCAGTCTGCTCATTGAGCCTGTGGTGAAGCCTCACGAGGCCTTGAGGTACATTCTGTTCACTGTAAGATGAGCTGGAGTCATAAACATAGCACCAGTCAGGACTGTGTACTGTTGCTCATGAATTTGCTGCATTTTCGACACAAAATTGGTTGATATATTCACAACTTGCTGCTCATTCTCACCTGAAAATTGTACAGATCTTCAGAATTTGCTGCATTTTTGACCCCGAAACGCTTGATATATTTAAAACTTTCTGTAATTTTTCACCTGAAAAATGTAGAGGTCTTCAAAACTTTCCTGGCCCCCAAAAGGTTGAGGTTTTCTTAATTCTTTGGTAGTGATGCTGGATAAAGTACACACTCTTGAGGGCTTGGGTTCACATCCAACTTTGACCAGGTTTCTTGTAAGTGGTCACGGTTTTTCCTTGCCCTCCATTTGCAGGGAAGTAGCTGCCCAGAAGCTCTATCGGGAGTTGCAGCAGAGCAAGAGTAAGTTCGCGATTCATTCAACAGTAATTACAAACAGCGAGAAAAGGGGATCAAAGTCATGCGTGTTGCTGGTAGCGATGTTTTGGTTGCTAGGACTGCTAACATTCAGTTGTTAGGCCTTCTTCCTAGCAACCAAAACGTTGCCATCAGCAACACGTCATAACGTGACTTTGATACCTTCTTCTCCTTGTCTTTACCACCGCGATTATTAACCCTTTCCTCACCAAATTACGAGGCTTTTTGCCTCAAAAACGAGGTTAATCATATTTGACTTTTGACCCTAAAACCTTTAACCCTCAGAATGACAAGAGAAGTTTTCATCTGATACAATTGAACTTAACAAGTTAAACGTAGAGTACCAATTGATATTCCTACCATGCTCTCTGAAAAAAAAACATTGTATCATTCACAAGTTTTTCATTATTTTGGTCACCCACGTGACTCAGAATGGCTCAGTAAACTGCAATCTGCTTGGCTGGACGGGATAGTGTGGAGACAGTACATTCATGGAGTCTGAGTAGACATTGGTTAGATTCCCTTTGAAGAAGTAGTAGTAGAGGAAGCCTTCTCAATCCAGTGTGGTCATGCCTGTCTTCTTGCAGAGACTGAGGGTGAGTTCACCTTCCAGGACAGTACCAAGATGCATGGCCTCATCATCAAAAGCATCAATTTCCGCGACAAGCAGACCAAGGATTTGTATGGCTACCTGAGGTGAGCGTCTATCATTATTAGATTAGTAAATGAAAAACCAACTGGAAACTTTAGATCAAATGGAAAAAAAATGCAATTTTGTATCTTTGATTGGAGCGGGATTTGATCTCAACTATTTGGGAAGGCCGCAATTTAAGGGCTGACTGGCTCAGATGGTAAGAGCACATGTACTGTACGTTAAGCCAGAGTTCTTGGGTTCAAGTCCTGGTCCAGTCAAATTAATTGACTTCTCCGCAGCTGCAGCGTAGTGAAAATGTCTTTCTATTTGTTCTGTTCTATTTGTTGTTTTTTTCTACTTCTCTCTCCTCCTCCTCCTCCTCCTCATCCTCCTCCTCCCTCTCCTCCATCACCTCCTCTGTCTCCTCCTCTGTCACCTCCTCCGTCAACTCCTCCGTCACCTCCTCCGTCACCTCGTCCTTCTTCTCCCCCTCCTCCCTCTCCTCCCTCTCTCTCCTCCCTCTCCTCTCTTCCTCCCTCTCCTTCTTCCTCTATTCCCCTCCTCTCTCACCTCCTCCCTTGCCTCCTCCTCCTCTCTCTCCTCCTCCCTCTCCTCGGGTAAAAAATCCATTGACAGCACATATGGGGTTCTGCAAGGTTTGTCTAGTAAACCATATTGCACTGACATCATCTTATGAATTTTTATGAGGTCAAAAAGTTCTGAATTTCTGAAGCATTTTCCCAAAACTGTACAAAAGTTTGCAGTAATTTGTTTCTCTTTATAATATTTGTTTTATTTTACGTTATTTTATTTCTTTTCTTTTTCAATTTTCTTTTTCTCACCCAGGAAATTGCTCTTGTGCAAGGCGGAGGCAGAGAAGCTGGTGCCCTTGATCAAGTCTACCATCGAAGAAATGACAGTTCTCGAGAGTCAAATTTTAACCCAACAACAACAGAGACAGAAGGACGTGTGGACACTCTTGAAATATGCGGTAAGGAAGGTAGCAGGCAAACTAGGCATGCACTGGTATTTGCCAAGACTTTTTATATCTATCCATTATATAAACAATTACACCTCCAATATTTTTCTATCAAGTGGTTGCTCACATCAGTAAGACATGGCATTGCCACCACCTTCTACATTTGTCTGTTCTTTCAAGCGGTTGCTCACCTCGGTGAGACACGGCATTGCCACCACCTTCTACATTTGTCTGTTCTGTCAGGTGGTTGCTCAACTCGGTGAGACACAGCATTGCCACCACCTTCTACATTTGTCTGTTCTGTCAGGTGGTTGCTCAACTCGGTGAGACACGGCATTGCCACCACCTACATTCGTCTGTTCTGTCACCTTCTACATTTGTCTTGCATATCTCAGTGAGACACGGCATTGCCACCAACTTCTGCATTTAGACAGACACCCAAGCCTTACTTTTGTATTTTTTTTTTCTAGGTGAATAGAGTCCACAACTCAGGCCAGCCCCCGGTGTCGATGGGACAGAGCTACAGCAGGCAGTCATCCTCGGCCTCTGGTGCTGGCTCCAGCCCTGGTCTGTCGCCTGGTGTGGGGGGCCTGCTGAGCCTCTCGTCCCAGGGCCACCAGTCCCTGTCGGACTCCTTAAGCCTCCTGAACCAGAGCTCCATGGCCAAGAGCAGGTGGGTCAGTCGTCAGAAGGCCAAGTGGGGGGGGGGGGATACTCCATCCTATTCCATCCCATCCCATCTCATCTTATCTCATCCGATCCCATACCATCCCATCCCATCTTGCCTCATCCCACCACATCCCATCCCATCCCATCCCACCCCGTCCCATCCCATCCCATCCCATCCCATCCCTTCCCATCCCATCCCATCCCATCCCATCCCATCCCATCCCATCCCATCCCATCCCATCCCATCCCATCCCATCCCATCCCATCCCATCCCATCCCATCCCATCCCATCCCATTCCATCCCATCCTATTCCATTTCATTCCATTTCATTCCATTCCATTCGATCCCATGCCATGCCATCCCACTCACCCCATCCCATCCCATCCCATCCCATCCCATCCCATCCCATCCCATCCCATCCCATCCCATCCCATCCCATCCCATCCCATCCCATCCCATCCCATCCCATCCCATTTCATTCCATCCCATTTCATTCCATCCCATTTCATTCCATCCCATTTCATTCCATCCTATCCCATCCTATCCCATCCTATCCCATTCAATCCCATCCCATCCCGTCCCATCACATCCCATCCCATCCCATCCCATCCAATCCCATCCCATCCCATCCCATATCATCCCATCCCATCCCCTCTCATCCCATCTCATCCCATCCCATCCCATTCCATTTCATTCCATTCCATTCGATCCCATGCCATGCCATCCCACTCCACCCCATCCCACCCCATCCCATCCCATCCCATCCCATCCCATCCCATCCCATCCCATTTCATTCCATTATATCCCATCCCATCCCACCCTATCCCATCCCATCCCACCTCACCCCATCCTATCCCATCCTATCCCATCCTATCCCATTCAATCCCATCCCATCCCGTGTCATCCCATCCCATCCCATCCCATCCCATCCCATCCCATCCCATCCCATTCCAACCCATCCCATCCTATCCCATCCTATCCCATTCAATCCCATCCCATCCCGTCTCATCCCATCCCATCCCATCCCATCCCACACCATCCCATCCCATCCCATCCCATCCTATCCCATCCCATCCCATCCCATCCCATTCCAACCCATCCCATCCTATCCCATCCCATCCCATCCTATCCCATCCCATCCCACACCATCCCATCCCATCCCATCCCATCCCATCCCATCCCACACCATCCCATTCCATCCCATCCCACACCATCCCATCCGATCCCATCCCATCCCATCCCACCCCATCCCATCCCATCCCATTCCATCCCATCCCATCCCATCCCATCCCATCCCAACCCATCCCATCCCATCCAATCCCATCCCATCCCATCCCATCCCATCCCATCCCATCCCATCCCATCCCATCCCATCCCATCCCATCCCATCCCACACCATCCCATCCCATCCCATCCCATCCCACACCATCCCATCCCATCCCATCCCATCCCATCTCATCCCACACCATCCCATCCCATCCCACACATCCCATCCCATCCAATCCCATCCAATCCCATCCCATCCCATCCCATCCCATCCCATCCCATCCCATCCCATCCAATCCCATTCCATCCCATCCCAACCCATCCCATCCCATCCCATCTCATCCCATCCCACCCCACCCCACCCATTCCACCTCACCGCATCCCATCCCACCTCACCCCATCCCATCCCACCTCACCCCATCCCACTTCACCTCATCCCATCCCATCCCAACCCATGTCATCCCATCCCAACCCAACCCATCCCAACCCATCCAATCCCATCCCATTCCATCTCATCCCATCCCACCCCACCCATTCCACCTCACCGTATCCCATCCCACCTCACCCCATCCCATCCCATCCCACCTCACCCCATCCCATCCCATTTCACCTCACCCCATCCCATCCCATCCCACCTCACCGCATCCCATCCTACCTCACCCCATCCCATACCACCTCACCCATCCCATCCCACCTCACCTCACCCCACCCCACCCCACCCCACCACCTCATCCTTGCTGGACAGATGACTGTATAGAAATTATGTTGATGTAGCCTGAAAAGGCATTGGTTAGATGCTTCTTGACTTCATACTTGCTGCTTCATTTGCTAAATCTTCTCTCTGCCTCATTCCTCTCTGCCCTTGCAGATTCGATGACGTCTTTGGCAGTATCAAGTCTGAGCAGGGAGAGTTACTCAAGATGACAGAATTGCAGGAGTGGCAGTTCCTGAGTAATCCTGATATTAAATGAGGACTTGTAAGTTCATGGGTGAGTTGCCTACATGCCAGCCTCAAGCAAATGATTGGTCTTAACAACTTTACATCGGGACTGCTAAGTGCCCATGGTGTTGCTATGTGCCGGGCCCTCCAAATCCGGGCACCACTTTTCTCCACATTTTTAACAAAGACTCATTTCAGCCCAACCGTAAAACGATATGTATCATACCAAAAGACACACAGACAGTGGTTTGACTCACTTGTACACAAAGTGTACCCCTATTCATTTATTCCACATTATTCCAAATTTGACAATCTTCAGCAGAAGTCTCCGTAGATTTGCAAAAAAATTGTGAAATGGGGACAGTGTTAAGAGACACCGGGTTACTCACTTGGGACAGCCTTGAATTATCGCAAAAAAGTGAGCTGAAAGTCAAATAAGACCCCATCACACTTACCCAGGAAAGCAGGAAGGAAGGAATGAAAAGTATTTGTGAGTGATATAATTTATTGGAAGCGTTTGCTCCAGATTTACCGGTACTTTTATTGCTGTCTTGCTCTTCACGGTAGGTAGCTGGACTCTGATTCCTCGTAGGCATGGCAACTCCTGTGCAATGGTGTGGCAAGGAGCCAGTCTATGCATTGCTGTATACTCCGATCGTACGTCATATGCTGCTTCATTGAGAACAATGGAGACACCTCTCTTTTCTCTCCATATTTTCTGAAAGTGAATGGGATTGTCCACTACAAAGGTGCTGTGTAGTCAAATTTGTTTGGGCAAATTGAAGATTGTGCCATAAAATGGCCAATTTGTGCTCAGTTCTGCTTTTTAAGTTTACCTTGTTTGGATCGTTTGACAATGCAATGTTTATAAAGTTGCATTCATAACAAGAAGGTACAACAAGAAAGTGCAGTTGGGTCATTTCCACTGTGGAAGTAATCGAGATTTGAATTGTGATTCAAAAAACGTTTGTTCTTGTTGGATTTTTTGCTTGTGTCCACGCATGCAAGAAAATTGCAACACAAAATATTCGGATCCAATTGCGGTCAGCAGAATAGCAGTAAGATGGCAGCCTGCCCAAATTGTCCATCTTTGCCGGGGTTGGGGCGCCATTTAGAATCAATTGACCATCAGCTGTCGTACATCTCAAGGGATCATGCCCCCATTTTCATTCACATTCAAGCAATGCATTTTGCAATATTGGTCAGAAGTTCCCCAATCAGTTTTTCCTTTATTTGTTTGATTGAAATTGAAAAAGCTGCATCCACTCTGTGTGATCCCCTGAGCTGCCGTAGCCAGGTTTACAACAATTGGTTGTTTGCACCTGAATGAAAGCAGGGGTGTGATCCCTGGAGATATACGGCGGTTAATGGTTGAATGCTTCTGACTGGCGCCCCCACCACGACAAAGACTAATTGACTATTAGGTAAGGCCAGGTTCTCAGGTCTCAGGTTCAAGTCCCGGTCGAGTCAAAGTTTACTTTGCCATTATTAAAAGCAGTAATTTTCTTTCAAAGCTGGCAATAGCAGTTAGGATCGCATGGATGCAGCTTTTTCAGGCCTTGTTCATAAGGAAAATGAGTAAATCTCTTGCCATTCATAAAGTCAAGTCAAACACTACACATCTGTTCTTATTTTGATTGCACCACATGACTGGCTGGGCATTATAAGGCTGACACATTTAATCAGCCTCTTTAGTTTAGAAAAATAAAATAAACAAACATTGCAGCAACATGTGAAGAAATCTCTGCAGAGAAACCTTCCAATAAACTTGACAGATTTTCGCCATTTGGACAAAACTGAGGAGTAATTCATAATGACCAAAGCTAGGTTTTCTTTAAGCCTTCTTTCACAATTGGGCATGTTTTTTAACTTCCAGGAAAGTCACTGCCGTTGGTGTGATTTTAATGCAGTCCCGTTTGTGGACTATATTTTGTCTTCTGATGAAATTCTCAGGGCATTCATCTGAAAAGCAGGTTGTTGTACACCTACCTTTCTGAAATATGAATTAATAAGTGGATGGTGTATTGTTTAGACACCGTTTTTTTTACAGGTATTCTTAACAAAGGACTGTTTTTTATAACGTGGGAAGCTCCGAATTGCGTTCTCCACAAGAGATTTTGTGGAAAACTTTTACACTGAGGAATCCTTTCATTATTATTATTAATTGAGACGATTTAAATAATGGTGGAAGAGTGTTGAACAATATGAGTTTCCCTAAGGGCATCCCCAACACACCTAAAGCGTAGACGAGACAGAAACAAACAGAGAATGAAAGAAAAAGTAACAGAAGAAACCATCAATGAGACCTAAGAAGTCTTTCAAGTGTCGAAATGCTAGCGCCAAAATGCTAGGCTTTCTGACCTCCGAACTGTGACAAATTATAGTCATTTTTTTAGCCAGTGAACCATTAAGGGCTGTCTTTATATTGTTTTTACAAGGAGGAAGCAATCAAGGAAGGAAGGAAAGCCCTCAAATCATTCAAACAGCAAAACAAAAGCGAACATTTACCAAACCATGATGTGAACGAACACCCTTTGACCAATACAAAGTTACTTCGATCCTGAGGCCTTGGGTTAGAATTACGCCTCGAAGATCATCACTTTTTAAAATAACCAATTGAAAACATGTCAAAGAAAACTTTGACTGGACCAGGATTTGAACCCGATATCTCTGGTTTTGCGTAACAGATGTTTTGGGTTCAAATCCCGGTCCAGTCAAAGTCTTCTGTGTCATTTGTTTTTCAATTTGTTCTAAACGTTCCCACTTAGTCAATTATTTGTTTAAAGAAAAAAAATTAGTTTGAACACTCAGTGGCAGGGCTCTACCGGTAATTTCAGAAGAAAATGTACTACACAACAGGTCTGGTAACTGACGACATTTACTAGATCTCAACTATTTTTTGGCAAGACCTGTGCCATAAATAAAGAAAACAAAAACAAATTTTGCATGCCATAAAATGAATACCATGAGAAAATGCCATTTACTGGTACAGGTCAAAGTCAAATGATTTAAAGAAATAAAGTAATGCTATTAAAACATACCAATTAATCAGACCTCAGCCGTTATATTTCAGTGGCATTTTCTTCATGGTGCAAGAAAAAACCCACTAGACAGCCGGTCCAGTGCAGTCACAATCAGCACTAGACCGTCGCTGAAATCACTAGACTCGGTCCACGGTCTAGTGGATATTTCGAGCCTTGAGTGGAACGAGCAAAAACAAAAAAACAAATACTGACTAAACCAGGACTCGAACCCGAGATCCCTATGGGAATGAGATGTTCCATTGGTTCATAGGTCTCGATTTCAGCTCCCTGCTTTAAGTTTCCCTCTCCCACTCAGTTTTATTAGTAAAGAGAGTGCATTTGGAAGGCTACACAGCTCATTTGCAGTGGACGATTGCATGGTTACTGGAGAAGGAGGGTGTGGAGGATATGTAAAATAAGTTCCATGAATAGAATGATGGAGGTGATGGAGCTGATGATGATAACCACGAGGATGCGTCAATGGAAGAGGTACTGTAATCTTTATACAGCACAAAACCAACAGAATGAAATTGGTGACCTTTGATTTCCATTAAGAATTAGAATCATAGGCCCTTTTCGAAAACCCAGTTTATGCTTCAGCTCCGGTTTCGTCTCTGTCATTCTGCCATCCAAAAGCTGATAACAAAAGGATGGAGTTCTGTGTTGGAAGTTCAAGCTTTGAATTCCCTTTTCCCCCTTTATAAGGCAGCATAACCGAATACAAAGGCCTCTCATTTTCGTGCCATGTACTTTAAATGGACGAGAGAAAGAAAGACAAAGCCATAGCTTAAGCTGAAGCCGGGGTTACGAAAAGGTCCATAGCCACTTCGCATCGGATTACTTTTCAGTTCCCATGACTGACACACGTATTTTTTTTACCTGTAATGTGTCATTTTAAAAACCTCGCTAAACGCCTGGGAACAATAAATATAGTTATGTGTATATGCGAGTCAAACCTGCCACAAACAGACCTTTTGTCAGCTATGTAATGTTCTGTGGTAGTTTGGACATTTCGGCAGGTCCCTGGCACATTTTGGAGGTCCCGCCGGCGCGAAGTGGTTGAGGGCCCTATACAACATCGGTAAAGGTCAAAAGAATGTCACAGTCTGTGTGTTAAACCATTGAACATTCCAAAAAAGAAATCCTGCGAAGGTTTTAGCTCAAATGGTAATCTGAGAAAGTAGAAAAAGGCGAACAACCGTCACGGTTTTCGCACCGTTCTGTAATACATGTATAAGAAATAGTTTATCACTCGCGAGTAATAAACTATTTTTTGTCGATATTTGAGTGAAGATTTCTCGAGAAGTACAGCATCCCAGAGGATTCTATCATGGCCATCTACAAACTGTGAATTAAAAGGAAATCTGCGGACATCGATGTTTTCCGATCTTCCCAATGTTGTATTGGACCTTTAAACAACTGTAATGACCATCGTGATATGTAGTCCGAGTAACTAGGACCCTAACAATCGCCCTTTAAAAAAAATATCGCCCGAAATCTCAATTAAAAAAAAAAAGGCGATTGTAAGAGTCCAAGTTACTCGGACTACGTGATATGTACATGTACGGTGTAAACTATGGAGGTAGCTATTTTGATGACAAAGGATATTAATTGGACTAAGATTTCATGTAAAGTAAGCTTTGATGCCACAATTTGGCCAACCGACACATCTAGGTTTCTAGAAAACTCCAGTCCAGGCGTACGTGTAGTGAGAGTTGTCTGGCTTTCACACTGAGCCGCTAAATACATAGTGTGGGGACCGGTGGCCAGTCTAACTGATTTCCATAGACTGGTTTCCAGTCCCCCATCTTGGCACCGTGTGCCATGCATTATTTTGCGTGACGCAGTGCGAAGGCGGCAACGATTTGTGCAGTCATTTTATCTTGCTCAGTTTAGAAATCGCTTAGGCAATATAATTGCCGTATCTCATGTGGAGTTAAGTCATCCACAAGTCTTCTTGTCCTCGGTACGTTACTATGTAGGCCCTACCATAATTATCTCTTTCATGTGTTTTTCTGTCCTTTTAACTTCCCGGTATTTGTACTGGTTCCCATTGATGCGGTTATCAATGGCATCACGTATTTTGCTACCGTTGGTTTATTGGTGATAATGTCGTGTCTAAATGTTATGGCTATGGCCCGGTAAATACGACTATGGCTGTTTTCGAAATGAAGGCTTAGGCTCGGGCTCAGGCTTCGTCTCCGTCTGATTTAACCTGACAATCCAGCTTGTGGTTTGTTTCCTAATTGGAAGGTTTGTTGGCTTGATAGGTACAGAGTATTCACCAAGAAACCGGGGCCAAATGCTTGTTTTTAGATGCATGTGATATTATAACGAGGAAGATAAATTATGACCGAGCCCAAGCCTTCATTTCGTAAACGGCCTATAGTGCGCCCTCAAGAGTTTGCAACGCGTTGGCTAATCACAATACACGTAATCTTTTGACCACCATTCACCCATTCGGACAAGGTCTTATCGGTGGCATTAGAATGAATGTATAACCAATGTGGCTCGGGCTATGAACTTTGTCCTCTATATAATTACCTTGTTCGGTTGAGAATGACATAGGCAAATGCCTACGTGTGAACATGGATACGTGGTACTTCAAGAAGTCTGTACGATGCAGTCCACCGCATACGATTTGAAAACAGTTTGTCCTAGGCCCTCCCTGGGATGAGGTTGCGCGGTGCTGCCTTCTTGGGAATCAAATAGGATGCGTTCGTAATATTGGGTTCGTTCGATTAGCTTTCTCTGGAGTCTAGGGTTGGCTTTGACGTCATTACCTCAATGTACCACGTGC
This sequence comes from Luidia sarsii, assembly GCA_949987565.1. Classification (NCBI taxonomy): domain Eukaryota; kingdom Metazoa; phylum Echinodermata; class Asteroidea; order Paxillosida; family Luidiidae; genus Luidia; species Luidia sarsii. The sequence goes on from OX465118.1 coordinate 5,828,347, forward strand.
TATCAGGGTTGATCAGGGATATCTCGGGTTTACATGGGGGAGCTTACTGAACGCACTTTCCATGTCAGTATGGCAGAAATAACGACCTAGAATACGTTACGGTTAAAACTGACTGCAAATTTTTCTCTTGTTTTTATTTCAGTGTGAATCTAATGGCCCTACATATAATATATCCGCTTTTCCTATTTTTACCCATTACCCACCCCCCGCAATCATTTTATCAATATTTTTACTGATATCTTCGACACCCGTGGTGGGATAATTTTGAAGGATTGTCATGTCAGGAGTCGACGTGTGAGGGCGCTGTTGGGTATTATGATTATGATTAAAAGCACCAGCATGCTGACCGTACGAATTTGAAGCGATCTATGCGAGTAACCCCTATAAGATTCAGTGAGGATGTCATTGTGGTGATTTTATTACTGTGTACAGGAAACTAAACTCCTCGACAGCTGTACATAATGTATTAAAATAAATCCATAGGCCTACTTGCTAAAAGTGACTATTGGTCTATGTTCCTGTTCTGTTTCGTTGCACAAGTTATGTGTCGATATATTATGTCGTGTGTACTGCTTATGCGGAGGGGAAAGTCGTACGTGGCGTACGCGCACTTGAACGAAACTAGTGGCATAGCACGCCGCGAAAGGACGAGGTACGAACGACAGTCAAGTAACCGCAGGAAGTTTAGAAATGAGAAAGAACACAACCTTTTGCAGTTTTACTCCTTCCTGGCAAGATTTTAGTATAATACCCTCACTGTAAAAGTTTGTGTGAAAAAAAACCCCTGAACCCCAATTAAACCATCAATTGTAATGTAGACAACATCCATGGTCTGGCACAACCACGTGCATAAAAAAAATGGCTTAGTTTTCCCAAACGTTCATGATTTTATGGAGCGTATGTAGGAATATTGAAGTGCATGTTCTGTACACAGTTCCCGCTGTCACTGTTGACCGTCATCCGGTTGACAAATACGCCTCACAAAATCCAATTTTTGGGGCAAGTGTTTGTGTCAGACAATGTCGTTTATCTACATTATAATACATGCAGTTGGTCTATTGCGGATTTAGGGTTTTTTCCACCCTTTTACGGTGAGGGTATTAAACCAAAATCGTTCCTTTTTTCTTTCCACGATAGGATATGTCGATCGCCAAGCGAGTTGGCTGTCTCCTGTTTCCTGTCTTTGTTACTTGAGACGGGCCGGGTGAGGGGGTCTGGTGATTGGAAAGAAACCGGAAATCTCCGCAAGCTCTTGATCAAATCTTTGCGTTGCGAGCGAGCCCTATCCAAACAGAGCTGGCCCACCGACCTCTTCGCGTGGAGGAGAGCGATCCAAATTGAGTTACGCCGCCGGAGACAAACAAAAGCGCTCGGGCACAAGAAGATCTGTGTATTGACCGACCCAAATGGACCCAAATGGGTCCGCCGGCTCGTCGACTTAAAACGGGGACGAACGCCTTGCAAATAGACGTAAAATGGGCAGACAGAGAGCAGGGAATCTGAAGCCATAATCACATTTGCGAGCTTTTGGAGGGTTTCTCTGCTTTTAGTGCCTCACGGTGGCTGTCGATAAAGCGCTCTTCATTCAAAGCTATACAATTCGTGTCAATGCGGTTTGAAGGTTTGCATGGTGGAAGTACCTAGGAGCCGGTAACTCTTAACATTTCGAGCAGTGTTTAGTCGTTGGGTGACCGACGTCAGGATAGTAACGACGGGCAGAGTGCATGTGCCTCCTGATGAGAAGCAGAATATACAAGCCCCTATATGTGGACAACAGAGGGCGCCAGAGCAGGAGTTCACGGAAGTCGCCATTTTGTGGAACCATGGGCAAAATTATGGTTGTTTTCGAAGTGAAGGCTTAGGCTCGGGCTTAGGCTTCGGTCCTATTTATTTTTAATAGTCGTTATAATATACCACAGGCGTCTAAAAACAAGCGTTTTGCTCCAGTTTCTTGGGGAATACCCTGTACCTATCAAGTCAACAAACCTTAAAATTCAGAAATAAACCACAACCTTGATTTTCAGGTTTTGTCAGACGGAGACGAAGCCTGAGCCCGAGCCCGAGCCCGAGCCCGAGCCCGAGCCTAAGCCTTCATTTCGAAAACGGCCTTTGGGTTTCTGTCGCTACGTGTCGTCATAGAGCCTTGGCAGACTGCACGTCGCGTGGCAAGCATACAAACTCCCATTAGTCGGGTCCCTCGTGGGATTACTGTAACCCAACATCAATTTTATCAGGCGGTGCCTGTCTATCGGTTATGTCTGTGATCTCGACAGAACTAGTTCGCGGACATCGATGATAATTGTACTAACGAGGACACACAATTGTACTAACGAGAACGGTCAATGTTTGAGTTGACTTTAAACCATTGCTGGGCTCTTTACCTAAGTAATGAGCCACTGAGATACATGTACATTGACGTACATTGGCTTTCACTCCCTCAGGGTACAGTACACTATTTCCATTCACGATGGCTCCATCGAGCTGTTTATCAAAATGTGTGGACACACAACCTGTTTTTGATAAGGAGTCTGTGTAGGCTAATTAATTGATAGATTCTAGAATAATTGAATCTTAATACAACTTAGGGGCTCTTCAATTTCGTGTTTAATTTTGACCATTTTCTGGTCTTAAATGTGGCTCTATTTGGCTATAGAAGTGGAGGAGTCCATCCCAAAATCCTTGCAGAAATTCGGCTACACATTTCGGGGTTGTTTTTTCTGGGGATAGTTAGCAACAAATCTAATCGGATAAGGGCACAAAAACTTAAAAGAATCTGGGAGATGAAGTTCCAAACTACAATTTTTATGTATAGCTAAAGGAACTGAGAAACCTTTGGGTGTGGGATATTTGTCTTTGAAAGTGAGTTTTTTTTACAGTGTTCAATGGGAGCTCGATTTAGTCTTCTGCTCCCCCACAACCCCGGGCGCCGACAAGATGTCAAACAGCGCCCCCATCGACGGACGTCTTGGACAAGCTCCGGACGCAGCGCGGATCTCTGCGCGCTGAGATCCCGGATGCCAGACGGCTCGATTCGAGTCTGTTGCCAGTTGGCGCTGCCGCCGTTAATCCCCCACGCACTGTTTCCCACGTTGAATGTTCCACCGATTATTAATGTCTCCTGCCCTTTATTGCCCTATTACTCGGTGGATGATGGCCCCGCTGGAGTGCAGATGTGCACAATATATCATACCAAAGAGGCCTATACCGGGACCACGTGCACTACTATACTGTCAACGTGTTTTCCCTGAGGCACACTATACGGATGAGGCTAAGGGACATATCATGGTGAACAATTTTGGGAAAGTCTCAATGGCGTTTCTTGGGATCCTTTCCAATAAGATAAATCGAGGCTGGTTTAATTCATTTCGGAGTAAAGCCATAGCATATCATGCCTTATATTAGTACCGTACCCTTTATTCGATGGTCTATAGTAGTGATGACTAAATGGAATAAAAAATGTTCTGCCAAGATGGAAACGCCAGGGCCTCTATGTATGTCTGAGGTGTGAAATGATTACGATTGAAATGATTATGATTATTTGAGCTCTGATTTAAACTCACTGGTTAGTGAAGCAAGATGAAGAGTGCAGACAAGATGCTAAAGATCTCAATCAAGTAAGGCATTTATTTCACGAAAAAAATCAACAAGTCAAACATTCATATTTATCCTACATTATTTATCAGATAAGGCTTCGAAAACAAGTAACACTTGAAAAATCCAAAAGAAGTTTATCGAATTTTCCCATTGTATTGTGACGAACGTCCACAAAATAATAGTGTTGACAGGTATGTTGATGTAACACCTTTTGTCCATTTGGAGACAGTTAAAATCTCTAATATTTAGCACATTAACAGAACCAGTGTTGTTCCTGGACTAGTATGACTAGCGCATATGTTAGTTGAAGTTGCATCGGAAACAATATAATTTCAAGAAGCTCTACAAGAATTGTTCAAACTGACAGTCCGAAGCAAAAGCACAGTAGCACAGTGAAACATATTTCTCCAAGAAATAACGCTGCGAACAAGTGTAATTTTAATTTTCTTATAATTATTTACTATCACCAACTTGTACACTGGACCTATGCAAAATGCTTATTTTGTTATTTTATTTCAGTTTGTTTATGATGGAATTGGAAGATCTTAATTATTTCACTTCTCCATTTGTTCACAATGAGGTGTATTGTCCCTTAGAATCTGACGCTTCCAGCTGGCTTGGTACCTCTGTGGTCCAATACAGTGTTGATAAACACCAGGACCAACTTGGTGTTTCGTACGGACCCGGATCTCGATCCGTTCGCTGGTTCCAAGCACGCATCAAACAGGCGGGTATCTGGTGCGGATACCAACGAACCACCCAGGGATCACTGATCCGGTTCCGAATACACGTGCAACCAAAAAATGTGCTCTCAATCTACAATACAGAAAACCTTACGCTACAGCACGACGTAAAAAGGGTGTGTACGCTACAATAACCACAACTCTGTAAAATCGATTGATCGAACATAATAATACACAGTTTTACACACGTTGGAGTAGAGGCAGTTGTGCGAACAAAGTCACACAGGACACATGTAATGGGATTGAGATGTAATTTCTTTTCTGTATTCACCAAATCCACATTTTGAATAAACAAAAGAATCTTTACAATAATTAATAAGCAATTGATGCATTTAAACTTTCCTGTACCTTCCATGCACAAACGATTTATACATTTAAAAGGCGAAGTAGCCACAGACCAAAGCGAACAAAGACAGGGGTGACGATAGTTGCCCTTACCAACTTGCTCAAAAATAACAATTTTTCTTGAATCTATACAATTCCTCAGATTTGAAGCGGACCCAGGAACGAACGAAAGAAAGTGGTGGAACCTCCAAATGGGTTTTATCCATTCACGTGTTTTGAAGCGAGGGCGCCACCAAGAGTTGGCGTTAGCACCCTTTAAGAGGATCTGTGCAGACGAACTTTCCGAATTTATAGTCACCCGACGTAGACAGTACAGACATAGGCTCGGAGTGTGGCGCTAACCCTCTCTACCCGTGGTATTCAGTGATGTGAAATGTGTATACAGTAATGTCTGTGTTGACTGATACACAAAGCATCACTTTTCAGGAGCTCGATCGCTTAAAGTTTGGGTAGGTAAAAATGCCGAGCAGGGAATACTTCTAGCGCCCCCTAGTGTTTGCTTCTGCGTTAAGAACAGCACGACAACGAGTAACACCTCTCTGGTGAACTGAACGGAAAACGAAACAAAAGAGGGTACCAGCAATTCATTGTAATCTATGCGCTATGACTCAAATTCTGAGAATCAGCGATGGAGAAACCGCCTTATTTTTGCTACATTTACTCAAAATTTAGACATTTTTACTAGGTCTGATTTTCCCCCAAGGTTTTTTTTTCTCACGTCATGCCACTTTCGCCAATGCTATTGATACGCGTTTTCCGTTTGCATGGGTCTCACCAAAATTTAATACCAAAATATTTCACACTGCTCTCTGACTAAAAAAAAAGACCAAAAAGTCTCAAAATTATCCAAGTAGGATGTTTCATGAAAACAGAGAATGGTCCTGCTAGGATCGAAACGTCAGGTCTCATTTTTTCCCTATTGGTTCTAAATCTCTGGGATATAGACCATTCACTTTAGCTGGTCCAAAACGTGAAACTTTCTCCTTATTGATATCAGGAATGCTTCTTCTGTCATTATTCCCATGAATCGACTCAAACCAATTTGGTTCTAGTATAATCCGTGTCTTTACCTTGCTATTTGTCTAACTATTTCATACTGGGCTTTTCTGTTTTGTACAGGCGATTTATAAATACCCGTTATGATTATGATTATGACTATGAATATGATTATGTTTATGATTATGATTATCATTATGATTACAACCGTGTTATTATCTTAGGGAGATACATTGTTGTTATTAATGCTACCCCAAGGTACCATCCAGGGTAATTACTATGATTATGATGTTTATGATTACGATTATGATTATGATAATGATTACGCTCATGATGACGATTATGATTATTATTATGATTTTGTTTTTTCGTGGGATTTTAACATCGTAAGACATTCCTTCATTGACTGCATTGTACTGGTGATTGTTTATAAAACGCCTGCTTGCGTTTTTAAGCGCCAAACCTTTTTACCAAAAAAGCCCCACAACCCTCGGAATTGCTCGCTACACGGGTGTGTGGGCACGTGCGCGGCTCATCATCGTGACTATGATATTATGCGGGCACCACTTACCAGCCGACCTTTTACTACATCAATGTACCCCTCGGGTTCCTGGTCGTTCCGTAACCAATGAGCCCAATAGCTCCGACCGCCTGTCCATTATCCTAATAATTCTCTGTCGTGGAGCATAATCCCCCCTCTAATTGCCGTATTTTGATCAGAACAACCAGGGGCAAGAATGCATTCTCAGTCGTACGGTCGTTTGATCTTTAATTAATTCACTTCGCTGAAGAGATGCGCATTAATTGGCATTATTCGCTCGACAATGGATCAGCGATCCGTCTCCCATTCCGTAGATGGAGTGAAAAATTCAAATGAACCTGTTAAAATACGACCTTGCGATACTCGGTTCTTTGCGTGATGATATTAGTAAACAATTGTATGAAATATCGTGTGGATAACTAGTTAACGAGGTCAAACCGGAATATTTCAGTCTCAATTGGAGATATCGCGTGGATCATGACATATTTTTAAACTTAGTTCGAGAGACAGCGAGGGAGAGAAAGTGAGGGAGAGGGAGATAGAGAGGGAGAGGGAGAGGGAGAGGGAGATAGAGAGGGAGGGGGAGGGGAGGGGGAGAGGGAGAGGGAGAGGGAGAGGGAGAGGGAGAGGGAGAGGGAGAGGGAGAGGGAGAGGGAGAGGGAGAGGGAGAGGGAGAGGGAGATAGAGAGGGAGGGGGAGGGGGAGGGGGAGAGGGAGAGGGAGAGGGAGAGGGAGAGGGAGAGGGAGAGGGAGAGGGAGAGGGAGAGGGAGAGGGAGAGGGAGAGGGAGAGGGAGAGGGAGAGGGGGAGGGAGAGGGAGAGGGAGAGGGAGAGGGAGAGGGAGAGGGAGAGGGAGAGGGAGAGGGAGAGGGAGAGGGAGAGGGAAAGGGAAAGGGTGAGGGAGAGGGAGAGGGAGAGGGTGAGGGAGAGGGAGAGGGAGAGGGAGAGGGAGAGGGAGAGGGAGGGGGATAGGGAGAGGGCGAGGGAGAGGGAGAGTGAGATGGATAAGAAGAGGGACAGGGAGAGGGAGGAGGTGGTGGAGGAGGAGGTGGACGGGAGGAGACAGTGATGGAGACATTGAGGGAGAGGGAGGCGGTGGGAGGGTGCTTTACCAATCCAAATATCAGGCTGTGGCTTGGGCCTGATCTCCCGTAAAAAGCAAACTTTGTTCTGGAGATTCATTTTCTTGTCTAAGAACATAGTGTCAAATACGAAATTGTGGTGAAATGTCTCCCTTTGAATACCAGTGGCATAACATGTATATTAAACGATTTACATGTATATAAACGAAACCGAGCCCAAAAGATGAGGTCATAAACAACCAGAGTGACTCCCTCGCGCGTGGCCACAGACATAAATAACCTATAGACGGACAACAGCGGGCGCTAGACTGTAATTTCAGGACGCGTGAAAAACCATGGGCAAACTTGTTCGTCACGTCAACAGGCGCACGTACGTACACAAACCCAGTGCACGATCACGCGTACTGGCCCGCCATCCACGAGAATAATGACCGCCAAAGTTGGATTAATTATTATTTCTAATAAAACACCCCAAAACACATGGAGTATGTATTCATCTCTGAAAGGGGCTTTTGATCTCAATCATCATGGTTTCATAAAAAAAAAATCCAGTTTGAATCCATCATTCCGGGATTTCTCCAATATGTTTGTGCACATTGTTCATCTACTTCAGCCCATGGTTTCACATTATTTTAGTCGGGCGCCATCACCATTACAGTATCCTGACGTCGTTTTCCATAGACGTTGTGCATGGCTGTCGGTCTATAGGTAATTATTTTTTATGTCTGTGCGTCCCGGAGATGCGCAGGCGCCCTCCTTTGGCCAGGATTGGTCAGTGCGGAATCGGCTGCCTAGCAACCGCACATGCGTAAACGCCCCTCTCCGCACGCGCAGCTGACCATGCCGCCCGGCCCAAAGAACGAAGCAAAGAAACTCTACTCCAATTTAACAACCACGTGCACGAAACGTTTCAGGAATGTACAGATCTGAATCACGCCATACTAAAAGCGTCCAAACGGCAGAAAGAATATTACACGCAATAAAAACTAAGAGTGACCTATCTCCCACCCACACGAAACTAGCACGTCTATATCTTGTGTGCCCAAATAATACTTCCTGAGATGTTGCAAAAAACGTATTCTTTTAAAATTGTGTTAACCAAGAACCTTACTGTCTTGTGATTGGGCTTCTTCCTGGCCGGTACATACATTGGGTGGAGTGGAAAAGTCTGGTTCGAACGGAAAATTCAATCAATAATATGGAATATTATATACCCCAGGTTTTATTAATTCATTGGCCTCCTCTTCCCTTGATATGGTTTCAAGGAATAAACGGTTAAAGCTGAGGAAGTTGACAGAGAGGACATTTAAGAATTTTAACGGAGAAACCCGCACAGACACTGAAACAAATGAATGGTAAATAATCCGTAGTCTCTTCTCGTGCGCAGACTTTCGTGGTCTCTTCTCGTGCGCGGACCTCCGTAGTCTCCACTCGTGCGTGGACCTCCGTAGTCTCCCCCGCGTGCGCGAGCTTGCTCCGTGCCCCCGTGCGTGCTAGCACTGGCCGCCGCGGAGTGTCTGCTTGATCCAAGGCATGTACTTCACCACCTTGGTGTAGACGGTGGGGATGGGCTTGTCGGGGCTCCCGTTGCAGAAGTAGTTGTGGCCCCAGGAGACGACACCCCAGGCCACCCACTCGCCGCCGTCGCCCTGGCACATGAGCGGGCCGCCCGAGTCGCCCTTGCAGGCGTCTGCACGCTGCTTGCCCGTCATGGAGCCGGCGCATATCATGCGGTCCGTGTACAGGTCGCCGTAGGCGTCCCGGCACGACTTGGGGTCGAGGATGGGCAGTCTGGCCTCGTGCAGAACAGCCGGGTGCTGCGAGTTAAAGTAGGTCAGCGGATCTAGCCACGAAAGAAGAAAAAGAAAAGACCAAAAATGAAAACGGGAACAATTAGTCGAGAAGGCTAGAGCTACCTTGTTAATATCAAGTAGGAGGTTTTCAGTGACACCTTGTACACCATCTCTTATAACAGAAGGAGTATGGCTCTGAAAAGAAGACCGGTAACTCAACGTTTCGGGTAGTGTGTACTCTGCCTGTGGTCAGGAGACTGCTGTATTCCAAAACCTGACGGCGGGCAGAGCACACACTAACCGAAACGTTGAGTTACCGGCTCTTTTCAGAGCCTTACTCTGAGAAGATGATGTACATGGTGTTACATCTAACCTCCTACTTGGCATTTCCACCGTGCAAACTTTCAAATCTTATCTTATTAACATAATTTCATAATTGTAGAAGGCCTGACGTTTCGATCCTAGCATGACCTTTCTCCAAAGCAATCGAACTTTAAATGATTCTGCGAGGATGTGATCAAAACGTCAGAGTGGATTTTACAAAGCAGACGCATCGTAACTTTACTTACGATTGATAACTCATCGTAAATAAGTGATATGCAGTACGTTTTATGTGTATCGTACATTGTCTTGTGAATGATAGGTCGTAAGTTAAGATGGGTTTGGTGAAATCGACTACAGGTCCTCTACTGAGTTTTTGGTCATTATAAACAGTGATCAGTCTTATATGAAAGACACCCCTTTACACCCCCGCTCTCGAATCTCCGCGAGTTATAGCCTATAGGCAAAAGCTATAGCCTAAAATAGTCTTATTTCGAGGAAGTGCGGCTATAGCCTCTGGTTTTACTAGGAGGAAGTGCGGCTATAGCCTCTGGTCTTACTAGGAGGAAGTGCGGCTATAGCCTTTGGTCTTACTAGGAGGAAGTGCGGCTATAGCCTTTGGTCTTACTAGGAGGAAGTGCGGCTATAGCCTCTGGTCTTACTGGGAGGAAGTGCGGCTATAGCCTCTGGTCTTACTAGGAGGAAGTGCGGCTATAGCCTCTGGTCTTACTAGGAGGAAGTGCGGCTATAGCCTCTGTCTTACTAGGAGGAAGTAAGGCTATAGCCTCTGGTCGTACTAGGAGGAAGTGCGGCTGAAGCCTCTGGTCTTAACTAGGAGGAAGTGCGGCTATAGCCTTTGGTCTTACTAGGACGAAGTACGGCTATAGGCTCTGGTCTTACTAGGAGGAAGTGCGGCTATAGCCTTTGGTCTTATTTCGAGGAAGTGCGGCTATAGGCTCTGGTCTTACTAGGAGGAAGTGCGGCTATAGCCTTTGGTCTTACTAGGAGGAAGTGCGGCTATAGCCTCTGGTCTTACTAGGGGGAAGTGCGGCTATAGGCTCTGGTCTTACTAGGAGGAAGTGCGGCTATAGCCTTTGGTCTTTTTTCGAGGAAGTGCGGCTATAAGGCTCTGGTCTTACTAGGAGGAAGTGAGGCTATAGCCTTTGGTCTTACTAGGAGGAAGTGCGGCTATAGCCTTTGGTCTTACTAGGAGGAAGTGCGGCTATAGCCTCTGGTCTTACTAGGAGGAAGTGCGGCTATAGCCTCTGGTCTTACTATAGGAGGAAGTGCGGCTATAGCCTCTGGTCTTTCTAGGAGGAAGTGCGGCTATAGCCTCTGGTCTTACTATAGCCTCTGGTCTTACTGGTCTTACTAGGAGGAAGTGCGGCTATAGCCTCTGGTCGTACTAGGAGGAAGTGCGGCTATAGTCTTTGGTCTTACTAGGAGGAAGTGCGGCTATAGCCTCTGTCTTACTTGGAGGAAGTGCGGATGTAGCCTTTTGGTCTTACCGGTGAATCCGAAGCCGACCACGAAGCACCTGTCAGGCGCTTTGAAGAGGTCGGGGGCGCCGCTCTTCTGCTTGGGCGGCAAGCAAGCCGGCTGCACGGCCGGGCCCAGCTGCACGCTCTTCTTGGCCGTCTTCAGGCGAACCAGGGCGATGTCGTCGCGGTACTTGCCGTTGGGCTGGTAGTCCTCGTGCACGCGCACGCATTCCACGCCGAACCGCTGCTCCGTTCCCTCCTTTGTCAGCCGGTCGCGGTCGCCCAGAATCACGGTGACGTCGTTGGGGTTGTGCCTGTCACAATCAGAGTCGATAGGATGCCATTAGCTGTTTCCTACCCGTGACGCCTGCTTATTAGCTTACCATTGCTCTTATCACCAAAGCTACCAGGTCCTATATCTATTATTCGAATCCGCCACACGACCTCGACCAGCTCGGTGGTCAGGTAGTTGTGACGTCTGTATTAGAAAGCAGCTAGGAGTCACGGGCTCGAATCCCGCCCGAGCTGCCTGATTTGTTTTCATCAGGCATCTGGCAAAGCACTGGACATTCAGTACTTTTCATATCGAGTGATCCCCGAACTGCTGAAGATAAGGTATACCACCTAAACGGGCGATTCACGATAGTGCGCCCTCAAGAGTTTGCAACGCGTTGGCCAATCACAATGCGCGGAACCTATCGAGCACATCGATCTCCATGATTATTAAGGAGATCAATGGTCGAGCCAACGCACGTGTGGATTCGAAAGCACGTGTGCGCGCATTGTGATTGGCCAAAGCGTTGTAAACTCTTGAGGGCGCACTATTGTAAATCGTACGTTTTAGTGGTATACCTTATTTTCAGCAGTTCTGGGATTAGCACTATTATCAATACATGACCGCATTTTACTGACTGTGCCAGAAGTGTTTCTCGATGCTACAATGCTCAAACTATTCGTCGACATCTTGTTTATGAGGCATTTGGTCTCGTGTATACTAGACAGATTTACAAGTTCGTGTCTTGTCTGAGCAGGCCTAGGTGAATGACCCTTCAGTTAGTGACCAGCCTATACGCGCTGCAGACCCAACGCGGCATTTAGTTTGCCCTCAACTCGTGGAATTCATAAATAGAAAGTCCAAGTTGTTATCCATACTGTAAGGCAAGCAGGCTCAGTTTTTGATCTAAGATCTTGCCACCACAGGCGAGTAGGTTGCCAAAAAAAATATATGCACGTCTCTTTAATGCAATTCCCGATGATGTAGTGTGTGGCCGTAGAGTTTATTACACCTAGTCAAACAACTCTCTCTCTCCCTCGTTGCTCGCTGTATTAATCAGTGTGACATATAACCGATCTCCTGATGTCATTAGTCGGACGTGGATCGAAGTTTCGAATTCCTCGGCACCCTTCTCCTCACGGGGGGTGGGGGGACTCCGTTCGCAAACCAGCGAGTAAGATCCCTTCTACACGGGTCCCGAAGTCCTTGAATTTCACCCCGCTCCCCCAGTCTCCCCCGAAGGCATGTCGGACGAAGAGCTCGCTGTCTCCGCGCTAAAAAAAAAACACCAGCGCGGCCAATTAGAGAAGAGAGAACGAAATCGTTGTAAGTCACCGGTAGCGCGACTCCGCGGCACTCCGGAAGGGAGTCGAGAGAAACCAATTAGGATTGAACGACGTATCGCTTTTTCCCTCGCCACTCCGGCGTGTCATTTCATTAAGAGACAGCCGGCCCACTTTACAGCCACCGTCGGTGACTGTTCCCCGTCCACCCTTCCCCTCTCCCGTTCGAAGATTGGCGTCGTTCGGTTCTCGACGTCTGAGATGTAAGCCTTGGGTATAGCTCAGTCTGTCGACTCGAAGAGATATGGAATGAAAAAAAAAGAAGTTCTCTTTGCCATTTTTTTCTTGAAAATTATTCACAAAAGTTCCCAGCAAGTTTTCCATACGTTCGTTCGTGCTTGTGAATCCGAAATCATAGATGGGAGATCCACGTGTAACCAGCTGGTAGTTTTATCATCTTGGGTCCAGGAAAATCTGCTAAGCAGGAAACGTCTGCCTTGGGTAAACAGGATTACAAGTCACACTGTGATGTGAAGTCAATTGCTTTTACTCTTTTCTAAAACAAAACCCCAACATTTTAGGCAGAAATATTTCAGTGCGAGGTTTGTACTAAAACCGTCTTCAAACTGTATAAGTTTCATGTAAATCTGTTAACATGTCTTTTTTTCCAATGTTGTGCACGGGGCTTTAAATAACCTTTTCCTATGAGCTTTTAAGTGTACAATCAATTGACATTTATTTCTCTTAATGTGCATGTAAATTGTATTCACAATTCTTCCACTGGCTGCGAGATGTACAGTTTTTATCAATAAACTATTCATAAAGTTTCGATCCTAGCAGGACTTTTCTCAAAGGTAGAGAAAGGTCCTGCTAGGATCGAAACGTCAGGCCCACTAAATTTTATGATTTGCATTTTGGTAATTTTAGTCAGTAAGCAGTTTGCAACATTTTTGTATATCACAATAAACTATTCAAAAAAATTATAATAATAATTATACAATGGAGGTCACTGACTGACTGATTGACAGATGGAATGAATGAATGGATGGGTGGATAACAGTCACCCATCCAAAAGGAAGTCTATTTTTTATGCGAACGCCTACCAAACTCTATAGCTTCCCTGTGGTCACCCAGGTGGCTGTATCCGGGTAGAGTGCGAAGCGAGGGCAATCATTTTCCTCCATAGAGCAATAATGGTGCGTGTCCTGCATTGTGGAGCGATGGCTGAATACATGTCACTGCACTTAAATCTCACACCAATAAGTACTGCGTGGCTACGTATTGTCCTCCTGTCTGCCATAGGCCGAGTCGAGATCCATTTCTTTATGGCGCAACTTGTAAGAGGTGAATATGTAAAGAATGTACTTACGATGCAATGTGATGCGATGCGATGCGATGTGTTGTGAAGTGATGTGATGTGATGTGATGCGATGTGATGTGATGTGATGCGATGTGATGTGGTGTGGTGTGGTGTGATGTGATGTGAAGTGATGTGATGTTATGTGATGTGAAGTGATGTGATGTGTTGTGATGTGATGTGATGTGATGTGATGTGATGTGATGTGATGTAATGTGATGTGGTGTGGTGTGATGTGGTGTGATGTGATTTGATGTCTTGTGATGTGATGTGATGTGATGTAATGTGATGTGATGTGATGTGTTGTGATGTGTTGTGATGTGATGTAATGTGATGTGATGTGATGTGATGTGATGTGATGTGGTGTGATGTGATGTGATGTGATGTGATATGATGTGATGTGATGTGTTGTGATATGTTGTGATGTGATGTGATGTGATGTGATGTGATGTGTTGTGATGTGATGTGATATGATGTGATGTGATGTGATGTGATTTGATGTGATGTGATGCGATGCGATGTGATGTGGTGTGGTGTGGTGTGATGTGATGTGATTTGATGTGATGTGATGTGATGTGATGTGATGTGATGTGATGTGATGTGTTGTGATGTGATGTGATGTGATGTGATGTGTTGTGATGTGATGTGATGTGATGTGATGTGATGTGGTGTGGTGCGATGTGGTGTGATGTGATGTGATGTCTTGTGATGTGATGTGATGTGATGTAATGTGATGTGATGTGATGTGTTGTGATGTGTTGTGATGTGATGTGATGTGATGTGATGTGATGTGATGTGGTGTGATGTGATGTGATGTGATGTGATATGATGTGATGTGTTGTGATGTGATGTGATGTGATATGATGTGATGTGATGTGATGTGATGTGATGTGATGTGATGTGATGTGATGTGATGTGTTGTGTTGTGATGTGATGTGTTGTGATGTGATGTGATGTGATGTGATGTGATGTGATGTGATATGATGTGATGTGATGTGATGTGATGTGTTGTGATGTGGTGTGATGTGATGTGATGGCGGCCTTCCCAAATTAATAGTCAACTAATATTTCTCGGGGTGGGGGCGCCAGTCAGAAGCATTTAACCATTAACTGTCGTGTGTCTCCAGGGATCATGTCCCCATTTTCTTTCAGATAAACAAATTCCTAAATAAAACAGTACCGAAATGTTAATTGTTAGCGAATTTGAGCGTGAGATGGCTATGAGCCCAGAGTAATCCGACCCGTGAAAGGGGAAAAACACAGGAAGTTGATTTTCACGCCACTGCTGCTGCGCGCGCATCTCATGGGAGACTGGGCACGCGCCGTTGCCAAGCGTCCTTTTGCTTCGACCAATCACGGTCAAGAGTACGGGCAGGCCCAACGACGCCTGGGGCGCGGGTACCAGCGCCTTTTCAGCGGCGTGTCCCGACATCACACAGCTGCGCTGACACCATCGATTCGGATTCATGTCACCGGGATTAATGGGTCTGTGCAATAGACATTTTATCCCTTAAATCCATGCTACATAATTGTTTTGCAATGTTGCTAACAGTCAAACTGTTTTTCACACTCGTTCGAAGTTTTAAGTTATTATGCTAATGAGAATTTCAATATTCGAGAGCAAATTGTTGATGTCATCACAGGATTATGCAACAAAAACCCAATTGTTTGTGTACAAAAGTTTCTGAAAATTTCTGGTTTTTCCTTCAGACCTATCCCTAAACCTGTTGATTTACTGCCAAAATGTATGCTTCATAATCATTTAGTGAAGGAGTTTTTCATCAAACCTAATGCAGAGGGACTAATTTGAAGTTTGAAATTTAATGTTTTTCTTATGCTTTCTAAATTGTGAGTTCCCGACAAGACCTTATAATAGCGCCCCCTTTTTTAAAAGGATATTTTTGATGGTTAAAAAGATGACCACTTTCTGACTTCACTTAGAAAAAAGAAGCTCGCCAATTTGTTTGTACACTTCAGATCCCTAGATGACAGCAGAAAAGAGCTTGACTGCGATATCTATTGCAGAGA
Organism: Luidia sarsii; assembly: GCA_949987565.1. Taxonomy (NCBI): domain Eukaryota; kingdom Metazoa; phylum Echinodermata; class Asteroidea; order Paxillosida; family Luidiidae; genus Luidia; species Luidia sarsii. The sequence goes on from OX465118.1 coordinate 5,844,184, forward strand.
CCTTTCAGGTTAATTAGTGTTAAATCTCCATCTCTTCCTATATTTGAAGAGTTCATTTGCAAAAGCAGTTTTAAAGGCAATCAGACACAACTGGTATTGGCCTAACCGTTGAAATATCCCTTTTTTAGACATTATTAGGTGTGAAATAAGCCGATAAACCTGCGTGTGTTTAGTTATACTGAGCTGTTTTTCAAATCTCTGACAGAAAAGTATAATCATGATTACTGACAATTGCCATGGTGAGTTATCTGCTTTAGGAAATAAACTCATGACTCATGCAATAATTCATGATCAATATTTTGGGCTTCACCTGTCGAAGCAATGGGCTGCCGTCATGACGTAGTCGCTGCTAATGAGGGTGCCGCCGCAGTACGGTTGCTTGCCGTCTTTGGCCTCCAGCTGCACCAGCCAGGGCCAGCGTCCCTCGGCCGTCTCCTGGCCCATCACCACCCGCTTGGACACCTGGGAGTCGCCGGTCATCTGCCCACAAGTATCTGGCCGTTCGCACGGAGAAAAAGAAGAACCCCAAACACATCGTGAAAACAGCAAATGAAAATGTGACATGACTCCATCTGGTCAGTGGTCATATTCCCTCGAAGTTAATGCAATAATCCAGAATTGAGACCATGCAAGTCAATTTTTAACAAGTCAAGTCACAGATCAAATTTCCTCAAGTCAAGACAAGTCCAGACTCATATTTTTTCAAGTCAACCAAAGTCCATGCAGACTCATATTCTCCCAAGTCAAGTCCAAACTCACATTTTCCAAAAGTCAAGTCAAAGCAAGCCAAATCAAGTCACAATTCATTGTGTCAAAGTCAAGGTACACCGCATAGCGTGACAGATTTGTCTTGTAGATTCGGACAATGTATAGTCTGCACTGGTGCGTGGGGCGATATTACGTAATACCGTCAGCAAAGACTGATCCGACTGGGAAATCTTCAAACAATTTGTGAAAAATAGGAAAGTAAATTTTGACTGGACCGGGGCTTGAATCCAGAGACGCTTTGGAACTGTCGACCTATCCTGTTTTCAATCTTCGTACAAACTGGATCTGTTCAAGAGGAACGTGAATAGATACCTTCGTTCCCTTTGACTCTGTTTTCTTTCTATTTCTCTTCTATTTTTCCTGTAGCCATCACCCCGAGTGGCCTTTTAAGGCCTTGTGTTTAGCGATCTTTCATAAAAAAAATAGTCAGTCAACACCCCCACTAGACACTATTTGCTTCCTTGACTTCTAAACAGGGGTCGCTCTTTGTATACAAGCTACATACACGGGGTTATCTTTCGCGTCTGTTTACATTTCAGCCGTCCAGGACCTGACAGAAATGTGTTCCTTGTTTGACTCGGTCTGGCTCAGGGAGAACATTAGTAAAATTACACCGCGTACGGTCGAGTATATTACGGCTGTATGGATTTCTGAAGTCAAACCGGTGCAGTGTCCTTTATTAATATTTTAGACCGGCGTTCTAGTTTTCGGCACCATTAGTGGAGTACGGCCCCGCAATTCCATCGTGAATTATCCATTGTCATTAATGGGGCATAATGCTATGATTCCTCCGCCACATGTGCTCGGAGTAGTGGGTGCATATACCTTGCTCATATCTTGTTTCTACCTATAGGCTTGTGTACCAAGCGCTATCTGCGATTCTCAATCTTTCAGCGGTCAGATATACGGTCGATGAGATGGTCAGCGGACGACAGAGTGAACGAGCGTCGGAAACATGAGCACAGCCCATCAAAGCAGCGTGGTATAGGGAAAACTGTTACTATCCTTTATTTTTAATATCCGCTCGTGCGTACTAATCCAGCACGTGGCAAGGTATATTCCCCAGACTCCGGCAGGTCGTTAAGGGGGAATCTGTGCGTGTACAGAGGAGTAGGGGCAAACACTACTCACGACAGCTGCGAGCCCGACTATTATTGCTTTATCTTACTCCGTTTTAGAATATATTTTTAGGGAGAGCGGGCTCTCGTCCATTTTGCTCGTCCAACCGTGTTCACGGGGAGGATTTCATTCACACTTTTGGTGGGACGCTCAGGATGAGGGCTGTCCATGCAGGGGGCGCTGCCCCGACTGGGGAAGCTCTAAAAGCGATCTCGAGGGGGCGGTGGACATTGAATCACCCCACGTGGGGATTCATTCAACTCTCGCTCGCTCTCTCCCTTTCTCTCATTTTCTCTCCTATTCTCTCTCTCCCTCCCGTATCTTTCCCCCTCTGCCACTCTCTCTTGTCTCCCTTCCCTCTCTGTCTCCCTCTCTCCTCCCCTCTCTGTCTCCCTCTCTCCTTCTTTCTCCCCTCTCCCTCTCCCCCCATCTTTCCTCTCACTGTCCACCCGTCTCCCCCTCTCTTTCCCACACTCTCGCCATCTCTCCCCTCTTTTCCCCTCTCTCCCCACTCTCCCATTTTCTCTTTTCCACTCCCCCTCTCTCCGTATTCTCCCCCACACTCGCCCCTTCTCTCTCTCCCCACTCTTGCCTTCTCTCCCTGTCTCCCCACTCCCTGTCACTCTCTCCTCCTCTCTCCCCTCTCTCCCATATACTCTCGCCCTCTCATCCCTCTCTCACTTCCTCCTCCTCCCCCCTCTCTCCAGGTTGACTACATGTCGCCCCAACCTTTCCGTGAGTTCATCCAAATACTATGAAACAAACCCAAGCCTGGTATAACGCTGAGTGATGAGACGTAATTTTAGGAAAAGTGCAATTTTTGACTGCTTGATTATTATATCAAAAGTCAAAAGCCTTCCGTATTATTGTCATCGGATTACAAATCAAAATAATGGAGCAGCATCTTGATCTAATTTCACCAAATGAGCATTTGAATTTGACTTTTCCCTCAGAATACTTGAAAATACATGTTTATGTTCAAACTTATTAGTAGTGTAAATGATACGACTTGTGATTCCTCTGTAAATATTTATTTTCAATAAATTTGTAACCGAAGGAGACTTGTATAGAACCACGTGACTAATTATAAAGCTTCCTTAAAAATGGGCATTGTATGTAATATGCAAAAATGTTCCAAACTGCCTGCTGACTAAAAGGACCACATTGAAAATAAAAATTATGAGGCTCCCCCTACTTTTTGACATGTTTTATGTAATGAAAAAGTTGACATAGCTTTATTTCCACCATTTTCTGTTTACAACAAACCAGCCGAAAGTATAATCATCTGCGAATCTATTTTTCTTTGCCCCAAATGGGATTTACGCAATGATCTCTGTTTTAGTGTCATGTTACTGTTATGTTTCAGAAAAATCCAATTAGACGATTGTTTGGCTATTTTGAAACATATCTGCAAATACATCTCCAGAATGGTCATCAACCCGTTACGTCAATTATACGTGTTCTATACTGAAAAAAAAAGTTGTAAACCATTTGCTCTGAAGGAACGTCTGCATTCGCGTTGTCAGGACAGCTAATTACGTCCCGCACTTGAAAAATTAACTCTTCTGTTTCTTTCGCACAAACGAAAATAGAGAGAAGCAAATTATTTCTTGAAATGACAAAGAACGATTATACTGGAGCGTTACCTGAAGCAAGGACCTCTGGTTTAAGGTACAAGAGTTCATTTGAATGGACAGCATACAGCTTTTCAGTAGGTTTCATACCTGATCATCTTTCTTTTGTATTCACTACTCCACACTAACACCATGACTAACACCATGCAGCTTTCTGATAATCCTTCTTTTGAGTTCACTCCTCCACACTTTGATCTTTCCCCCTCTCCTCACTAATCCCTACCACCTGCCCTTCCCTTTGATCTCACCCTACTAACTTTCCTCTTTGTGCTTTGTTTGTCATCCGTGTCCTATGCACTCTCTACACCTTCCTTCTTATACGTGTATCTGTTTTGTCCATGTCACTCTGCCTTTGAGAAAGGTCCTGCTACGATCGAAACGTCAGGCCCACTAAATGTTGAGATTTGTATTTTGATAAATTTAGTGAGTAAGCAACAATTTTGTATATTACTTCAGGTTTCATATCTGTTAGTCACTCCACCCTTGTATATCTTGAGCTCTTTCTGTCATCTTCTGAAACGGCTCTTCCCCTCTCTTGCCATCTAGGATCAATATTCGCTTCCTTCCTCTGGCCTTTTTTCCTTCTAATCGTCCCTCAGTGACATCTTCGGAGAGTGCATCATGTCATAGGATATTTCATGTCCGTTTATTTGAATCTATTTGCCAGTTTCGATTAACGGTCTCTGCTCTATATGCTCTTCTCAATGCCTCACCGTTGGTAACTCTTTCAGTCTAACTCATCTTCCCCATCCACCTTCACACCCAGTGCCGAACATATACTACTTAAAAAAACCCGCTTTTCTCTTTCGGTTGTAAAAAACACACTCGGTGGAAGTGTCAACAGTTGCCCGGGTATACCTCCCCATCTTCGCCATTAATGAAACACCCGAGCAATTTCGTTCGCTATATCGGCGTTCCCATCCATTACCTGCACGTACCCGGCAGGTTATCACCAAATCTCCACTCCCTCCCTCGCACGTAAAATAGTCAGCGTTCCTGCTAATTCCCCATCGGGGATCCCAGGTGAAGCGCATCTGTTCGTATGCAGTAACTGCCTCATCGAAGCGCATTAAGCCCTCGGTATATTCGAGCAGGCTTATAGCGTGAATTCCCTGAAGAGCTAGCGGGAATTCCCCCGCCTTCTCACAATCCATCCCCATTTCTCGGTAAAAAATCCCACGTTAATAACTATGCACAGAGCGTGCATAGTGATGACTTTGGCCGTTTTCGAAATGAAGGCTTAGGCCCCGGCTAAAGCTTCTGACATATTTATCTTACTCGTTATAATATTTCAGGTATAGCTCTTTAAAACTTACAATGGGTTTTCCATTTTATCCATCGTAAAGCTTTGTGAAATCCACTTCTGTTCCAACGAACCGGGTACCCGAAACCTGACCGAGGGAAACGGGTACCCGTTCGGATGTATTCGGAAGTATCGGCACCCAAAGAAATCCTGTTTACTTTCCGAAGTAAAACAAGACCGCATTTGTATATGGTTCTAACTTTCTCGCCCTTGAAAGTCAATATAGGCCTAATATTTTCTTAACTAATGTCGGCAAAAGGACACCTTGAAAAACGTTCAAAACCCTTTCGTTAACGATTTTGTGGTTTTCGTTATCCAAAAGCGTTTTTGCCATAAAGGACTGTCTTTCAAGACCTCGGCATTTTTGTTTTCTGTTCTACATTTCGTACGTTTCCCATTGAATTGCGGTTACCCGTGTAACCGAAGATTTCAAAATTCGGGTACCCGGTCCCCCGAATTACCCGATATTGTCCAGGCCTATACAGGCCGCGCATACAGTGCTTTAACCCCACAGCTCATCTTGTCTGGCAAACAAATACGCGAGCATCCTTCTCTCAATACGCGAGGGGAAATGGGTTCAGTGTAAACAAGGTTGTACAAATCCCTCCTCACCTGGAGTCCAGCCGAATTGTGTACATACATGTAGGCCTAAGTGCGAAACGACTTACTGTCTGACAGGCTCGGATTACACCGATAAAGTAGGCCACGCCCCTTGACAAATTGACCAATCACAACGCGTGATTTTAAGGTCCGACAAATTGCCGCCATTTTGTCCGACATAGCGTTTTAAATGTTGTATTCTTTACTACACACTTTTCCTTGTGTTTACCTTTATTTCGTGTGTACCAGGTAATTCCTTTGCAAACCTGCGTTTTATCCTTAACCATTGTCAAGCGGTGTTTATTTATTTTCATTGTAAATCAGACTTTCGATACCTTGGCATGAGAGAAAATGTACATTTTTGGCCTTTTCCCAAACCAAAGTCCAACGGAGCGAAGTGTTTTCGGTGGTTGCGGGCGTGCAGTGGACGTGCACGGCGTGTGGGTGACTCTTTGTGCATGTGCGCGGTTGTTTGGCTGTTGCTTGGTGGGCGTGGCCTACTGGATCGGTGCATTGCATGCAGTGAGCTTTGAAAAAAATGGAGGTAGAGCAGACTCGGATATCTGTCCGTTCAGTGAAATCCAGACTCATTGTCCATTCATTCGTTCGTTCATTTTATTCATCACTTATCAGGTAATCAACAGACAAAAGCACAAAATCCCAAAGTAAACAAAATAAATCACTGTCTATAGACTCTCCTAAAATGGTAAAGAAAGATAGCTTGACGTTTCGATCCTAGCAGGACCTTTCTCAAAGGCAAAATGACAAGGACATGCACAGACTGTCAGGGGAGGGAAAGCCCTGACACACATGACATGTCATTCATCTGTCGTGTGTGTCAGGGCTTTCCTTTCCCTGACTGTCTGTCTATGTCCTAGACACTTTGCCTTTGAGAAAGGTCCTGCTAGGATGGAAACGTCAGGCTCTCTAACTTTTGAGATTTATGTATTCAGGTCATTTTAGTCAGTGAGCAGTTTGCAATAGTTTCTTACTTCACGATCGTTACGATAAGTTCGATGACTAACCTCACCATATGTCAATTCTGAATATGTTTTCTGATGTTGTGGTTTACATTATGAAAAATTGATAGGATTGAAAAACCGCGATGCCCATTATATTAACGAATACAAATTCATGGCATTGGAGTCATTTGTTTTGCATCCTAGACCAAATATCGACGTTGTATTAATGATATGCTCCATTCTTCTATCAGCATGAAAAAAAAAGAGCAAGAGGAAGTAGCCTGGCCGACTCCATGGATGAAGATATAAGGTTACCGATGGTAGGATGCCATTACCGCCTTTCAGATCAATGACGTAAGAAGGTCATGCGATAGCGGAGGAATTCAACGAAAATCGACCAGTTTCATGGCGAGCCTTGCGCCTAAAACCTTACCCTGCTCGATTTTTTTTCGTGTGCGCCACTGCGTAATCATGAATCCCCTCCTTTGACGAGCATTTTGGAGATTAGGATGCAGTGATTCGTATGAAAGATTCATAAGTGACTGCATGCAATTTCGATGAATTTAAAGAAAAGCTGACGGTTTTTGGTTAACGAATTGAAAAGCTGCACGGAAATAAACATTTTCCTGATCCCGGAAGATATACGGAGATAATTAGTTGGTCAATTTTAAAACAAAACAAAAGTGAAAAATGGCGAGGAAAAAGGAAGAGTCAGAATGACATCTCGACATTCTTGAAATACGTGAATGATCCACTCTTTTGCATTTAGAGAGTACTCAATATCTCAGCTGTTTCCACAGACAGTGGTAGATGGTCTCTATCAGGGACCTCGTGGAGTTCACTCGCATCATAGGAACTCAACGTTGAGGCAAAGTCTGGCGATGTGACGCCTGCAATATTATGCTACTCGGGGCTGCCTTTTGCCAGTCATGACACGGTGTCCTGCCAAAAAGTGTCCTTGCCAAATACTGTCCGCTCATTAGCATACTGATCGCTGATTGGTTAGCGTTAGGACTAGGATTAGGGTCGTTAGGGTTAGGGTTTGGATTAGAATTAGGATTGGGATTAGGATTAGGGTTAGGATTAGGGTTGTTTTGGTTAGGGTTAGCGTTACGGTTACAGTTAGAGTCCAACGGTACCAAAGTGCCCAACGTTGCGTGTGTTAGGCCAGCAACCATACACAATGCGTGTGTAGTGCGCAACCATACCCCAACCACGGTGGTTGAATGTCATACGTATTGGACCAATCAGCGATCAGTATGCTAATGAGTGGACACTATTTGGCAGGGGACACTATTTGGCATGACAACGGAACTGCTCCGGCTGTTTTCTGTTCGGTCCGGTGGGCAGGAATCTAGTGCCCTGTGAAGACCTAGGACAATATGCTGAAAAGGTCTCCACAGGAAAATTCTAAAGGTGTACAGGTGTCCATAAGCCTAAGGATTTCACGAAACTGGTATATTTGGAAATAACTCAAAAAGGGGACATTTTTGATGGGTAAGAATCAGTGACAAATAGAAGTGTATTATGTAAGGGACATACGATCCAAATTTCTTCCCAGGAAGATGTGCTTGAAACGGGAGCATGTTTAAAACGACGTTTCTCACTCGGTTGCGTACGTAGTGCACGAGAACAAAGTCATGTTTCCACAAAGATACAGATTCAGGTATGTGTGCTGTGAATATTGTGTACACTTCATCAACCATACAGTGTAACTCTAACCTAGCTAAAGAGATTGCAGGGAAAAACCGCGGAACCAAATCTTGGTGTTGAGCTGCCAAGGGGGTCGTCAATCAAAAGACAACCCATTATCTAGTGGGCTATATCTTCTCATTATCAACGCCAGTTTAGGACCACCAAGAGTGCACGGGATTACACACAGACAACGCCACTCTGCTAATTGGTACCCCGGGGCAATACGTGCTGGTAACCAATCATACCTCAGGGGCCTAACACTGAACCATTCTCCAGAATCTCTGATGTCTAAATTAAAGCAACGTTAGACACAATCTGTCTGTTTCATAGAAGCGCGTAGCTGAAATATGCGCGTGGTTCCCTGTATGGAGGCGAATTTAAAACTGTGTACAACCCTATGGGAAGTGTCTTATTAACCATCGATAAGCATTATTACCGAATTCGAGTGAGACTAATTCCCCATTCTGCGAATTTTTCGGCCATTTTGAATGTTTTTTTGGACGTCACGTGCCACGCAATAAGCGCCAATGGGGGCTCGGTTGTACCATTTCTACACGGGTCAATCATGCTGCCCGTCCACGTCCACACTACGTAACGCTATCGCTTTCAACACGTGTTTAGTATCAACGTGTCCAGCGCTTTAGACGGGTCGACGCCATGCTAAAATCTTGCAGTGTGAACACGTCACAGGGGTTGGACCCGTGTACAACCCGGACATCCTTTCGGCAGTGTGAAAATCACATTGGACTAACACGGCTGTCGTTATACACATCGATGGAGAGTGACCTTCCCGATGAGTGTATTATTGCACTTTTTATTTAAATTTTTTTGCAACTTTACCAGTTCTGCGGAAATAGATACTCAGCTACTTGCGGAAGATTAATTGGAGGTTGTCTGACATTGACATCTCGAACTGTTTCCGTTTGTGCACTGGCGTGTCTGACGTGCGGGCGTATAATGACCGCGGGCAAGGCTCGTGCTAATCTTCCGTTCGCCCTTCGGCTTGGGCATTAACTAGCTGCAAAGGCGCCTCCGAGTTCTTAAAGGTAGAACCTATTGTACATATACGAGAACGCCGCTTTTGCGACCTCTGAGTTGTACCATCTCTAAAAACACCCTAGTGCGTAACAAGATGCGTTAGGTATAATTATATTCGCTTCATCAGCTGCCGCGAACTAGGGATTATTGGCCCAGTGAGGTGTTATGCTGCTGTGATGGGTATATTGCGTTTGCATTTCCACGAATACGAAACTTAAAAGTTAGTAACTCAGCAAAGTAACTCAACGTTTCGGATAGTGTATACTCTGCCCGTCATCAAGAGACTGCCTGTCGTCAGGAAGACTGTCTCCTGACGATGGGCAGAGTACAGACTGTCCGAAACGTTGAGTGACCGGTTCTTTTCAGAGCCACACTCCTTCTCGAAAGAGAAATGTTACATGCCGTCAAACCTTCCACTTAGTATTTCCACCATGCAAACCTTCAAGTCTTATCTGAAAATGTTACTAGCTTTCAAAGTGAGATTCCAAAGCCCATTCCTGCTGCCTAGTTGGTTTCGGCAGTCCGTGGTAATACTGACCATTAGGGCACATTATATATAGGTTTTCCTGGCCAATTTCAGCAAAGAAGCATTCACTTTAGAACTAGGCGCGATTAAATTCGTTTTAAAATGAAGACTCCGATCTGATCTGTGAACAAGGCTAACCCATACATTCTCCTATCTCCTTCATGGTTTGTCTGGGATGGGGGGGGGTTAAGGAACATTTTTCCCGAAGGGATAGGACACCACGACGCCTACAATCAGGCTGGGCTTCTGATGAACACTTTGAGCCCGGTAACACAAACTTCTCTCTAGGTCTGTATGGTCTTCGGGGAGCCATCGATATTTTCCGAAATGTCTGCGCTGTATAGTATAGACGAGCGAAGCAAAATTCTCATTCGAAAGGCGTCAACATTGATCGATGGGGGAAAACGGCGCTCCCACTCCCATCACATCGTGGGCGTCGACAGCGGAGATGAATTAACCGGCGTGCCCACATCCCCCCTCCTATAAGACCAATCGTTCCCTCAACGTGCGACCTCTGGCCTTACGGATGACGAGTGGGATGGCATGTCCGGGACTCCGTAGATACTCCGATCCACGCGGCTATACGGTTAATAGACGGTTACGTTTACTGATTACGTCAGGACTCGTGCGGCGCGCTTGGCCTGTCTGAGCGGTAAGGCAACGCTGCCGTTGTTTTGTTTAAATCTATATTCTGGAAAGCGATGAGTCTCTTGAAAAGTCACTTCTGCCCTCCCCGACCGATCTAATTCCGTCGAATGGACGCAAATGTGATAAGGGATGCGGGCTTCCATGGCAACCCAGCCCGTTGGCCGTCCCCAAAGCGTTGCCCCGCGGGGCCAAGACAAATATTTGTGCTCTGAATTTAGCACTTTCATGGGGACACGCTCTGGTCTGTTTTTCTTTCTCTCGCTGCCGTGTTGACACCCCGGGTGTACGAAAAAGCATCCTTTTTTTCCCCATCTCTCTCGATCTCTCTGTGTATCGCAATGGGCAAACCCTTTGTGCGTGTTCCATATTTTTTCTATCGCGTCCCGGCGGTATTTCCTGCAGATCCCAGCAGTCCTCGGCAAAAATACCCGCCGACACCGGCTGAAAAAATCGAAGGGGAGGACAAGGTTGGAATCGATCTCACCTCGGGGGGGGGGGGGCTGCTCGAATCGTTATTGCTGACCGGCAAAAAGCAAAAACAAGGTTTTAGCTGTCGAGATTGGACCACGAAACATCCGGAGGAAGAATCCTTTATGGCATTTTGCACTTCTCCGGACTCTTCTGAAATCAAGCGGGACCCAGAGGAATGGTCTTCAAATGCCGCTCGAATATTTTGCATACGCTTCCAACCCGTCTCGAGTGATTCTTGCCTACTCCTGATAGCGTATTACCTCTCGGACTGCAGCTCAGAATGAAGCTGGAACACAGTGGGAGTATTTAGAATGCTGTTATAGATTACGGTCCCTGAAGCAGTGTGACATTCCCTATTCCATCGGGGAAGAGTCTGCAGAAAACCGCCCTGTATGCATGGCGATCCCTCATAATATTCGGAGTGTCAAACTTCGAAGACGGAGGACGGAACCGCCAGAAAAGAAAAGATCTGTGAGAGCCCCACATCCCAGCCTGGTTCAACACCCCACACTCCCTATCCTATATCTGTCACAGATATTTCCGGGCGAAGATTGCCTTGTTCAGTCATCTTGGCACTCACCCCCGCTCAGTGATCTGAAGTCATGGTCATCTATCTTAGCCTGCGAAGGACGAACATCAGATTAAAGTCAGAATATTAATTCTTTACTAACTTTACTAACTATGAATATGCTTTCTCCGCCTCTCTGAGCGTGACTAGGAATTTAAGCAGGCCGTGGTGGATGAACAGGAAATATTTCTTTCTTTCTGAATCTTCCGCAGAAATCATCAAACTGGTCAGCTTTTTTATGAATGTAGACTAACACAATATCCCAAAAGGCCACCCAAGGTGAGGGATAAAAGAAAGCAATAAGGAGAAGAACCAGAAGCATAATAGATCAGGAGGAAGAAAGATGAGCGTTTATGTTTCGTTACTTTGAATTGAGACAAGTTACAATACACATGTATCGGTACATGTACAATGTATATTATAAGAAAGGGGGAAACAGGTTGCAGGTAGACAATTCCATAGTGCAGCAGTGCGCGGGAAGAAGCTAGAGGAGTACTGCTTAGTATTGGCTTTAGTTGCCATAACTGCATATGGGTGCATATAAGTGAAGAGAAGCGCGTGGTACGAGCATTGGGATGATCTTGGGGGAACCAAGGCATGAATGCCATTGGAGCATCGTCAATGATAATACCTGTAGAATAGGGCCAGTGAGGCAACAGAGCGACGGTGTGATAGAGGATCTGTTGCTTTTTTTCTAATTAACGCAGCGGCGTAATTCGAGATTAGCCCCCGAGCCAATTTCGGCGGAAGACGCATACAAGCGTAACTCGTCGGAAACGTCATTGCCGGGCAAAGCAGTTCGAACACGACACCGAATGCGATTTCAGGGCCAACTCGAAATCGAGAACCAAACGATACCAGCCCGCTCTCCATGGAGGGGAAAAAACCCAAACCGCCAAAATGAAAATGGTAATTACGAGTGAACTTAAAACGTCCTGTTGCGCTCTCAAAAAGAAGATAAGTCCTCCGAAATTGGGAAATACAATCTTGGACGGAGCGGTCGGACAACTCGGGGTTACGTTGCTCCTAATAGAAACTCTTTTTTTTTTCTCGAGCGCGAAGCTAGGGTAATCTTATTTGCGGAGGTTGGCGACGGAGAATAAATGCAGTTGATTGAGAAACAAAAAAATGCGCAAGTTATCTTTAGACCTGCAAACCGGGGAAGTTGGGGAAACATTATACGGCGGGAGGTCGGCAGCTTAGGAGGACAAGATGGAACGGATTAATCTTAAATTAGTGCCCTTAAGCTAAAACTATAAACTGGAGTCTGCCGTGGTTCATTCTCGTCTTTTCTTTGGCGAGGGAAGGACGCTGTGTCTTAAGACCGTTCTATCCACGAGGAGGAACGCCAATCTACGTACGTCAGTCCATGTTCCATCAGGTCCTATTACGCGCACAAACATCACCCAGTGCGGAAATGTGATGGGTTTTTTTGTTGGCTCTCGCAAACTCCAATTACGAGAGCAATTTCCTCGAGTTTAGGTTTCGGTTCTCGGGACGACGAGGAGATATACAGTGTGTAAAAAACCCCTGAGAAAAACAAGACGAAGAAGACGAAGCTTCATCTGCTTACAGGGGAAGACGAGTCGTACAGGACACGGCTTACCCATTCTTCTCTCTCTCTCTCTCGTTTTCCATGAGCGTCCCATTCTTTTAAACGAGACAAATTAAACATTGTCGCAATTATCGAGCGATGATAACGATTTAAGTGGCAATACTGGGCAAGTGGCAGAGGTAGGATTTGTTTTCGGGATGGGGAGGCTGAGGGTTGAGCGAGCGGTAGGCCTACTTCAAACTGTGCCGAACAAACCGAATCGAATATCTAGAGGACTATTCCTCTATTGAAAAAAATGTCTAAATGGAAATATACAAAACGAAACACGAGATAGTTATGGGGAGGTTGATATATTAATAACCATTTACTTGATTAATCTATGATCATTTTCACGCCATAGTCTAGTATGTTTAATAGCTACCCCATCCATGTATAATCTAACTTTGTGTTCTTTCTCATGTCATGTTCAACTTTTTGTTGAACCTTTTGTTTAACTTTTTGTTTAATCTTTTGTTTAACTTTTTGTTTAACCTTTTGTTTTGATTTGTTTAACTTTTTGTTTTGATTTGTTTAACTTTTTGTTTTGATATGTATAACGTTTTGTTTTGATATGTTTAACTTTTTGTTTTGATATGTTTAACTTTTTGTTGTGATATGTTTAACTTTTTGTTTTTGTATGTTTAACTTTTTGTTTTGACATGTTTAACTTTTTGTTTTGATATGTTTAACTTTTTGTTTTGATATGTTTAACTTTTTGTTTTGATATGTTTAACTTGGTATTGTTCAGGGAGCCTGTACTAGAGTAACTAGACAAGCCCCGCAGTTTACAAGCTCCCTTAATATCAATATCCTTGTCTCTGTTAAATATTATTTGTTCACTTATCTTAAACCACTATGGGAATCTACATTGACTGATATCGAAATAAGGTTAAGTCCAGCCAAGTCAAAAGGTTTGCGGTGACACCATGCAAAGGATTGCTCTGTTTTGAGTGAACGCGGTTCTGAAAGGAAGCGGAGGGTTCTACTCGACGTTTCGAGCAGTATGCTATGTTCGTCTTCAGGAGAACGAGGAAAGTGAACTCTTTCTGCTGAGGACAAGCAGAGCCAACTGTACGAAACGTCGAGTTTAACCCTCCGGTTCGTTTCAGAACCACATCCACTCACAGAAGGGCAACCGTTAAATTACATAGTGTTACCGCAAACCTTCTCGTAACTATAGTACTTCATCCATGCATAGTCTAAAGAGATGAATACAAACAAATCATAGATAACACTGGAAGGTTGGCATGGTGCCAAGTGAAAGTTTTTCGGCGACACCGTGTAACACATCTCTTCCGAGGAGTGTGTGGCTCTGAAAAGAGCCGGTAACTAAAATTACATTTCATCCATGGTATGACTGATGATGACCCGGGATATGTAGAAAGTGATGGCCTTTCCATTCCAAGAGAAAGTTTCCCAAAGTCATATAGAGGGAAAAGATGACAACGAAAAGGATTCGATGACAAAAAAGTCTAACAGAAGAAAACAAAAGAAGAACGAAAACCATGCAGTGCTTTTGATTTTAACACACGCAAATCTGCATTTCAAAAAGTTACAACTACGACTATCCCAGAATCAACACTAGGTTGTTACCGTGACAATTCGAAAGGCGAAAAATCTGCCGATGATGGCTCCGAAGTGTATTTCAGTAACGTTCGGCCTCGTTCGGCCTCATTCGCCTTACAGATCACAAACCGCCATCCCCACTGCGTCAAATGCACAGTGTGCCCTTGCGTTAATGTTTCAGTTTTGTCAGTTGATTGTAATTTTGCTGCTTGAATGAAGACTAATGGGCATGCGCATCAATTCCAATCAGTGCAGACTTCGTTCCAGCTTGGATTTCTGCTATATAGAGTGTCATGAGATATGGCCATGAAAGCGTGCGAGGATGCTGAAATTCTATAATCATGTCGCTATGCGGAATCAAATTAATGCGCCAGCACATTGGTCTCCATTCAAGTCGCAAAATTCCAATTAGCGCGTCCAGATCGCACGATAAAGAACGTAGGCTATAGTGTCTTATTCTCACGTGAACTGAAGCACTGTATATAAACAACAACCGCCATCCCATCTTGCAAAAACACGTGAATTGGACACTCGGTGCTTTAGTGTCAAGAGTGTGTACTCTGAAGGGAATTGTAGACATTTCCCAGATCGGACGAACGTGACCAGCCTTGTTCGGGCGAGCCTGCACCAAACTAGTCCGCCGAGTTACAGCTTACAGTCCGATTGCTATGCACGGCCGATGCTGTGGCGAATGTTGACGCAACGCTTCCTTGCAAACCCCGTATAGCACGGCCGTATTCTTCGAGTTAAAAGGACGGATTTTTTTCTCTCCAGCGAAATCCTATTTTGTTTCCGATCTGGGTTTGCTATCTTTTCTCCCCAAGCTCTCTATAAAGCTCACTGCCTCACATCTCTTGCAATTGAAACCCCCCACGGAAACAGTGTTACCGAATACCGAGCCTTCAAAAGCGGACGGTTTTAGAAGTTATTTGGAGCACAATTTGCGCGAAGGACTCTTTGATATCAAACAAGCATCGACGGTTTCTCTGGCCGAAAACCGACGGTCTAAAATGAACTCGGTCTCTGCCCCTTCTTTTCGCCAGTGAAGACCTCGTGCATCGTATCCAGTTACGTGCTTCTGAAATCGTACTCTCAACCACAAACCTTCCCATTCAATGTTGTAGGTGTCGTTGTGACCGGGATGGGCGAGAGAGGCAATCTCTGCACGAATAATATCCTGCACCAAAAGGTGTCATTTTGAAACACCCGCGGACTCTTATAAATAGCCACTAGTCTACATTTCAAGCGGGGGTAATTCGGAATCAGGCTCCGGCACACTTATTCGAACTCAGCAAGAATTGAGTAGAACTCAGCTGGAAGGAGGAATTTTCAAAATGCCGTTTGAATACTAAGAACTCGCCTCGAACTCGTCTCGAGTGATTCTTGCTTATTCTTGATGGTGTATTAGCTCACGAATGCAGCTCGAATGTAGCTGGAACACAGCAGGAGTAGTTGTAATGCTGTTAAAATGTAATCAGAGTATTCAGACTGAACCTTATGCAATGAATTCTTATATTGATATCATATAATCACTTGGTCACCGTAGTGATGTCGTCGAGCTTATAGGCGAGCTTATAGGCGTTCGATGGTCGAACAAGCAGAAGCGTGCTAAGGTAGGCTACCACTGAAACATGCATTGCAATCCAATGGTTGTCAGAATAAATCAGAAATTAACTGAAAGTGTTCGCCATACGTAAAACTAGCCCTGCACGTTACGCGCTGAACATGCAGTGTTAATTTTCCTTGATGCAAAATAAAATTACCAAAAAAATATCGTATCTGAAAACATAACTTGTTTCTGTCGTATGCTGATCTCATCAGGGTTCCTCAATCGTACAAATCATTCTCAATTGTAGAAAAAAACCTTCCCCGATCAGGATTCGCACTGTTCACAAAGTTCACCCTTAAAAATGAGTTAGAACGGAACCAGAAACGAAACAGCCGTTGCTGAATCGTCAAACAGCCGTCTAGTCTCGAGCGCGGTTCCGGCGATGGGGTTTCGCGTAACTAAGAAGGCATTGACGACAAGCAGTTGCGCTAGCGGGGCCGGAACTGCCGGAACGGTCGGTCGTACGTACGGGGTTAGGAAGGTGGAGGGCGAGATTCAAAAATGGACACAGGGGTGGGGGTGTTGGGTGATAGAGAGAGAGAGAGAGAGAGAGAGAGAGAGAGAGAGAGAGAGAGAGAGAGAGAGAGAGAGAGAGAGAGAGAGAGAGAGAGAGCAACTAAGCCCCAGGGACATAACAACACGGCAACGACACTGTGAGCCTTGCATGAAACGACCAGTGATCCACGACAGGCCGCACGGTGGCGAAACGTAATCATCTCCCGTGTCGAGAAATTACGACACCGAGTCCGCTGGCAAAGGTTGGGCGTATTGTCTGTTCAAGTACGGTACTTTTTTTTTTTGGGGGGGGGGGTGTACGGCCGAACGCCGGCTCCGTAACTGTCACTGAGATGACAGTATGTGATAATTTAACTAAGCAGCCCTTCTGGCAACCTTCCTGGTTGTTACACAAGCAACACACACTGCCATCAGGCAGGATATCTTCATACTCTTATCTCTTATCTCTCTCTCTCCCCTCATATCTTTTCCTCTTCCCCTTTCTCTCCCTTTTTTTTCTCTCTCCCACTGTCCCCCACCCTCTCTCACATCTCTCTCCTTCTCTCTCTTTCTGTTCTCTCTCCATCCCTCTCTCCCTCTCCTTTCTTGCTGTCTCTTCCACTCTCTAGATCTCTCCTTTCCTCATTGCCTACGCTTCTGTCTCCCTCTCTCCACCACTCTCTCCCTTCCCTCCCCTCTCTCCTTTCCCTCTTTCTCTCCCCTCCCTTCCCTTCCTTCTTTCTTTCTCTCTCTCTCCCTTTCTCTTCTCTCCTTCCCCCCTCCCTTCTCCATCTCTCTTGCGCGCACCCCTTCTCTCTTTCTCTCTCTCTTTCGTTCTCTCTCTCTCTTTTGTTCTCTCTTTCTCTATCTTTGTCTCTCTTTCTCTCTCTCGTTTTCACTCTCTTTATCTCTCTCTTTCTCTCTCCCTCTTTCTCTCTCTCTGTCTCTCTCTTTCTCTCTCTCTTTCTATCTCCTTTTCTCTCTTTCTCTCTCCCTATTTCTATCTCTCTCTTTCTCTCTCTCCCTCTTTCTCTTTCTCTCTTTCTCTCTCCCTTTCTTTCCCCCCTTTTCTCTCTCTCTCAATTTCTCCTTTTCTCTCTCTTTCGCTCTCTCCCCCACTCTCTTCCTTCCCTCACTCTGTCTATCTCTCTGTGTGACTCTCTGCTTCTTTTCTCTGTCTGTCAATCCTTTTATTTCTACATTTGCTGCGGTCTTCCTACAGCTAAGCTAGTCGCCCGGGTGTCACTTGAAGATTTCCCGGCCTGCAAGCGTCTCCTTTCCCTAATGGCAGCGGACCATCGGATACATGCTTGACTGGAGTACGAACAAATTATCATGTATCCCAACCCCTCAACGGTACACCCACACCACTTGGCTTCTTGACTTTGACGGAGCCCGCTAGCCACGAGTAGCTTCTCCAAAAGGAAGAGAGGCAAGCTACAAGAAATGCGATTCAAACAAACTGCTGCAAACTAAAAAAATAAAATAAAGATAACCGATTTTTGAGTTGTACAGGGTCTTACGTTTCGGAAAATCTTCCCACAAACTTCTGTGGAAAAAAGAAGATTGTATACACAATCTCAGTCAGATTCCGTGTGTTCCTCACAATACGACTGCTAGATTTTGACCGGCTTTGATCAAAACATCAACTGGCTTTGTTGGTCAACTCAAAAGCAATTATCTTATAACATATCCGTTGCTGTCAGCTAATGTCTGTCACTGTCGGACGTTTTAGGTTGCTGTCGGTTCTTGTCGATTGCTGTCGACTCCTGTCGACGGTTGTCGGGTTTTAGTATGACGGTTGATTTATGCTGGTCCCTGTCGATAAATAAGCTGTCGATTGATGGCGACCGTTGTCGGTCTTTTTGTCGTTGATGTGGTTGATGCTGTTTCTGCTGTTGTTGTAGCTGTTGATATTGCTTATGTTGTTAGTGCTCGTATTGACAACACCGCTGGTAGTGCTCTTATCAATAAATTGTTGTTGTTATTGGTCTTGTAAATAACGTTGTTATTGTTAGTGGTCTTATTGGTAATAATGTTGTTGGTAGTGCCCTTATAAATAATGTTGTTGGTAGTACTCTTATGAATAATGTTGTTGGTAGTACTCTTGTGAATAATGTTGTTGGTAGTGGTCTTATGAATAATGTTGTTGGTAGTGGTCTTATGAATAATGTTGTTGGTAGTAGTCTTATGAATAATGTTGTTGGTAGTGCTCTTATGAATAATGTTGTTGGTAGTGCCCTTATGAATATTGTTGTTGGTAGTGCTCTTATGAATAATGTTGTTGGTAGTACTCTTATGAATAATGTTGTTGGTAGTGCTCTTATAAATAATGTTGTTGGTAGTACTCTTATGAATAATGTTGTTGGTAGTGCCCTTATGAATATTGTTGTTGGTAGTGCTCTTATGAATAATGTTGTTGGTAGCCCTTATGAATATTGTTGTTGGTAGTGCTCTTATGAATAATGTTGTTGGTAGTACTCTTATGAATAATGTTGTTGGTAGTGCTCTTATAAATAATGTTGTTGGTAGTACTCTTATGAATAATGTTGTTGGTAGTGCTCTTATAAATAATGTTGTTGGTAGTGCCCTTATGAATAATGTTGTTGGTAGTGGTCTTATGAATAATGTTGTTGGTAGTGCCCTTATAAATAATGTTGTTGGTAGTGCTCTTATGAATAATGTTGTTGGTAGTAGTCTTATGAATAATGTTGTTGGTAGTAATCTTATGAATAATGTTGTTGGTAGTGCTCTTATGAATAATGTTGTTGGTAGTGCTCTTATGAATAATGTTGTTGGTTGTGCTCTTATGAATAATGTTGTTGGTAGTGCTCTTATGAATAATGTTGTTGGTAGTAGTCTTATGAATAATGTTGTTGGTAGTAATCTTATGAATAATGTTGTTGGTAGTAATCTTATGAATAATGTTGTTGGTAGTGGTCTTATGAATAATGTTGTTGGTAGTACTCTTATGAATAATGTTGTTGGTAGTGCTCTTATGAATAATGTTGTTGGTAGTGGTCTTATGAATAATGTTGTTGGTAGTACTCTTATGAATAATGTTGTTGGTAGTGCCCTTATGAATAATGTTGTTGGTAGTGCTCTTATGAATAATGTTGTTGGTAGTGCTCTTATGAATAATGTTGTTGGTAGTGCTCCTATTATTGTTAACAATTATTGTTGTTAATGCTCTTATGGTTAACAATTATTATTGTTAATGCTCTTATTGATAACAATTATTGTTTTAATGCTCTTATTGTTAAGAATTATTGTTTTTAATGCTCTTATTGTTAACAATTATTGTTTTAATGCTCTTATTGTTAACAATTATTGTTTGTTGTAATGTCTCTCATTAATAATTATTGGTATAAATGCTGTTATAGATAATTTTGTTCTTATTATTGCTTTTATTAATGATGATTTATTAAACTTTATTTATAAAGTTGTTGTTTGTTGCTCTAATAATAACACTTTGGGTGTTATTGCTGTTATTGATAATTAATTTTGTTCTTATTGTTTTTGTTGATAATAATTTTTTTCTCATCCCGACGATTTGAAGAGACTGACTCACCTGGAAGACCCGATCGCCTACGGACTTCGATGGGGTCGTCTCCGTAACCTCCTTCCCCGGGCAGGTCAAAGCCTTCGCTTTGCAACTCACGCTGGAATTCCCGTAGGATCTCCTCCAGGAATCGGTCCCCCAGCCGAGGCTGGTCGCCGTCCAAATCCCTGGCTCCCGCCTCCTCCCCCTTCTCACCGTCGTCCCAGTCATCTGCGGCCATCTTCTTGTCCCAGAGGGCGTGTTGCATCAGGTCGTACGGCGAAGGCTGATATTCCTTGGGCGTGGACCGACCCATGAGACCGTACAGCCGGTGCCGAACTGGCTAAAGGAGAAAACAAACATAAGTCGAATACTGAAAGCCCTCACACAACATTGGTAAGATTGAAAAACAGAAATGTTCACAGATTTACATGAAACTTATACAGTTTGAAGATGGTTGTGGTAAAAACCTCGCACTGAAGTATTTCTGTCTAAAATGCTGTATTTTTGGAGAAAAGAGTAAAGTAAAGTCTCACCCCTACATCTAAACGATTTTTCGGAACAATTCGTTGAATGCTGCATTTTCGCGAAACAAATAAAGCGGTTTACACTATTTTCTCGAGACTCGGTTGGCGAATGGAGCTGAAATATTCACAGGTGTGCTACTACATGCATATGTTGGATCAGATAACGTATGGATGCTGTTCTTTGACCTCGACAAATAATGTGTTCTCCTTTAAACGACGATAAAGATGAATCTTACATCTAGCAGAAAGCTCGTTGAATTTTCCTGTAAAGCCACCCGTTTAAGCAATAGCTCAGTTCCTTACTTTAATCATGTACGCCAACCCTGCCATCGATTACCACGTATATTGGTGCTATTTCGTAACCTCTTGGTTTGGTATAATTTCCTAAGTAATTCTAATTGCATTTTAAGTATTTTTCCAATAGTAAAATCCAATTTTGTAATTTTGGGTCAGTTTTAATGTCTTTCTGTAAACTGCATTTAATTCAGTCTCCGGACTGCTATGAACAGTGCCGAGATTTATATTGCAATAAGAAAGAAACATCGTTCGAAGAATACATCGAATAATGTAGCAATCCATCCCTTTTCGTTTGATTGCAAAATGTCCCACAACACAGCTGTCCAATGGTCAGTGTCAATCACTTAATGTAACTAAGCATTCAGTGGACAAAAAAAGAGTCGCTGAAACGGCCGCTATCTCGAAATTCATTCCATGCCGTTGCAGGAGTGGTTGGAATATCTCTGATGGGAACGAACAGCAGGAATACATTACTTAGTGAACCAAACCAATACTAAGATAGGCCAGGCAGTGATGATAATTCATATGTATTTTTAGATTTGAAGCTTTGCGTGGTGGAAGTACAAGTACGTGGTGGAAAAGGTTTGCAGTGGCACCATGTAACACATCTTCTTTTGATAAAGTGTGTGTGGCTCTGCAAAGAGCCGGTAACTCAACGTTTCGGGCAGTGTGTACTCGGCCCGTCGTCAGGAGACTGCTGGATTTAAACTGTCATCGGTGCTATCATGTGCAATTTATATTGGCAATATATAGGCAATTTTAATGACCTGCGAATACTAATTGACATGTAACACCAGATAAGTATGTCCGATATGGACAAATTAGGAATCAAAATGTGCACAATTAAGACATCAGGGGAAAAGTCTTGAAGCGAGAATACGATTTTGTAGCGGTCGCGATGCAGTTACCAAAAAGTATGGAGGGGGGGGGGGGCTCTGAAGTCACAGTGCAGATAGGGTTAATGTATGATTTGTATGAATCATTGGAAATGTCCTGGTCTGAAGTGTAATTATCATCTGTCAATGACAAGAAAGGAACTATCATAAATGTCATTTCACGGCACGGGATTTCCTGAGTTTAATCATGCGGCGGACAATTACCATGGTTGCAATCAGGTTAAATAGCCTCTACCATCTTAAATGCCGGCAACGGAGAAGCGATCCACCGCAATGAACCTGACTGCTGAATGAGAGACTACTCCTTCCACGAAAGAAATCCGGTCGGTGAAAATTAAAGGGAAGACTTTAGCTATACTGCGGATTCTTCTTTGAATTTGATTACCGAGCATGCTGTTAAACTATAACATTACAACACACGTAAAATATGATTTGACGAATTCGCCTCATCTCGGTTAAAGTTTCTGATTCGACCTGTAACAGAACGCGGGTTTTTAGTACAAGTACGATCCTGCTTGGGTACTTAACAGAGTCACCCAATAGGCAATTACAACTGAAATCAACTGATTCGGGTGGTTTTAATTCGGGTTATACGTGGTAACAGATCGGATCAGTTCTCCTCGTATGGTCCGACCTTTTTGGGGTTGGGGGAATGGTCTGCATGGATTATAAATTTATATGATGTTTGACATTTTTCAAGTTAATCTACTTTATTTTATGGCCTTAGAAAAACAACACTATATCGTTATCAACCCTCTAGCGTGTAAACTAGCTCGTTACAGTCGAACTCTGTAGAAAACATCTTTCGGTAACATTTGGGTAACAGAATGCACTTCATAATGCACGCCTGTCAGCACATGTGTATGGCAGAGTTGTAAACTGGCCCACGGAAAATGGATAACGAGACATGATCCACTGTTGTTGAGGATTCATTCATTGAAGAGTGTGTAAAAAACTGGTTGACGATAACGAAACACGACGCAAAGCTTTCAGGAAATTTAATTGGCTCGTCTTGAGAGTAAACGACACTCCATGCACAGGTGTCACGATTGATTATTCAAATAACGGTGACGGTAACTATTGTTTAAGGACGAGGGGAATGAATAGGAAACAGGGCAAAGGATTATTGTCCAAAAAACGAAAAGGAAAACTGACTAGGACATTATAATCATTTAAAAAAAAAACTAGGACAGAAAACTAGACTGCATCAGTATTAAAATCCTTCACAGATGTTCTTACCATCTGGATATACAGCCCTTAGATGGCGGGCCCTCCTAAATAGTCAACTATCTTTACCGCGCTTGGAGTGACATTCTGAAGCATTTTTTTCTGAAGCTTCTTTTCATAGAAGAGCACACTAACAAAGATTAACTATCGAAGCATATAAAACTCGTCGGAGAGATTTTCAGTCTGAAACTAACATGGAGTCTAAAAGAAAGGCGCCGATTGGTCGGTTCCCGCCTCGATCTACGACGGGGCATTCAGCAGCCAATCAGGACCCTCGTTACTCAATCATCGCCTAACGGACGGGGCGCAGGTCACCCTTTATATACATTCATTTGAAAACTCAAAGAAAAGTGGAGTCAAAAAATTCGCATGTCATCCTCTGAGGAATTTCTCCTATAGGAGATAGAAGAGAGAGGTAGGGAGGGAGAGAGGCAGAGGGGGAAAAGGGAGAGGGAGAGCAGGAAAGAGGCAGCGAGGCAGAGGGAGAAAGGGGAGAGGGAGAGGTGAGAGAGGCAGAGAGGCAGAGGGAGAAAGGGGTGAGGGAGAGGGGAGAAACGCAGTGAGGCAGCGGGAGAAAGGGGAGAGGGAGAGGGGAGAGAGGCAGCGAGGCAGAGGGAGAAAGGGGAGAGGGAGAGGGAAGAGAGGCAGAGGGAGAAAGGGGAGAGGGAGAAGGGAGAGAGGCAGAGAGAAAAAGGAGAGAGGGAGAAGGGAGAGAGGCAGAGAGGCAGAGGGAGAAAGGGGAGGGGGAAAAGAGAGAGAGGGGAGAGAGAGGAGAGGGGGAGAGGCAGAGAGGCAGAGGGAGGAAGGGGAGAGCTAGGGAAGAGAAAGAGAGAGGGGGAGAGAGAGGCGGAGGGAGAAAGGGGAGAGGGAAAGCGGAAGAGAGGCAGCGAGGCAGAGGGAGAAATTGGAGAGGGAGGGGAGACAGAGAGAGGCAGAGGGAGAAAGGGAGAGGGGAAGAGAAAGAGAGAGAGCGAGAGGCAGAGGGAGAAAGGGAGAGGGGAAGAGAAAGAGAGAGAGAGAGAGGCAGAGGGAGAAATGGGAGAGGGGAAGAGAGAGAGAAAGACGAGAGAGACAGAGGGAGAAAGGGGAGAGGGGAAAAGAGAGAGGGGAGAGAGATAGGGAGAGGGAGAGGAAGAGAGGGGGAGAGGGAGAGAGGGGGAGAGAGGGAGAGAGGGAGAGAGGGAGAGAGGGAGAGCGGGAGAGAGGGAGAGAGAGAGAGAGGGAGAGAGAGAGAGAGAGAGAGAGAGAGAGAGAGAGAGAGGGAGAGAGAGAGAAAGAGAGAGAGAGAAGGGGGGGGGGAGAAAGAGAGAGAGAGAGAGAGAGAGAGAGAGAAGGGGGGGAGAAAGAGAGAGAGAGAGAGAGAGAGAGAGAGAAGGGGGGGGGAGAAAGAGAGAGAGAGAGAGAGAGAGAGAGAGAGAGAGAGAGAGAGAGAGAGAGGGAGAGAGAGAGGGAGAGAGAAAGAGAGGGAGAGAGAAAGAGAGAGAGACGGAGAGACGGGTCAGTTTGTCCGGTCGAATGATGATTAAATCCTTTCATGAATCGTAAATCACTTTTGCATTTTTCATGAGTACATGAGCAGTGATAGTTTTTGTGTTAACACTCCCCGTTTCGTTATTATACGGCCCTTTCTTGTAATTTCCCGAGAGAAATAGAGAGAGAGAGAGAGCGGTGCCAGTGTGTTTGCAGCACGATGCGGTTTGTTTGAATGGATATCTCAACGCTGTTTCAACTGGTTTCTGCTTCACAATAGGGTGCACCTAGTCAAAGCTTGTTAAAAAAAAAGCAATACCAAGTGTAGCACTAGCGCTAGCCAGGCCGCACTTTTTTTGCGAGGACAATAATCTAAAAAGCAATTTTTTGAACTCGCGACTGCTTTCTAATGCAGACGTCTCAACCACTGCACTAACCAACTGGTCGAGGTCGTGCGGTGGATTCGAATCTGTACAGCTGTGGGTACCGCAGTGAATGGTAAATGCCATAGATGCAGCATGGTTTTGCGTGGAATACGTACCATTATATTTGTTACGATGTAATTTGGGCAAAGAAGTTGACACACATCGTCAACTATACATATATAGGGAAACCCTCGTTGAAACGATTTGACGTTTTAGCCTGGCTTTCCGCATATTTCGACATAGCCAGATACGGTTCGGAGAACCTTGCTCAAAAATCAAACTGTACCCCCTCAGCATTCAAAATTAAACAAATAATTGTGTAGGTCCCAACTATTTGTTGGATAGGTCCAAACTTATCTAATGTAACCCAGTATTTTTGACAGTCTTTAGCCTATCCAACCAGGAGGTTTTGAATAACGCAATACATACTATGTTTACAAATCTTTCAACAATTAGGAAAGCCTGAGGTTCTTGACCCTAGCAGGACCTTTCTCAAAGGTGTTTTCAAAGGCATTCTGCCTTTGAGAAAGGTCCTGCTAGAATCGAAACGTCAGCCCCTGCAAATTTGTTGATATCCGCATTTTTGGTCGTTTTAGTCAGTAAGCTGAACATTTTTGTTTGTTCGGAAATCGGACCTTTTCGATGAATATTTCCATCCCAATCCCGTCGCTCGGGAGCTCGACCTTTTTATCTATTTCTCCTGCACGAAAAATCCCTGAAAATCCCTAAGAGCACTGAGTATTTACGTCAGTAATCCCTTGTTCCATATGAATCGAGTCCTTCAGCTCAATCTTCGAGTTGGACAAACAAATTGAATAATGAATAAACGCGGAGGAAAAAACTAGAAGTCTGCCGACAGAGGCTTTGCATGATGTAGGAAGAATAATGTAGATAAGGCTTTGCGAGTTGTATTTACTTAGCAGGCGATTTCCATTTAAAGTCCCTACACAACATTGGTAAGATCGAAAAACAGAAATGTTCACAGATTTACATGAAACTCGCAAAAAACTCGCACTGAAATATTTCTGCCTAAAATGATGTATTTTGGAAGAATAGAGTAAAAGAAATCGTTTACGTCTCACTCCAGATCTAAACCATTTTTCCAAGAAAATTAGTTGAATACTGCATTTTCGCGAAACAAAAAAAGGGGTTTTACTATTTTCTCGAGACTCGGATGGTGGATTGAGCTGAAATGTTCAGAGGTGTGCTTTTTCATACATATGTTGGATGGTATTCTTTGACCTCGACCAATGTTGTGTTATCCCTTTAAATACTCACTGATAACAACTCCCTTCTGAACAAGAACAAAAACTGAACAAGAACAGAATCGGCCGAGATGGAACGTTTAGTCAGCCGTCATATTGCTCAGAATTATCATCTATATCCTGGGGCATTCCCAGCGGGCGAAAATGGCTTTAGGTGGCGCTTTTCTGCAAATTTGTCCACAATGGCTCGCCATGAATCCTTACTAACAGTCCCGTATCCAAGCATGACCGTAGGATGGCTTGTAAAAACAACGGCTCGGCCGCTGTGTTGCCAGTCTGTATGTATTTGTGTGTGTGTGTGTAAACGGTGGACACAGCGTTTCCGGGGAAATGGTCTCTGGCAGATGACGTCATTTATGCAGGGCGCCCTCCTCCGTTTCGTGCACATTCCACCTCCTTACGTCATCGTTTTGCCTTCAGAATGGCTGCGCAATGGACGCCCCAAATCACCAATGTTAGATACTCGTATTCAATTACTCAGACTGAAACCCAATGCATTTCCGATCTGGCCAAAATCCGGCGGTAAATAACACTGACCGACATATCATTCACAACACACCGTATGACGTGAATAGAACGCCTGTTTACATGACGTCATCGAGTTGAAAACCAAGATACAGACAAAGCATTGTGTGTGTACGTACACAGGGTATGTTCAACACAATGCGGGCATAAACTACGTATTTGTTCGAGAATTAATGGGTTTGAGCATTATTATTAAATGTATCAGTCTCATGACGACGGGCAGAGCACACTACCCGAAACTGTTTCCAGAGCCACACTCCTCGGAAGAGAAGTGTGACATGGGTGTCACCGCAAACCTTCCACTCAGTATTTCCACCAAGCAAACATTCAAGTCTTATCTAAGTCTGGATGGATACGTGGACGCATGGATTCGTAAACTGCTCCTAGCGCCCGATTCCTCCAACAAACCTCTACTTATCTATCGAATGTTGTCATAATTTTGACAGTACTTATATCCATGTAATTAATTTACGAGAAATACGGATAGTGAATTACTCCATTACATAGACTGGAAAAAAAGAAAACATCCATATTTGCTGAAATTGAATCTCCATTCACTCGAAGATTTTGTGCAAACAAGAAAGAAACAAAACAAAGGAAACGGACTTTCCCAAAAAAATCCCTCCTCTGGCAATCTCCATTTCAAAACAATGTCTTGCCCGGGCGTAATTAAGTTAGGAATATCTCATTACACGACGAGTCTCCTGCACTAACCTCTCTTCCTTTTTCTTCTCCCTCTCTCTTTCTGTGTTGTGTCTCTTCCCCCTCTCATTCTCCATCAACTCTCCCCCTCTTCTCCCTATCTCTCTCCTCTCTCTCCCTTCGATCTCTCCTTATCTTTCTCTCCGCTCTCTCTTTTCTCATTTGTTTTGTCTCTCCTCTCCATTTCTCTATCTCGTATCTATCTTTCTCTTTCTCTCTCTTCTCTCCCCTTTCTCATTTTCATGTATTTCCCTCCTCTCTCTCCCTCTTCCTGTGTCTTTCTCTCCTCCTTCCATCTATTAATCTCTTTCTTTCCCTCTCTCTCCCCCTCTCCACCTTCCCATGTCTTTCTCTCCTCTTCTCTGCCCCCTCTCTATCTCCCTCTCTCTTTCTCTCCCCTCTCTCTCTCTCTCCCTCTCTCTCTCTCCCTCTCTCTCTCTCCGCCTCTCCCTCCTCCTTCCTCACTTCATGTTTGCGCTGCAATTTCGGGACCCATTTGAGGTATCGGTCTCGCCGCGTGCGCAGCGCAAAGGGCCAGA
Source organism: Luidia sarsii (assembly GCA_949987565.1). Classification (NCBI taxonomy): domain Eukaryota; kingdom Metazoa; phylum Echinodermata; class Asteroidea; order Paxillosida; family Luidiidae; genus Luidia; species Luidia sarsii. The sequence goes on from OX465118.1 coordinate 5,872,194, forward strand.
AGTGCTCCGGACCGTCGTCCCAGCGACTCTCAAGCAGCGCCCGCCCCATTGGTTGTCACTCGAGACGCCTGGCGGATCCGTATCGCGTTACCAATGGGAGCCGTCCCGCGCGAATTGGTCATTTACTAGGGGCGGACTTTCATTCCCCTCCTATGGTTCCCTGCTGCAAGCCTTGCGCTGCTAATGGCGTTCCTCGATACCCACTTCCCTTGACACTACAGGTCTCTGATAAGTGGGTTGGGGGTACTTACCCAGCCATTGTGCACCCGTTATAATTGTCGCGGTCGTCACATATCACCACTTTTAATCATACCTATCCGTCAATGGCTCCTAGCCTTTCGCTTCCACGAGGCACGACACTGCCAGGAGAACTAATGATATGAGCTCCTCCTATGAAGTCCAGCGATGACTCGAACTTGAGGCGAACACTTCAGCGAGCCTTACCGATGACCCAATCGTACTCAATGGTCCCCAGACCAAGTCGTCGCACCAGTGATATTGACCCCAGTCGACATTATCAGGCCACAGCATAGCGACTCAGCCATACACGAGGGCCAGGTAATGCCATACTGACCGCCAATGACATTAAACTTCCGATGACAAAAGTCCATCAATGACATAAGGCCATATATGACAAAAGTCCATCAATGACATAAGGCCATATATGACAAAAGTCCATCAATGATCAATGACACGGGACCAATGTGCCACAAGACAACAAATGTCACGGGACCAATGTGCTACAAGACAACAAATGTCACCGGACCAACGATGACACGACAAATGACACGGGATCACCAATGTCAACAAATAACCAATGACGCATGACCGTCGATGACATTGGACCACATATGTCACGAAACATCCGAGGGCACAAAGAGAAGACAGAGAAGGATGGGGAGACGGAGGAAGAGGAGAAGAAGGTGAAGGAGGAGAAGAAAAAATACGAATGAAGAAGAAAAAGAAGAAAAAGAAGAAGAAGATGGTGATGATGGGGAAGGATGGGAGGAGGAGGAGGAGGAGAATGAGGAGGGGAGGAGGAGAAGGAGGAGGAGGAGAAGGAGGAGAAGGAGGAGAAGAAGAAGGAGGAGTGGAGGAGGAGGAGGATGATGAGAAGGTCGGACAGCGCTCGGGGCGAACATCACACTTAGGGGAATCGGAGACACTCCTGGCGGCGTGTACAACTCACCGGCGCTGGACGAAACACGACCCTGTGGCCGAGTACGGCACGCATCCTCGCGCCGAGGAGCCGGCGTCGAAATCCCGCGGCATAATTGATCAGGGATACAGGGGTTTTCATCTTGAATATTATGCTCGTGCCTAGGCCCACGGTTGCTTTTCTTCTTGCCTTTAATACATCTATCCCCTCGCACTCGACTGAGTGACACAGGCTGATTCGAAATCATAATTCGCACTTCCGAATCAGTGAAACTGTCAATCTTTCAGAAAACACATTGTTCTCCTTGATATCTAGGACGTTTTCGAAAAAGAGCACGCGATACTATGCAACAGAGCACAACTCACACTATCCATTCTGTGTGCACGTCAATGCTTCATCGCATGAAAAATTTCCGAACATTTTTGATAGGGTTATCTATCCACAGGAAGCAAATATGTAATGATATCTATATTCATGGTACCCCAGGCATAACAGTATAGCATTACCACGAGAGTAAATATGATCGGCACATAACAAGCGACAAACATATTTGCAGTATCGATTTGTGTACACGACACTTCCTTCGTCAGCAAATATATTCCGTCTTTGCATGGAGTAGATTAACTACTGGTCACAAGTGACCGAGCAGAGACTGCAAATATCTACCAATATAAATTCATGAAACTCCAGCATGCAGTTTGCATAAAGAAATTTTCATGGGAGAAAATACCATGAAAAGATTATTTTATGCAATAAAAATGCCATTTTATGACTGTTTTATCTGATGTATATGATCTCACACTACACATGGATAATTATCTAACAATAATTGTACGTTATGATAGTACGTTGAACATAGAAATATAAAAAGCGAAGACTTATATTGACTCAATGAACAGTATAGTATAATTTATATTAAACAAACAGAACTAATTAATATCCATAATTATATTTTTCGTCGTACATTGTAGATAAGATCAAGAGAAAGCTAGAGAAGTTGGGTTTCAAATAAATCCCCATTGGTTTCTGAGAGTAGTGCTGGTCATTTTAGGGTATCTGGAGCTTAAACATCGGAAATGTTATATACAGATCTTGCTTTCTGCACCAGCAATTAGGACGTCATACGCTACTTAGTATCTGCTAAACGTGTGGACGACACGGATACTTCGCTTGCTACGCGTAGGGAAATTCGGATTTCTACTAAATCGTCGTAACTTTTTGTCAATATGGATGTTATTGTTCAGAAATAAGTAATCACTGAATAGGTAAGCGCCATTTTTGTGAGTTCAAAAGATAATAGTCTCAAAATAGGGTATAAAAACTTGGGTGCATGATGTCGGAAATAGACTTCTTTTAAACTTATTTTACATAAGCGTTGGGATTGCAAACGGTGCTACCAATACGCCAAAAACTGGTACGGATAGCTAAACTATGCGTACGCGTATCCATTCACGTGCGAAACCTCTCTTATACTATAGCACTTCATTACCCGACCAAGCACTCACCGTACCAGATGCTATAGGACCAACTCATAGGACATAGAAGCTATACACATGCCACTGTCCACGTACGTGTCTCGGGCTGTCCTTCTTATCACACTGTAGGAAATATATCAACGGTTGACCTTGATTCTTTCATGAAACGGCCACATCAATACCTCCTTGCCTGACTTTCAGGATGACTATTTCATATTTGTTTGCAATAAAAAAACTGCTCTCCAATAGTTGTGATGACTTCCTAATGTTTTAGTACATTTTATAGATATGTATATTTTTTATATACTTAGTTTTAAGGATTTTCAAAGAAATAAATAAATAACTAACTAAAATAAATAAATCAATAATGTACTTTGTTTCTTTCATTTGATCAGAAGTGAACCAGAGGATAAGTCCCATGAGGTAGAGTGGTGCTTGGGAGGGGTATTGGTCCCAAATGCGCAGCATAAACAAACATTGCAGTAGCCATCTGGCATATCTTGTGGCGATTGAAAACTTCCCATCCGTTTCACCGTTAATACATGTACATGTATACATTCATGTACATTCCCTTGAACGCCTTTGGCAGCTGAAAGAGTGTGGTTGATGTAGCGAGCAGATGTTACTTGCATTAAGACGATTTCTACGTTATCTCCCAAAACTCTGGGATTTCAACACTATTGAATGTCAGCGCCAAAAGAGAAATGGCAGTAGATGAAGAAACATAAACACCGCTCATCTCGAAGAGAACGAGATGAGAAAAGGCTGAAAAAAAGCACTTCCCCTCTTCCCAAAGAAGGAAGGTTGACTGACAAAAGAAACGCCATTGCCATCTTCTGATCCAACGATAAATTGGACCATTGAGTCAGCAAGGGAAATAAGCCGACAGCGTGACATTCATCACAGCAAGGATTTTCCCCTTTTCTGACCCTCGTTTAACCGGATTACCGTTTGTTCGTTGACACTGTAATAAATGCACATAGGAGGGGAGACGCCGGGATGGGTTTGTCTCCTTCACTTCTGGCGTTATAATCCACTCAATTATATGCTCTGCCTTTAGTTTACGGGCTTGCTTTATGCAAACCATTTCAAAGGTGCTTTTTGTACGCGTCCAAGGTCGACGTTGTTAACCACTCTCGGGAGAGCGTAGCCTTTTCCGCCACGGAGTGTGCCCCCATTAGTTGATCCGTGCGTACAGGGACGACGTTTACAGTTTGAAAGAGGTACATGTAGACCCCGACCTGCGCCCAATATGGGTTGAGGTCTATAAGCAAGCACTGGGGGTACGTCAGCTACCGTTTAGTTGGGCAAGTGTGGACTTGGACAGGAAAACGTAAAGGAAGAGAACAAGTTTGCCATAGTTAAGTTGTGAAACAATACTTCACACCAGAGTATGCTGAAGATGTGTCAAGACAGCCGTTTTAGTCTATCTGATGAACAATATCAACATACAATTTCTAGTATCTCAGACTAATTTGGACTAGGTCTCTGCGCAAGAGCTCTCCTCGTAATTAAAGAGATTTTTACCCTTGGGTAGCACCCAATTTAGCACCCAATACTTACGCCTATCAAGCAAGTATTAAATTGTACCGTTACCGAGAAATACGCCGTCAAGGTTTATATGGATTTGGCCATCAATTTTGTTGTTAAGGGCATAGGCGGTTGCATACAGTGGTCATTAGCTCTTTAGCCAACATGCATTGAGGTCACCCTTTAAAAAAAGGGCATCGGTGAGCCACCGGTCGACTTCAGTGCGTGACGGTGCGAGATGTTGTATGTTGTACATGTACATACGCGGTGTGTGCGTGTTCGCGAAGACGTTATAGGGCAACGCAAACACTGCTAGCTCCGGTGTTCCGGCTTTTTTCACAACAGTAGCCTGAGGTCGGAGGACTTCCCCCAGAGAATGTGCTACCGGTGTCTCCACGGCTCTTGCCCTGGCGGCCCAGAAGGCTTTCCCGACTCCTTCGCATACTTCAAAATCAATCAGACCTCCCCTTTCCTCACAAGGTACTGCCTTTACTTCTCATCTCACGGCTGATACTTTTTTCCCCTTTTCCTGACGGCAAAAACTACTTGTAACACTTCTCTTAATGTACGTTTGTTTTCTTAGCCGTAGAGGGCAAATGCCTTCAGCATTTGATGCGGGAGTTTCTGCAGGTGATTCAGATTTCAGGACGTATCTGAACTCTCCCGAGATCCCTTCGAAGCAGAAGTACCCCGCAACAGCATCAGGGGCGGGGAGGGGAGGGAGAGAGCGGGCGAGGGAGGGGGGGGGGCTAAAGAGGGGAAAGAAAAGGGAGCGAAAAGGGAGAGACAAATCAAGAGGGAGAGAGCTAGAAAGAGACGTCGCAGAGTCGACGCGAGAGTGATGGTGTTTTCCCAAGGCAACCCTCAAGATCGTACATACGACGGCAATGATTACTTAAAGGGCTTATCCTTAAGGATAAAGGCGCGCTTGAGTGGCAGAGAAATATTTCGAATAAAAGACCACGACCCTGTTTCTAAAGGTTGCTTCTGAATGGCGCCGAGCCGACGTACAGGCCAGAAACCTGTTTCTATAATAATATTGCCCTACTTCTGTCGTTATAATGATTAAATCTGTCTTTTTAAAGATTTATTATTTATTTGTATAACTGGCAAATAACTACAAGCATTTTACGTTTTTAATAGTTTGTTTCCCCATACAGTGTACCGTTTTTGTCATTTCAATTAGTTTGGAGAGCTCCCTGAAAGAAACTAGTTTCTTCCAGGCAATCATACGGGAGCTAATTGGATGTTTATGTTTTCTCTATTTTGCTAAGTGTGAATTTATTTTTGGTTTCCCCTTTATTGTTATTCGAGTGCGCTGTGTTTTGCATACATGCATCCCGGAAAATTAAATAAATATAAATTCAAATATAATATAACAAACAATTTTATCATCGAATAATGTCTCGGTGCAAAAAAAAAATCCGAAAGGTCGACGGGTCGACCGACTAAGTCTGGATCCTGGACTCTCGCTTCAATGTTGAGTTCGTCCACGCTGACAACCAAACGGCAGCGTTTCCGCGAGCGAAAAAAAAAACAGGGGTGGGAAGTAGACAGATTGCTTGGTGTGCTGAAGAGAGACACGGGACTTGACCGTGTTGAAGAGCTGTGAGGACCGCCATGCTGGACAGATTAGTGTGGAGGGATTCACTCACGACGCCTGAGTAGACATCGGCTAACTGTCTAGCCTATCGACTTAGGCCTAGTAGTAGTGGTAGTGTTTCGAGGTCAAAAACTAGTATAGAAAGTAAGTTCAAACCATTGGAAATATGGAAACATACCAATGCCATAATTCCAATATGCGTCACTTTGTACATGATGATACGCATTTGCTTACTAATCATTTTTGCTAAATTTTGACCACTGAGTTGGAAATTTATCGAGACAAACAGCCAAGCTGCAGACCCATCAAAGTAGTGACGTGGGTCATCTCATAGTTTAATATGCAGGGGAAAAACTCTGCCTAGTAGTGACTTGAAGCTTCCCCCTTAAGTGAAATCACGTAGACGGGAGAAACGTTGGGGTTGCTCATTTTCACAATTCATCGGTCTTTTGATCGATTGCAATTAAAAGCAGTTTAGAGCGCTTATATATAAAGGGCCATTGATGGGAGTACCGGCCTTCCATTTGACGTCATCGCGTGTACGTGCTGTCTATGATTAGCGTATCGTTTGTGAACCTCGTTGAGCTCCAGGTTGAGTTCGATATCTGCCTCATTGAATGCTATGGCATGTCCCCTTTTCCAGTCTAACCACAGCTGGCTCATCCAAGTTGTTGAGCTTGACCTCAGCCTCATTTAATGCTATGGCATACCTCCTACAGTTCATCCATGGCTGGCCTGTCCAGGTTGAGCTTGCCATCGGCCGATTAAATGCTATGGCATGCCCCCTCCTCCAGTCCACCCGCAGCTGGCCTATCTAAGTTGAGCTTGACCTCGGCCTGTTTAAATGCCACGGAATGCCCCCTCCTCCTTCAGTCCACCCACCACTGGCCTATCAGGAGTCGCTATCGCCTGTCAGATCAACGCCAAAGTCCACCTGGCAACATGAACGATATCACACAGTCCAAAGTGGCGTTATTAATATGCCTAAACTCTCCTTAGACTGAACAGACTGCACACAAGCCATTCTCACAGTATAACGAAAAGGTTGCAACCTGCTTTTTTATATAGACGTAAACCAGGGCCCCAGCTTCTAAGAGGGTTATCATCATGTCGTTATCTGGCACCCAGAAGTCTTCCACGACTTGCACGGTACTCACGGCCTTCGGACCCCGACTATTCTGACCAGCACGCCACTTGTATACAACTGTAGTTACCTCCCGGAAATGGCGCCATCGACGTCAGCGAATATTCACGAGAGTCCGTCTTGTCTGCACGTGCGACGCCTACGACTTCGTCCGTGCATTCGACAACTTTCTGACGAAAAGGGTTTTCTGGGTTTGTTAATTTCCCCCATAACATCCTGTCCCGCCAGGAGATGTATTAATAAGAAAAGGAAACAACGGATTCAATGAGGTTTCGCCGTAAGATAAGCACTGTGTGATTAGTGCTTTGCACAATTACCAGCCGGAAAAAAAACAGGGAACAGCGGAGATAGGTTTCTTCAGATACCCGGGATTAATCCCCTAACCACCGTCGAACTGATCTAAAAAACAGCGGCATCGGAAATCACCAGTGCGGGTTCCTGAAACAAAGCACGCCGAATATATTCAGCACCGAGAGTGGTAAACAGACTGGTGACGGGGAAAATGCTTGCAGGTCAACGGTCGGGCACTGCATGCGTAACACGAGAATACCGTGTCATAAACACCAGGTGTTTTGTAATTCGAAGTCGTGTCTGTGCCCTTATTTATCTATTTCAGGTTTTTTTCTTCTTCACTGAAGGAGATATCGGGGTGATTTCCATAGCAGACGTGGTCTGGCCTAGATCGGCCTGTTTGTTCCGTGGGGGTGGGAGGGGGAATGCACGGGACTGGGTTTAGAATACGGAAGGCGTCATTTTCTCGGACATTTTAGTCCGATTGTGGCGCGAATGGGTTTGCTCTGGGAGTTCGGCCGTCTGAATGCATACCAAAAGCGCTTGGCCTTTTCCTCGAAGGGTCACCACGCGAATAGTCCTTTCCGCAGGTTCTCTGTGTGATACTATAGGGAGGTTTCTCATGGGAACGGATACTCATACGCTTACGTTTAGCTATCCGTAGCTAACAATTTGTTGCCTGCGTGTGATTGAAAGCAGGGGTGTGATACCTGGAGATGTACGGCAGCTTCTGACTGGTGTCCCCACCCCTGTAAAGACTAGTTGACTATTAGTGAAGGACGCCATCTAAGGGCTGGATAGCTCAGATGAAAGAGCACTGGTGCATTAATCCAGATGTCTGAATGAGGTTTGAAGGTTTCTATGGTGGAAGAACCAAGCGGAAGGATTGCGGTGACACCATGTAGTAGCCTACATCTCTTTTTTAGGAGTGCGGCTCTGAGAAGAGCCGTTAATTCACTTCAGGTCTGGAGAAAATTGGATAATTCCGAGTAGCTTTGGTGGTAGTCCAGATTGAAGGAGATAGGTACCCGTGGTTGTCCAGTTGTCTGATATGGCAGACAAACCCGAGCGAGAACTCTGCCTCTCTTTCTGCAAAACGTAGGGACGACAGCTCAACAGCCCCAACACAGATATTGACCGAATGCCTTCGCTCAGTCGATGTTAACAAGAAGTATTCGCCCTGGGCTCAAGCTATAACTGGTTGCACCGGGTCTTGGTCACACGCTTTGATTCCCAAAGCTATACCCTTTAAAAGTCTGAAACTTTAAAATAGACCTAGTTTCCATCCAACAGCGGATGGGTTATGTCTTACAGTAATTTGATACTAGAAATCAGTGATTCTAATAAAAGAGAATATAGCAAGTCAAATGACACAAGATATGACACCAATTATTTGAAGAAAAAAATGGCAAAGAAAACTTTCACTGGACCGTGATTTGAACCCGAGACCTCTGGACTGACGTACCAGTCCTCTTTCATCTGATGTTTACGTTTACTAATTAGAAATTATTTATATGGAAATGATGCTAGATAGGGAGTCCCTGGTCAGCCGTTTAAGTCTTTCGGTAAAAGCCAACCGTGTGTCCAAGGCCGACCGATTTCTTCGTCAGTTCATATATGTTGCACGCACAGCAAAACGTGCGCCCGCACAGTGCGGTCACTGACGTCAATGGCCAGCGCAGCGGGCCACGGTCGACAAACCGTCTCGTGTATAATGGGATCGTTGATAAACACTTCGTGAAATTTTGCCTTTTTGACCACTCGCATGATAAATCTGACTGTCGTTCCCGCGACAATTCTTCGAAGAGCCTTCAAATTACCGCTGAAACATTAAATTTCACATGTCGGGGAAATTGGCAGACTTCCTGAAAGTGTAGGGAACACAGAGTGAGTTGCTTTAAAACCACAACACTTTTGTATACTTTTGTATATAATATTCTGCAGCATACCTATTTTGTATAAAGTTTGTTTCTTATGTTCTGTTCCGTTCTGTCCGTTCTATTCCGTTCAGTTCTGTTCCGTTGTTTCATTCTGTTCCGTTCCGTCCTGTTGCATTTCGTTCCGATTGGCCCTGTTCCTTTCTATTCTGTTCCATTCTGTTCCATTCTGTTTCATTCGGTTCATTCTGTTCCGTTCCGTTCTGCTCAGTTCTGCTCAGTTCTATTCTGTTCCGTTCTGTTCTGCTCAGTTCTATTCTTTTTTGTTCTATTCCGTTCTATTCCATTCCGTTCTATTCCGTTCTGTTCTGTCTTATTCTGTTCCGTTCTGGTCTGTTCCGTTCTGTTCTACTAAGTTCTCTTCCGTTCTGTTCTATTCTGTTCTATTCCGTTCTGTTGCGTTCTGTTGCGTTCTGTTTCGTTCTGTTCTGTTCTGCTCAGTTCCATTCCGTTCTGTTCTGTTCTGCTCTGTTCCGTTCTGTTCTGCTTATTTCTCTTTTGTTCTGTTCTGTTCTGTTCTGTTCCGTTTTGGTCTGTTCCGTTCTGTTCTGCTCATTTCTCCTCCGTTCTGTTCTATTCCGTTCTATTAATTCCGTTCTGTTCCGTTCTGTCCCGTTCTGTTCTGCTCTGCTCGAGTCTTACCTGCTCTGCCCTGCCCTACTCCTGCCCAACTCTGCCCTGCTATGCTCTACCCTGGTGTGTCCTACCCTTCAATGCCCTGCATGCTCTGTCCTGCCTTGCCTTACCCTACAATACCCTGCCCTAAACTGTCTGGCCCTGCTTAGCCTTCCCTATACCCTATAGGCCTACCTACCCTACACTACCTTTCTGTTTCCTGCCCTGTACTTTCCTGCATGCTCTGCCCTTCACTGTTCGGTTCGGTTTGATTATGAACAAAACCTTTCCAGCTAAATTTCTTTGCCCGTGCAAAAACTAAACAAGCAAAATATATCCGACCAAACCGTATGGAAGGACAGTTTAACACCCGTGACTATGGAAACTACAATGGACCTTGAAAAAAAGGGGGTAATCTCTAATTCATTGCGGCTAATTGAGTTTGAAAATGTACAGACCAAACTACGTTTGGCAGCAAGCAAAGAGTCAACGTAAATCAATCCATCGCCGTTGCGCCTTGTACCATCACTAAGGCTTCCGCTAGAATGCCGACACAATTATTGGAGCGGGCACCGGGTAAGTCAACCGCCGTGGCCAACCCGGTGCTCGCATGAGTAGCTACGCTGAGGCCCCAAACTCCCCGGGGGAAGCAAAAAATGAAACATCCATCGAGGTTGACTTTACCCCTCCCCCAAAGTGGGTTGTTCTCACAATTCTACGGATGCGGTCACCTCTTGGGGTCTCCGTCTAATATGAGAAATGGGCCACGGATGAGTGGCTGCTGAATCGAGGAAATGGCTCGTTCTATCAACTGGAACTAAGTCAATTTCTTTTTCGGAGCAACTGCGGACTTCACATCAATTACCTCCCCCGATAGGCTATAAGGAACGCCGTTGAAACCCTAGTCACCTTCAAGGGCAGAGTGAGCGAGAACACCGGCCGGCCTGAATGAAGATGCTTCGCAAATGCCTCGGATACTTGGAATGCAGTCCGAACATCCTGACTGCATTCTAACGGCAGAATGTGCTCCGACTAGATTTCGAGCTGCATTCCGGAGCTAATACGCCATCAGGAATGGGCCACGAATCTCTCGAGGCTGGTTCGAAACGCCCTCTATGGGCCTTTACGAATTCATAGATCAGTAACTGGGCTCAGGCTTTGTCTCCGTCTGACAAAACCTGAACATTTAGGTTGTGGTTTGTCGCCGAATTTGAAGGTTTGTTGGCTTGATAGGTACTGGGTATTCCCAAAGAGACTGGGGCCAAACGTTTGTTTCTAGATGTCTGTGACAATAATACCGTGTAAAGGAAATGTGACTAAGCCCGGGCCTACCTTCATTTCCAAAACGGCCTAAGAATCTGAACGGCATTTTGATAATGCCCCATTCCGTCTGATTCTGCTTTATCCCTGCAAAGAGTCCAAATACACGTGACGGAGCTTTTGTTTTCTGGGCGTTACAAAAAAATGCTAACGCTTACCCTTCATCCCCACGGCAAGCAACTGCAAGGTTGCTGGTCTCTGTGGTATTCTGAGCCTTTATTTGTAAGTTATATAGTTTAGTATTAGTTTAATGAGATTAATGTGGATAATAAGCGTAGCTAATTTGGTTGGCCACGGGGCTGATCGCCGTGTAGGAGTGAACACTGTGAATCAGTTATCATCCGTGCATCCGACTAACTGCTAAAAATACACCAATGCTAACAGAACCAACGTGCCTGGATATTGCCTCCATTAAGTGTGGCTGGAGATTGGTCTTTTTGCACCAAGGAAAGGCATTGGCATTTTTTTCCTCGATAGGCTTAGTACAACAATAGTTATTGTGTCTAACTCGGCTTATCAAAAGAAAGATCACATAACTCCCTTGCCAGTGTGGAGTCAAGACTATCTACAATACGTGCTTTTAAACTAATGTCCTGTTCATACTAGGTACATTCGAAGTAAAGAATATCGGACGCCATTCGAAGTGTCCTTTACCGTCTTCCCTCATATATAATTGTCAATAACAACATTAGTCTCCATTTTGGTTGATTCCTGTCGATTCTGAATAAATGTGACAGAACCTCCTGCCGGCGTTTTCAGCCATTACCGACCGACTCGAGACTGAAAACAGTCTTCGCTATCAGTAACAAACAGGTCAGAGTCACCCCCGTAGAAGCTATTGATCCCAGGTGCATTTTATAAACATAATCCTCCGGCCGAGCTGTGTATCTTCAGCTAATAGCCCTATCGAATTGCTGCATGCTCGCTACATGCAAAAGATAAACCCTCTACGGTTACTATAATCCAGGCATGCGCGCAAGTATATACCCTATCCTCTCTGCGCGTGAATAAAACATCATCTTCGTTTAGTATCAGTCGGCAGCGCTGGCAAATACCACCGAGGGATTATTGCTGCCGTTAGCGCTGAAGAAAATTCTGTGAAATACGCACCATTCTGACCGCGCAGAACATGTTTTCGTGGGTCGTTTCTGGATAAAACATTTCATCCCGGAAACCGTGCTGAGGTTCTGGTCTATGGGATCGTTGCATTTATGCATTAAAAAAATACATTTATGCCAACAGTGGGTAGAGTGAAGTTTCACTGAGCAGTCAATCAATAATTCAGCTAATCATCCGGCGAATCACGAGAGACGTTATTGGAATGTTCGCCTCGGGGGACCAAGTTGAAGTCTGGGTAGCAAAAAAATAAATAAAACAATAATAATGATAAAGCACAAGCAAGCGCTAATGAAAAGTTGGCGGTTAGAGGCCTTGTTATCAATGGCGTTCATGTTTCAAGTTGGCGGCGGTGATCAGTTTCAATGAGATATCTGCTCATCTTGCTACGCTCTACCGCAGCCGTATAGAATGCAGAAATTACGCCCATTTCGTGTTGCTGTACTTAGTACCGGTAATCTGTAGTAATTCTTTTTTCAGTGGTAACCCGGAAACCAAATTTGTGGTAACCATTTGATCTACAAGCGGTTCAACGGATAGTTAAATCCACTAAATCCATACAAATCATAAAGTGTTGGTATAGTTCTTGCTGCGCTTAGTACTGGTAACCAGTTGAAGGCCTACGTCTTGTTTTAAGTTGTAACCCGGTAACCAAAGTAGTAACCATTACATTATGATCTCCAAGCGGTTCAATGGATAGTTGAATCCGCCAAATCCAATCAAATCATAAAGCGTTAGTATATTATAGTTTATCAAAGTCCGTTTTTTGTGGTTATGCGTTTAACGTTTTTACGCGGTTCACTTTTGTTTCCAGAGGTAACATTGTAACGTCAGTGGTAACTATTTAACTAGGCATTGATATATGGCATATTGGTCACTGTAATATGTAATAATTCTAACTGACCTTGAGTAGTCCAAGAGATAATTTTATCAGCCCCGAGTTTCTACTTTTGTCACTTTATTCTTCTCGATGCACCACTTAACCTTGTGGTAACGTAAACAGTTTGCCCTTAGGTTCATGGGAAGTAGTAATACACCTTTTCCAAAAAAACAGCTTAGGTTCAGGCTCCGGCTTTGTCTCTAGTTCTTTCATCCATTTTAAAGTACATGTACAAGGCGTAGAAATGGGTGGTGTTTGGTTTCGGTTTTAAATGTTATACTGCGTTTAAAGAAAAAGAAGAATCCAAAGCATCAACTTCAACAAAGAACTCCGCTAACCTGTGTTTTAAATTTTGGAGATAACAGAGACAAAGCTGGAGGCAAAGCCTGAGCCGAGTTTTAGAAAAGGGCCTTAGTATCGATACGCAGGACGCTTAATGACTTAGTGACGTCACACAACGAGCTGCCTGAATTTCTTTCAGCTGGCAATCGGGCAGAGCACTGAGCACTCAGTGCTTAATACGTCGAGTAGCCTGGAGGAGGGCGAACCCTCATTGAAGGGCCCTGTACAGTTGACAGATTGTGACAGCTGAAGACAGCCACAAGCAACTTCCTTGTCTATAAACTCGGGTTTATGATAAAAGATATTGCAAACTGGGTATGTACTGACTTGAATGACCAAAATCAAATTTAAAATCGGTGCAGCTTCTTACGTTTTGATCGCAACAGGACCTTTTTCAAAGGATGAATGGTGAATGTCATTCAGAACGATGGATAAAATTCCGCCTTTTATGGGACGTTCCTGTTGGGACCTAAATTTGAGGGCATTCTGCTTCGAAGATAGAAACGTGGAAACTTGTATCCTAGACGGGGTATATGCACCTTTTGCACAATGCTCTTTCGTGAAATGCACTGGCCTACATAAGCGCTACACGAAGGTGCCCAATACCGTGTTTACACTGGATGCCACGAGGAGGGATCAGGATCCAGTGTAGCTTTCATCAAGTCGTTGGGTTACGATTTAGAAATCCGGCCTTCACAAATACTCTATGGTGCTTTGCGCAAACTCTGATATCCGACATGTAGTCTATTCTACGTTCATAGCTTACGCACCATTCCCATGTCCGCAGCTGGCATGCGCACAGGCCGTGCGTGAGGCTTTTCCTGGTCCAAGGGCTGCCAAGGACGGCTTCGTACACGCTCGTACACATGTACGCACACGGACTTTTGCATGCGGGATGGCAGCGGGGCGGTCTGCGTGTCGTGTACGGCTTGGATCCGGCGTGGTAGTGTCGTTGTGCCGTGCTTTGCGTGCGTTTGGCTCATATCTCTGCCCGGAGCCGTACCGGAGAGACCGCCTTGGACGAGGCTAAATCAGATTTTTCTTGACGACAGGATCTGATCCACCTCGTGCGACCCAGTCTAAACTCGGTGCAAGCGAGCGAATTATACCTAGTCTCGAATAGTTACACTCTATGTGGGCAACCGCACAGCAGGTTCAGGCGAAAGTCAGCCACTTCCCCCGTCCAATTATACGTTGTTTACACTTTATCGACGTGCACTGGTGCGTCATAATGACCCAAGCACGATTTATAGTGGGCCCATGCCCAGGCAGAAGAGAAGGCTGGTTTCTCTCGAACCATTTTTTTTGCGGGCTTCAACCCTTGCGTGCTTCGAGCCTTTAAGGTGTCAGTGACATCTTAAAGGTAGGCTACACCATTTGCGAAGGTCATAGAATTGCTTCAACACACTTGCGTAAGTTTAGGTTCAATCCGTCAATCATGTCATAAGAAAAACGCGTGGAAACAAAATTAAATGCTATTTTTGTTCAGATATAGAGGGCGGTATTTGTAAAAGGATTTTTGTTCAAGCGATCGTTCTGTGGAACGATTGCTGGAAATAAAAGAAAATAAACCTTTCTCCAAAACGGCAGATTTTTGAGCGCTAAATGTCCACGGAATGTCTGATACAGTTACAAAATTTCTGATGACTAGGCTTAAGTGATTTCCCCAATTCCGTCCGGAAATTGGGTACTTTGGAAAATGATGTTCCCTCCCTTTAAAGCTTGGCGAATCTTCGAAACCCTGGATAATTTATATTCTCTTGCAAGTTCCTGCTCGGCTTATTCTTCAACAAGGGTATAGGATAAACCCTTTTTGAAGTACATTCTCCTGCACCCAAAATCAAATTACATCTACTCTGATTATGCTAATTAATTAACTTAAAATGCCCTAAAGAATGCGTTGCAGTTGAGCCATGAGTAAAATTTCATTTCGAAAATCGTAGCAAAAGAAATAGTTACTAGCGTGTCTTTCACTCACCCTCGGTAGTGCGAGGGTGATTGGAAGGAGTGGAAGCTCATACATTAAGATCTAGTCGCGGGTTCGAATCCCGCCCGAGCTGCCTGTATTTTTCGTCATCACGCAAACGGGCAAAGCGTTGAACACACAAGTGCTTATTACGTCTAGTGGGGCAAACCCTCATTGAATTAAATTATCGATGACCAGCGCATTTTCAATCTCCGTCGCAGGCTCTTGTGTAGAATGTGTCTAGTTTCTCCTAATCGCCGCTGGCTAATTGGACTGTTTCACAGCCAAAAGAGGAAACACACGGTCGTGGTATTTTGAAGGTCCGGGTAGCGTGAGATAAAACGCTTGAATGATGACATAATTCATGTTTTGTTTTTAACTCAGCCGAGCACTGTCAATTTTGTACCGACCACGGCAGATGAGAAACCACGACTGGCTAAATTGCATCCACTTGTTTCCCCATTCTTTCTCTTGTCGGGTAATTGGTTCTTACGCTCGACGTTATAGGAGCACAGTTGGCTCGTGTTTGGTTTTCACCCTAGTCGTGTTTGTGCTCGCGATAGTATTTGGGGAACGTGACGCTCCAAACCCATTTGCGCGGTTAAATGCGCACCAAATGCTCTCTCTCGCGCACACGGTGGAAGGCCTTCGCTCAACAAATCCCGACCGAATGTATTCACCAAAATAAAGCAAAAAAATAATAATAAATAACCAAAGACCCCCCCAAAAAATGGAATTTCATTTCCAGCCGGTTTTTCAACGTAGATGATTGTACAAATTTGCTTTAAGGCTGAGCAGGGGCTAAAGAACTGCGACCGAATGGCTGAGTAGGGGAGGCCATCTTGGTAAATGGAATCGATTTTTTAGGGGGGAGGGAGAAGAGGGTTTAGGTCAGACTGAAGGTAAAATTAATTGGCCCTTCCCCCTTTGTGGAAATGCCTTCAGTCCCTTGCTACTTGACCTTAGGATCCTTCGGTTAGCGGGAGCGCTCTGGTTGGCATTTAAAGGGCGGTTTGTGAGGCACAGATTCGGCATTTTTTATATCAGGACCTCGAACAGAAAATATGATTTGGATTCGAGGAGAATGCACTCCCACAAGGGTTTGTCATATATTTAACATGATGTTTGCGTCGAGGAGAATGTAATTCAATGAGGTTTTGCCCTGCTCGATGTAATAAACACTGAATGTTCAGCTTGCGTAAAAAAAACCTCATTTTTGTTTCGTGCTAAGCAAAGAATAATGGAATACAAGTCAGAAGCATTTGAGATAGCATCATCATGTGGTGTGTAATCCTATTTAGACGAGGAAGACTTTTTCATGCTTAGCAGATTTACACGCTTAAGCGCCGCTATGAAATTGGGTCCAGAATGCAGTAGTCGTGGGTTCGAATCCCCAGCCGAGCGGCCTGTATTTTTGGGGGTTCAGCAGGCAATCGGGCAAAGCATGCACCAGGCATTCAGTGTTGAATTACATGTCGAGTATACTGTCAAATCCTTTTTTATAGCTTCATGGTTACACCCATGAATAAGTGCACAGAAATTACAGTGCGGTATAGCATGGAGCTCTAAGGGTATACTGCACCCAACGATGTCGAGTACTGAGGAACAAAGAGGCAGTCGACCGTGTGATAGGTAGAGCTCGGCAGACAATAAAGTAGACAGTCCCCTCAAAAATAAACTAACATGAGCGAGGTTACACACATTTCACAATAGCCTACGTGCGGTAGCAGGCGACCCTATAAGATGCGCTTTTCAATGTTACCATGCGCGCACAATCACAACCATTGTCACTCACTGACGTGACGTATACTGTACATGATGCCAAATCTACTGGACATGATTGGCTATAGTTGGACTACCAAGTTAATCAGTGTCAGGAAAATTGACAGAAATGGCGTCAGGTCAGATCAGCAAAAAGTCGCTTTCACTCCGGTATTTTGGCTCAAAGGGATATTCATTAACCCCCCCCCCAAAAAAAAAAATGTCGACCATGGTCAGTGATGCGGACTTTCTCTGCGAATAAACTTTCACAACACAATGGGGCAGACTTTTTCCCAGTTTGTGTCGGTGTTGACGACCGCGCCGGGAAGTTAATGAAGCGATATGGACCCCTTCACTCCTTTCCTTCCCCTTTTGTTGGAGGGCGAGTGGGTCTGTTTACTAAGACCATGCCGACTTTCCCACGGATACCAAATTCCGGGACAATTGTTTTCACAGCGTTGCGATGAAATTGGGCGCTAACTGAAACCGATAAGTCCCCTTTTCGTATTTTCAGAAACCACGAATGGAATAAGTTTTTACGGAAGCGTAGATATGGAGAGGAAATTCGGCTGCGCTATCCCTTACGTACGAGATACTTAATCGTACGTACGGGATAAAATCCACTGGATTATAAGCCTAAAGGAGATGTTTGCTATCGAAGATCCATGCTTAGATATTAATCGAAATCAAGAAAGTATCCTAAAGTGATATCACTCTTTCCAGATGACGAGTCTTGAACTCTTACAGTGAAACGGAAGGACAAAGCAAGTGTTGGTTTCATTTGGTACGTGCGACTTATTATCTGGTACGTGCGACTTATTATACGGTACGTACCACTTGGTATCTGGTACGGACGACATAGTATATGGTACGTACTAACGACTTAGCATTTGGTACGTACGACTTATCTGCTCTGTAATTATGTCGTACGTACGACTAATTACGTCGTACGAAGGTCTTATGATCTCATACGAACGTCTTATGATCTGGTACGTTCGACGTTTTGTCTCGTTCGTACGACTTATTTCCGGATATCTCGCACAAACGACTTATCATCTCAGCTATTTTTTCATGATTGGCAGGTCTACGCATCCATACGTTTGGGTATATAGCTGTAGTAGTTGCAGGCATAAAAATGAGGGAAGATTAACAGTCTCTCGTATGAAGAGTGCTTCCGGGGGTACAAAGGTCTTCGACAATTTCAGTTATAGTTCGGAATTGTAGGCCGGTCATCGCAATCGCCTTCATTACCTTCTTTGGATTTCCACATATCATTGTATGTTTTCACCTGTGCAGTGATGAGATTATACCGACGCGGTGCTCATTTCAGAATCAACACCCTGCGGAAAGCCCCAAATAATGGCCTTGCGAGGGACAATGGGGCTTGGCCGGTAAAATTTGAAGGACTGATCGAATCATAGGGGCAGTAAATTGAATCAATCGAATGACTTTCCAGTAATTCAGCCCGGTACTGGAACCTCGTACAGTATCAGTTTCGTGTTTGTTTTCGTCCGAGAAACTTTTCAATAGAGACTGGTGGTTTGTTTGTTGGTGGTGAACTTATGAAAGGAAGAAAGAGAGGGAGATCGTGTTGACTCACCTGGCTGTATCCCATGCTTCGCTCGTCTTCCATGGACGCTAGCGGACCGGGAAGGCGAGGGTCCACCGTGTCCTCCTCGCGGTCATACCCGGGCCAGGCTAGCGCTAGCCCGGCGGCCTGCAGGCAGAGGAGTAGCACTAATCCACGGGGCGGGCACCAGCGCGTGCCCGGTCCGACCGAGTTCCGACTCATCGCGCACCAAATGTACATCAGCCGCCGGCGGAGTAGGATCGACTAGTGTCAAACGCAAGAGTTTTGTCACAAAAAGGGGCTCGCTGTAGCTCTGTGGACGGCGAGCACTGAGAGAAACTGTAGCGTTTGTGTCCCGGCACCCATTGACAGCTCGTTTTTATATCCAGCCGCGGTGTTTTGTCAGCGAGGCTTTGGAGCTGGGTCCGCGGTATTAACGCTGGACGCGGGCCGTTTGGAGTCTGTGCCGACCGGATCGGTTCGCGGCCTGTTGCTTGCAGGCGACTTGTACCTGCGCAGTGTAGGTGACTGGCGTGGTCAAAAATGATCACCGGTTAGGGGGTGGGTGTTTGAGAGGGGTGGGATGGAGGCGGGGCGGGTTTTTAGGGGGTCAATGGGGAGGGGGCGGTTCCTCAAGTCCACGTGACGACCACAAGTACCCGTGTTGACGGGTAACCAGGACGACCGCGTGGATGCTAATGAGCGCCGGTGGTGATGGCGGTGGTGGCTGGTGTAGTCATGCGCGCAAGTTGCATCGGTGCAACCTCCTTCCCATCTCGCTCATCCGCGCAGAGATATGGTCCACCACCGTGAAACAGTAGGGGCGTTAGACCGGCGCAGAGCCAATATGACGGCAGCCATCCATTGCGCAGCAGATCACCGGCTCGGCCGTCACTGGAGCCGCGATCGTAATAATGCTCGGGCCGGAGAATGTGTGGTTTCCCGCCGGCATTCAGGCCCACGCACAGAATAAAAAAAGAAAGATGAAATCTCTTGCGGTGCACGCTGCGGAAATGCACACTGCCGGCCGTATAGCCCCAGCGGGTGTTTGTGTATAGTTTGCCTTATTGTAGCGTCGCCTCCTGCGGACTCGTAGCCGGGTGCGCCGGATTATCATAACCGGACTCGCGGACGGAGAGAACCACTCCTGCCCATCCCCGTAGGAGCGGGGAGTGCTACCCGCTAATTTATCTCCGCTGGATGCCACGCGAAATGCGAATGGGGCTCAGAAGACTCGTACAATTAGTAAAGTCGCTAGACGCGGCTCGGAGATAATTGTCGGAGCCGTTTACGTCATGATGATGGAGAAAGGAAGAGAGGAGAGGAGAGGAGGAGAGGGGAGGGAGGGGAGTGGAGGAGAGGGGAGGGGAGGAAAGGAGAGGAGAGGAGAGGAGAGGAAAGGAGAGGATAGGAGAGGACAAGGAGAGGAAAGGAGAAGAGCAAGTTAGAGGAGAGGAGAGGAAAGGAGAGGAGAGGAGAGGAGAGGAGAGGAGAGGAGAGGAGAGGAGAGGAGAGGAGAGGAGAGGAGAGGAGAGGAGAGGAGAGGAGAGAAGAGCAGGTTAGAGGAGAGGAGAGGAGAGGAGAGAAGAGGAGAGGAGAGGACAGCAGAGGACAGGAGAGGAGAGGACAGGACAGGAGAGGACAGGAGAGGAGAGGAGGAGAGGGGAGGGAGGGGAGTGGAGGAGAGGGGAGGGGAGGAGAGGAAAGGAGAGGAGAGGAGAGGAGAGGAAAGGAGAGGATAGGAGAGGACAAGGAGAGGAAAGGAGACGAGCAAGTTAGAGGAGAGGAGAGGAGAGGAGAGGAGAGGAGAGGAGAGAAGAGGAGAGGAGAGGAGAGGAGAGGAGAGGAGAGGAGAGGAGAGGAGAGGAGAGGAGAGGAGAGGAGAGGAGAGGAGAGGAGAGGAGAGGAGAGGACAGGAGAGGAGAGGAGAGGAGAGGAGAGGAGAGGACAGGAGAGCAGAGCAGAGCAGAGCAGAGCAGAGCAGAGCAGAGCAGAGCAGAGCAGAGCAGAGCAGAGCAGAGCAGAGCAGAGCAGAGCAGAGCAGAGCAGAGCAGAGCAGAGCAGAGCAGAGCAGAGCAGAGCAGAGCAGAGCAGAGCAGAGCAGAGCAGAGCAGAGCAGAGCAGAGCAGAGGAGAGGAGAGGAGAGGAGAGGAGAGGAGAGGAGAGGAGAGGAGAGGAGAGGAGAGGAGAGGAGAGGAGAGGAGAGGATAGGAGAGGAGAGGAGAGGAGAGGAGAAGAGAGGAGAGGAGAGGAGAGGAGAGGAGAGGAGAGGAGAGGAGAGGAGAGGAGAGGAGAGGAGAGGAGAGGAGAGGAGAGGAGAGGAGAGGAGAGGAGAGGAGAGGAGAGGAGAGGAGAGGAGAGGAGAGGAGAGGAGAGGAGAGGAGAGGAGAGGAGAGGAGAGGAGAGGAGAGGAGAGGAGAGGAGAGGAGAGGAGAGGAGAGGAGAGGAGAGGAGAGGAAAATATCAAACTGTTGTCTGTGGCTTCGAAGTGGGGGCGCTGTTTACTGAAAGTCAAACTCGATCCGCCACTCGGTGTCAGCGTGCAACGCCGTCAACTAACGTGCACGATTTTCCGGGACACCAGACAACCAATTTGGGTAATACTTTCGAATGTGAACCTTTTTAGACTTCAAAGAGCGTCGTGCCTTTTGTCTGTTACTCTGACTACAACTCGAACAATATTTTTCAACTGCGTTCAACTCTGAACGCAATGCAAGAATGTAACAGACTCGAGAGACTAAAAATTCATTTGTCCACAATTCAAGGACACTGTACCCATCCTAACGGTGACGCTACTACCAAGGCCCCTATAGAGTTTTATGTGCGTGTGTCTCGTTAATGGCGCGTTATGCTGGTAGTTAACCCATCGTCATATGCCATGGTGCCACAATATACTCTCTAATGCATTGGCCTTAATGAATGACAATGGGGGATTATCATAAAAAAAATGGATCTAAATATTATGTTGGTTTGTATAGTTGAGTGCGCCTTTTCCAATGGCTTCCGGAGAGACGCGCCGGAGACATCATCGCGTCACAATAATATTCGGCGCGACAGCATCAGACCAAAACAAAAATGCGTCATAGGCATGGCTTGCACCGGTCTCGCTGTCATAAACAGCTTGGGCTGATTTCAGAAGCAAAAAAAATGTGTAGTCCCTATTGATCTTACTATAATAGCCAGAAGCGATGTAACAGCATCATTGTGACATCACAGCTAAGTCTGGAACACGGGCATTGGGATTGGTGTTTTTTGTTTGTGAGATAAATCCTTGTCTTTTAGCGCGCTCTTTCTCCTCTCTGTCTTCCTCTCGTTCCCCTCTCCTCCGGCCCCCTCTCCCACCGTCCCATCCCTCCATCCTTCTCTCTCATCGTCACTATCTCCCCTATCTCCCCTTACTCCACCTCTCTCCAATCACCTGTTTCTCCTCTCCCTCCAACCTCTCTCCCCTCTCTTGTTCTCTCTCCCTCCCCCTCTCTCTTCCCTAGCCCCTCTTTCTCGCTTTCTCGTTCCCTCCGTCCGTCCCTCCCTCCCATCCCCCTCTCGCACTTCCTCTCTTCCTCTTTTTTATCTGCATTTCTCTTCCTTCCTCTCTGTCTCCTCCCTACAGCTTCCTCCCCTCACTCTCCCTCTATTTCATCTTATCCCTCTCTACCGCTCTCACTGTGTCTGGATGTGTCTGTGTCTGTCTGTGTCTGTCTGTGTCTATCTGTATGTCTGTCTGGCTGTCTGGCTCTCCGCTTCCCCTCCCCCACCCTGTCTCTGTCCCCGTCTCTCTCTATCTCCCCATCCCTCTCTTACTCTCTCCCTTACTTTCAATCTCCCATACACGCACCTATAACAGTAGCGCACGTAAGTGTGTCTTCTTATTATTTTCACAGCAAAATCTCAGCGGGGTTAGCCTTAATTGTTTTTATATTTTTTCGTCCAGAAACCAATTTCTCTTCACCTCTCGCAGTGTGCAACACCTGGCACTCGGGACCTGCATGTTCCCGCCTCCCGTGGCAGTGGAGAACCGCCAGGGGAATCTCAAGCGCGGCCCTTGTAAATACCTTTTTCCCGGTCTCTCGGTGTTGCACGGTGCTGTTGTTATAATTTTGTCGGTTTCACCCTTTTCCCTGCAGCATTAAAGGTATACGGCGTGCGAACTGTGGTCGAGTTGGGAGAATTTGCATTGAGTGCGGCCAGTGCATTGGACACCAGCTTTGGTCTCGACCCGATGACTGGTATTATTTAGCGTTTCCATAATGCTTGATATCCGAGACCTCTCATGAACCTTCTGCCTTTGAGAAAATGTGTCCAATATTTTGATAAAAAAGGCAAAAAAAAAAACTAGTTGACTATTTCTTTCTTTCTTCTCGTTGTTTTTTTTATTTAATTGTTATCATTGTTGTTGTTGTTGTTGATGTTCTTCTTCTTCTTCTTCTTCTTCTTCTTCTTCTTCTTCTTTTTCTCGGGAGTAGCTGCTCGCGTAAGCAAGACATGGTGTTACATCTCTGCTCTTGGAGAGATCTGTCACCGGTTTATTTTCGATAACTATACTTTGACAACTCCCCTTCAACTGACTTTGTTTTGTATTACAAAACACCGCTCATATATGTTTCGCTATTATACTTATTTTTTTCTCGAATGTTTATTGCCTATATTTGTTATATTCATCTATTAAATTTATTATTTTCAAGTCTTTTATTTGGTTTGGTTTGTTTTTATGTTATTTTCAAAGGAACGAAATAAAGTTTCCCGTTTGAAAAGTAAAAAAAAGTCTTTATCTTCTTCTTCTTTTTCTTCTTCGTCTTCTTCTACTTCTTCTTTTTTCGTTTTCCCTCTCCCCCCCCCCCAGACAAGCAGATTCAGGAAAAGTTTCACCATTCACTGAAAACGATTCCATATTCATTATAGATGCCTTTCCCCCATCCAATCCAAATGGAAATGTAATTATTCCTCCTGCTGCCCAAAGTCCACCGGGTGGTTGGTGGGCGTCTGCCTATGGTTTTGGTTCCTAAGGGAAAGCGAAAGCGAGAGAGAGAGAGTGCGAGAGTGAGAGAGAGAGTGCGAGAGCGAGAGAGAGAAAGGGAGAGGAAGGGGGGAGAGAGTAGGGAGGGAGAGAGAGAGAGAGAGAGAGAGAGAGAGAGAGAGATAGAGAGAGAGAGAGAAAGAGGGAGAGAGAGTGAAAGAGAGAGAGAGAGAAAGAGAAACAGAAAGGGAGAGGAAGGGGAGAGAGAGAGAGAGGAGGGAGGGAGAGAGGAGGGAGGGACAGAGGAGGGAGGGAGAGAGTTAGAAAGGGACAGAATTGAGAGGAGAGAGGGGAGGGAGGGGGAGAGAGAGGGCGGGAGAGAGGGAGGGAGATATACAGATAAAGGGGAGACAGGGAGGTAGGGGAGGGAGGGAGAGAGGGAGAGAGAGGGAGAGAGGGAGGGAGGGAGGGAGAGGGAGGGAGAGAGAGGGAGGGAGGGAGGGGGAGGGAGAGAGGAGGGAGGGAGAAAGACATATATAGATAGAGAGAGGGAGAGAAATGGAGAGAAAGAGACAGAGAGGGGAGAGGGAGAGAGGGAGGAAGAGAGGGTGACAAACAGACGGACGGACAGACAGACAGACAGACAGACAGACAGACAGACAGACAGTCAGGCAGGCAGACAGACAGACATATACATACAGACAGACAAACAAATATACAGATATAGAAAGATACAGAGAGACAGAGAGACAGAGATACAGAGAGACAGAGATACATATATACAGAGATACAGAGAGACATAGACACAGGGAGACAGAGAGACAGAGAGATATAGATACCGAGAGACAGAGATACAGAGATACAGAGATACAGAGAGACAGATACCCAATTTGTGCATCTTCATATTACATGCATGTTGATGTGAATTAAACTACGTTATAAAAGCACCAACATTTCCATCTATGCACACGAGGTGTCCATAATTGTACATTCTACTTCCCCCATAAAATGCTAAGTTCAAAATTCCTACTGATTTCCACCCCTGTAAATTTATGCTTTGGTTCAGCATAACTGCTTAATCAAACATGAACCAATTTGGGTCTCTACTTGAGCTTCTTTCGTTATCAAACCCGACCTTTGAAATTTGGGGAAAATTGACGTCTAAGAATATTCAAATTTCCACAATAAGTTTAGTAGCTCTCATGCAGTGTTGAATTATGCGAGCCTTGGAGCAGAAGTCGTAGGTGGAGCTGAATACACACATGACACCTCTTTGACTAAGTTGTTTGCAGACAGACTCCGACTAAGAAAATATTTCCAGGATGATATATAACATATGTCGTTTTACGCACCATGTAGTTTACATTTTGGATGGACGGACGCATCCTCTTCCCCAGATCATCGTATCAACCTCGGAGATGATAAAGTGCGGGTGACAGTTGTCCCACATGCTCCGTAACCGAAATCCATTAGCCCATTGATGATATACGAACCAGTCAGTGGTAGGCCGATAAAAAAGGCTCTTCTTGTGCAAACCGAGCGACTTCTAAGAAAGACTAACAACCCATGCTGTTATTTCAATCAATACACTGACACAGCGCCATGCCAGCGTCACATTTTGTATATAAGATGAACGAAAACAGGCAGCGTTGTTGCCACTCTAAGTTTGCTTCCATCATCCTTTGGCCGGCGTTGTTTTTTCTTCAGTTCGACGGCGCGTAGGAAGCGAACGCAAATGGTACGGGGTCAGAATTCACATGAACGCCTGTTAGTGCTGTGTCCAGTTAAAAGGATAACGCAACATTGGTTTAGGTCAAAGAATAGCATCCATACGTTGTCTGATCCAACATATACATGCAATAGCACACCTGTAAACATTTCAGCTCAATCCGCCAACCGTGTCTCGAGAAAATAGTGAAAACCGCTTCATTTGTTTAGCGAAAATGCAGCATTCAACGTATTGTTCCGAAAACTCGTTTAGATCTAGGGGTGAGGCGTAATTTTTTTCTTTACTCTTTACTCCAAAAACACAGCATTTTAGGCAGAAATATTTCAGTGCGAGGTTTCTACCAAAACCATCTTCAAACTGTATAAGTTTCATGTAAATCTGTGAACATTTATGATTTTCGATCTTACCAATGTTGTGTAGGGGCTATAAATGGTGTGCAGAGTGCAAATCGCCTGCTAAGTAAATACCGCTCGCAAAGCCTTATTTACATTATGCTTTCTATTATTTTATATAGTATATTTATTTAGTATATTTCCATTATACTTATGTAAGCTGCAATTGATACTGTCGAGTCGCAGTACGAGGGGACAGGTGGAGGTGGCGACAAGACAGGAAAATATCACCAATGTCCACATAGACTGGGAGCCAGTTGATGTCAAGATACCAGCCATCTGGTAATTCATAGGACCAAAATGGCATGCATGCACCACAGATAGGTAGGGCAAAATGCCTTTAATAGGCGTATAGGAAGGTTTGCGGTGACACCATGTATCAGGTCTCTTAAAGGAAGAGGTTTGGTTCTGAAAAGAACCTGAGTGGTAACTCGACGTTTCAACCAGTATGCTCTGGCCGTAATCAGGAGAATGTCTTGGGCTCGGTGTTGGAACTCCTTATGTACCGGTGGTCGCTGAGGCTGGAAGGCGGGAAAGATAATCCTCTGGGGAGGATTATCCTAAGGGCTTAGGTCACTGAGGTGGGAAGGTGGGAAACCCTAAGGGGAGACTGCTGGGGGGGGAACCCGAGTTACGACTCAGGTTCTTTTTTCAGAACCAAACCTCTTCCTTTAAGAGACCTGATACATGGTGTCACCGCAAACCTTCCTATATTGATTCACCCACCATGCAAAGCCTTAAGTCCTATTTAATAGGCGTGTTACTATGGGAGACGTGCTACCAGGCCTCTTCACACACCATACCAACTGGCGGTCATCTCCACAGTGGAAACAGAATGCCGGCCGTCTTAATAGACTGGTAACCTATGAATTAACACGTTAGCCCAACTGACTGGAAAAATACCTGCCATCTAAACAGACTAGTAAGATAAAATGCCAGCCATCTCCACAGACAGGTAAGACACAATGGCAGTTATTTCTATAGCCTGGTAACTGTCGGGATACGCGGTCTGCTCTCCCTGGGAGGTGGTTACAGCTGCTCGCCACCAGGGGTAGGAGGATCACTCCTCCATCGGGACGGACAAAACACTCAGGACAAGTATGGTTGAGCGGGGATCTCGATCTCGAGGTGGGTTGCATTTAATGATCAGATGACGAAAGAATCAAACCCCTAATAGGGAGAACCGAACAAAACAAATACGAATTCCGGCAGAAAATTGTGAGGTTGAGTGCTAATTTTTGTAAACACTGTTTAATTAAGTATCTGGTAGGCCAACATATAATTCGGCGCTCACCCAACAACAGAGTTTCCTCGAGGCCTTCACAGACTGGATACTAGTACATGTACTAGTATTACCATGGCCTCTAAAAAGGAGCATGCTGTTCCCTGTTGTGTGGGATAACGCCACGTGACACGACCCAAGACCCACGCATTGCACACATGCACACGCAGTGCACGGTTGCTATGGCTACAAACCGCCATTGGTCAGAGCCACACACAACGTGTCCCCGTGCACACACAGTCAAGTGCACGGCCAGTATAATACAGTATAACGCTTAATTATGCATGTACATGTACAACCACAATGAAACCACAACTTTCTACGTGTCGAAAAGTTTCAAGACAGAAAAAACAGTTGTAGAATTGACTATCGACCCACTGATTACCATGTATGCCCTCTAAACACTCAAATTACAATACTGCTGATGTTTCCCTCTTGCAACCCTATTAAAATTATAAAAGAAATGGAATTATTTACCCGTGAGAATCGCCAGCAACGGGACTCGATCACAGCTGGACGGAAAACAGACTTTAGAAATGGGGCGCCCTCTGGGGCCTAACCCTCACCAGTGAAAACGATATACCGGTACACGTAGTCCCAGGGGACGATTCCCACATAACTTAAAGGCAAAATACCAGCCATCTCCATAGATTGGTAAGGTAAAGTGCCAGCCATCTCCATAGATTGGTAAGGTAAAGTGCTAGCCATCTCCATAGATTGGTAAGGCAAAATGCCAGCCATCTACAGACTGATAAGGTAAAGTACCAGCCATCTCCATAGATTGGTAAGGCAAAGTGCCAGCCATCTCCATAGATTGGTAAGGCAAAGTGCCAGTCATCTCCATAGATTGGTAAGGTAAAGTGCCAGTCATCTTCATAGATTTGTAAGGTAAAGTGCCAACCATCTCCATAGATTGGTAAGATAAAGTGCCAGCCATCTCGTACTGATAAGGTTAAGTACCAGCCATCTCCATAGATTGGTAAGGCAAAATGCCAGCCATCTCCATAGATTGGTAAATAAAGTGCCAGCCATCTCCATAGATTGATAAGGTAAAGTGCTAGCCATCTCCATAGATTGGTAAGGTAAAGTGCCAGCCATCTACAGACTGATAAGGTAAAGTACCAGCCATCTCCATAGATTGGTAAGGCAAAGTGCCAGCCATCTCCATAGATTGATAAGGTAAAGTGCTAGCCATCTCCATAGATTGGTAAGGTAAAGTGCCAGCCATCTACAGACTGATAAGGTAAAGTACCAGCCACCTCCATAGATTGGTAAGGCAAAGTGCCAGCCATCTCCATAGATTGGTAAGGCAAAGTGCCAGTCATCTTCATAGATTTGTAAGGTAAAGTGCCAGCCATCTCCATAGATTGGTAAAGGAAAGTGCCAGTCATCTCCATAGATTGGCATGGTAAAATGTCAGCAATGTCCATAGATTGGTAAGGTAAATGTCAGCCATGTCCATGTATTGGTAAGGTAAATAAAGTGCCAGTCATATTCATAGATTGGTAAGGTAAAGTGCCAGCCATATTCATAGATTGGTAAGGTAAAGTGCCAGCCATTTCCACAGACTTGCATCAAAGCAAAATAACAGCCATCTCCACGGGCTGGAAATTCAATTGTGATAAAAATGTCAGCCTCATAGTACCTGGAAAGCTTCTGGTTATTATCAGGAAACCATGAAACAATGTAAAATGTCAGACGCACGATGAAGAGAGTTAAACGGCCTGATACAACATAAGTTCTGACAGATACATTCGAAACAGACAAGTCACGAAACCATCCCATAAAAAACCCGTCAAATTTCTGCCAGTCGTTTTCCCATAATACGACATAACGACTGCCACGCATTATAATAAATCCAGTCACCAGGACGTAATCAGAAAGTAATACGTCCGTTTTACTCTCCTTTTCCCGAAATTAGCTTTCATCAGGGAAGTCATTACCATGATTGGGAATACGGGCTCGGTCTCGTGTTGAACTCATCTGGCCGGAAACTGATGGTCCCCTATCATCCTTGGGCGAAAAGATTGAAATAAAATAATCGAGAGAGAAGGAGAGAGGGAACGGGTTAGAGATAGAGAGCGACAGAGAGATAGAAAGCATAGGAAAAGAAAGGGAAAAAAATGAGAGAGATTTAGAGACAGAGAGGTAGCCGGAGTAAGAGGACGGGCAGACAAGGAGAGACGGAGAAATAGAGAGAGCGAGACAGAAATGAAATAGAGAGAGACAGAGGGATAGAGAGAGTCAGAGAGACAGAGAGACAGAGACATAGAGGGGCAGAGGGATATATAAACAGAGAGGTAGAACAAGTAAGACCGACAAACAAAGAAAGACGGAGAAATACAGAAAACGATATACAGAGAGAGACAGAAAGACAGAGATAGACAGAGAGACACATAGAGAGAGAGTAAGAGTCAGAGAGACAGAACGAGTCAGAGAATTTGAATTTTGCAAAAACATTTATTTACAACAGAGGCAACAAAGTGGAAAGAAAAGGTCAGTGCAAAAATACTATATGTATCTTAAAATTAAGAACAAAGTTTGCGTTTCATCAGATAACGAAAACATAGAAGAAGAGTAAATCTAGTCAATAAAGAGTCAGAGAGACAGAAAGAGTCAGAGAGACAGAAAGAGTCAGAGAGACAGAAAGAGTCAGAGAGACAGAAAGAGTCAGAGAAACGGAGAGACGGAGAGTGAAAGAGACAGAGACAGAGAGGATCAGAGAGACAGAGAGACCGAGGGACCGAGATACAGAGACACAGAGAGATAGAGACACACAGAGAGACAGAGAGAGAGATGGAGAGACGGAGAAACGGAGAGACGGAGAGACGGAGTGACAGATAGACAGAGAGACGGAGAGAGACAGACATATATAGACAGAGAGACCGAGAGACAGAGCAATAGAGAGATAGAGAGAGACAGAAAGAGACAGAAAGAGATAGAGAGATAGAGAGAGACAGAGAGAGACAGAGAAATATAGAGATAGAAAGACAGAGAGAGACATAGAGAGGCAGAGAGAGATATAGAGCTAGAGAGACAGAGAGAGAGACATACAGAGGAAGAGAGAGACACTGAGAGAAACTGAAAGAGAGGCAGAGAGAGACAGAGAGAGACAGAGAGACAGAGAGACAGAGAGACAGAGAGAGACAGAGAGACAGAAAGAGACAGAGAGAGGCAGAGAGAGACAGAGGCAGAGAGAGACAGAGAGACAGGCAGAGATAGAGATGCAGAGAGAGACAAAGGGAGACAAAGGGAGACAGAGAGAGAGAGAGAGAGACCAAGAGAGACTGAGCGAAAAAGAGGGAGATAGTGAGAAACACAAAAACCGAGAGAAATACAGAGACAATAAGAGATAGAGAGCACTTTGCTAGGTCGGGATGTCGGTAGCTATACTTGCTGTCGGAGATGATGTTTGGTTGGTACGCAATATTAGATGGTGATTGATGGTCAGGCTATGCAAAAAAAATGTACAACGGCGTCGTCGCCAAATTGTCCTGGAATTAATCAACAAGTTTATCCAGAAAAGTGCTCTGACTGAAGCCTGTCTTAGCCAAATATCCTGCTGGATGAAACGTAATTCCTGTATACTGTTTTCAGATTTTTGTCAATTAGCAGTTACCAGTTTGCTACAATTAAAATAAAATATCAAAACGTTACCCCAAAATGCTGCTTCTGAATATTTAGCTAGGTAGGCTGTCGATATAAAAAAACAAGAATGCGTGTGTGTTGTTGAAAACGGGGAATTACCAGAGTCTGACACTCGAAGGTCTCTTGTAAATCTATCTTCGACAATACGTATTATCCCCTCTCGGAAAAAACCTTTAGCACTCCGTATAATTTCGCTATCAATTCGATTACAATCTTTCGGCGAAGTGACTTACGCCACCTGGTAAAGACGTGACATTAAGTTACGCCCCATTTTATGGAGTAAGGCACCGACTTGCTCCCTATCACGATAGTGCGTTAATTTAGTGCGTTAGTGCGTTACTTATTGCACAACTTACGCAGTAAGATATGGCGTAAGTGGAGTTAACGCCATTAAAGGGATAACACAGCATTGGTCGAGGTCAAAGAATAGCATCCATACTTTGTCTGAGAAAAACGTGAAAATTGCTTCATTTGGCGAAAATGCAGCATTCAACGTATTGTTCGAGAAATAATTTGATCTCGGGTTGAGACGTAAATTAGTTCTTTACTCTTCACTCCAAAAATACAGCATTTTAGACAGAAATATGTCAGTGCGAGGTTTCTACTATAGCTATCTTTAAACTGTATAAGTTTCATGTAAATCTGAGAACATTTCTGTTTTTCGATCTTACCAATGTTGTGTAGGGGATTTAACTGATGTTTTGTGTAATCGGTTGGGGCCTTATGACGCCAAGAGAAAAATAGAAGCTCTATGTCTTTTTAGAAATGCAGGATTAGAACATGTTTGTATTGTTCCGAGGTACCAAACTAAATTAGTAAACTAAATTAAACTTGTTTTCGTAACGTCTATGCCTGTAGGTATACAAATGGTGAAACAGAATATTTTTTTCGAATATCAGTCGTTGTATAATGCCTAACCCATGTCCTTGCTGCTCAGCTGGCCGACGTGATTGGAAAGGTGTTGTTTTGTTTTCAAATGCTGCTTTTTTTCTCCTGCTGACGTCAAAGACTAAATTGGGCATTAATTATGCACCAACAACATGATAATCATCCTATCATTCCAATTATCACTGCTGGAAGCATCGCATATTCCTGGGAGGCATGCATCCACCTTCAGCCATTTTTAGCGTTCGGCAGCCAATTCAAGGCAAAGCTGATCTTCTCTTCATACGTATTTCAAATTCAAACCAGCATGGGTGTGCTAGACTTCGGCTTCATTGAATGCTATGGCAGGCACACGATGCAAAGCACCGAGCACTGAGCTAATTATACGAGTCAACAGACTAACCTGTCTTTGAGATTCCAGCTCGTACTGTAACTTGAGCGGAAGACTTAACGGCAGCCATCGCGATTTACTAGGGCCGTTTTCGAAATGAAGGCTTAGGCTCGGGCTTGGGCTTCGGTCATTATTTATCTTACTCGTTTTAGTACCATATATGCATCTAGAAACAAGCGTCTGGTCCCAGTTTCTCGGGGATCAGGAAGTACCGTGTAGAAGGAGTAGGTTTGCGGTGACACTATACAACATTTCTCTTTTGTGAGTTTGTGAGGTTCTAAAGGGCACCGGAGGAACTCAAAGTTTCGAACAGTGTACTCTGTTCGTCTTTAGGAGACAGTCTCCTAAAGACGAACAGAGTACACAGTTCGAAACTTCGAGTTCCTCCGGTGCATTTAAAAACCACACTTACTCACAAAAGAGAAATTTTGCATGGTGTCACCGCAAACCTACTCCTGCTATCCTCATCATCATGAAAACCTTCAAATCTCATTTGAATACTATGTATCTATCAAGCCAGCAAACCTTTAAATTCGGAAACAAACCACAACCTGGATTTTCAGGCGTTGTCAGACTGATACGAAGCCTGAGCACGAGCCTAAGCCTTCATTTCGAAAACGGTCTATGGAAATTCCCCATCCTTGACCGACGTGTCTAAATCATTATGATGTCGACAAAATGCATTTAGGCTATTCCCTGGAGTAAAACACAGTAGCACTCCTGACTAAGTGAGCTGTCATTTTGTCGTTTCAGTTGAGGTTCCTTTTTTCTGATGGCCCGTGATTATAGCAGAATAAAAAAGGCAGACAAACCACCAGATGAGACTGCTTTTAAAACCCGAGTTAATGAAAGTTTACATTTACCGTGATTTAATGGCTTTTGGTTGGCCGTGATTTGTTGATATTTCACCCACTTTATTTTTTATATAAGAGGCGGGTTCGGCTCTGGTAATGAGACGGCCGAGAGACTCTTCAGAGCGCTTGTTCATTTTGCACTTTGCAATCATAATGCAGCATATGCGCAGCCCACACAGCATGCAGGCAATGTACACAATTATCGTGGGAGAATGACGCATGGAATTCGAAGCACAGTTCCCTACATATGAATAGTCTGCCAATGCACACAATTGTTTGAAATGAACTGCTTGCTGATTTTAATGCATAGGGCTTGAGCTTGGTATCCCAAACTGACATTTATGGGTTTTTTATTTATAGAAAGGCCCTACTGGCATGGAAATGTCACGCTCTCTGATTTTTTCGTTTTTTTCAGATGTACAATGTAGATATTCATTCAAATTAAAGTCAAGAACATGTAATGAAATGCAATAATCGCTTGCTTAAATTTCTCGAACTCCATTTTACTCTGTTCGCAAACAGGGGCCATTACGCAACTCGTGCGGACGAGTCTACCTACAAACTTACTCTTTTTAAAATAAATGCCAAGTCCAACGTTCGGGTTCGGGTTCGGGTTTCCTGAGTCCCTCTCTAATTCCTTCTTTTCTTAGCCTTTAACCTTAGGTGGCTTTATAGCCTTGTTTTGGGCGAATTTGCATAAAAACACACCAAAAAAGAACTATGAATAATGTCCCGTGTGTACGATATTTAACAATACTATGGTACGTTCGAGTAATACGTCGTACGTATGAGATACAAGTCGTACGCACGCAATATAAGTCGTACGTACGAGATATAAGTCGTAGACACGAGATATAAGTCGTAGGCACGAGACATAAGTCGTACGTACGAGATGTAAGTCGTAATTACGAGATATAAGTCGTACGGACGATATACAAGTCGCACGCACGCGATATAAGTCGTACGTACAAGTGAGTCGTACGTACGAGAAATAAGTCGTACGTACGAGTGAGTCGTACGGACAAGAAATAAGTCGTACGAACAAGAAATAAGTCGTACGTACGAGTGAGTCGTACGAACGAGAAATAAGTCGTACGTACGAGTGAGTCTTATGTACGAGAAATAAGTCGTACGTACGTGTTAGGTCAGAGAGGTAGATTACGTTTTCGACATGTACTTAGTACACCTTTGTATCGTAGAGCTATAAGCTATATGTGGCCTATATAGCCTAGTATATACACTAAGCATTGGCGATGCTGGTGCCCACTGATGGCGCTGATGACCGATTGATCACCGCGTCATTTCGTTGACCATTCAGACCACAAGGGGTATTTCAATTAGCACCGTGCACGTGAAGGATGAGAAGGCTCTTTGTCCCGCTGTCCATTCGGCACACTAATTGACCGGAAATGTTACCCCCTTTTACATATATACAAAACACCAAGACCGGGAGATTGCAGAAAACCAGGCGGCTCACGAGCCAATGAGCTCCAGTAAGGAGTTGGGATCGCATTCCAGATGGTGCTGGTTTTCTCATCAGATAATTAATTTGCCGCAGCGCAAAAGGGGTCCTTCGGATGTTGTTGAGCCAATGGTACTCAAAGCAGATGCTGCCAAAATGCTGCAATCTCATTTGAATGACTTAAAAATGACCAAAATGCGAATCTCAAAAAGAAAGTAGAGGGCTCAATGTTCCCATTCTAGCAGATCATTTCTCAAAAGGCAGACCGAAATATAATGTGTGAATTGTCGGCAAGACTCATATCCAACAATCATTGGAGCAACTCTTAAGACGAAAGGAAACGAATTCCGTGACTGAAAACAAAATCAACACAATGTGCCTCATTATTTTCTTCCAAACCTATTTCCCTATCGATCTTCCCTCCTTGGTCCCCAATACTTTAATTTGCCGTTGATCCCACTGTGGTGTGTGTAGGCCTACCTTCTTCCTTTGTACCCTATAGCTCTTTATCTTCTTTTTCTTCTTCTCCGTTTTTCGTTTCCCGTCACTCTTCGATTTTGGGTGACGTTTGCTCATCAAATTTTATTTTCTTATCACTAATCTACAATACTTTAGCCAGCAGGGTTGACTTGAGAAGCAACAACTACTTCAATAAATGCAGTGCTGTTTGCCAGGCATAATATAAACGGGAGGCTTGGTTTGAAGTCGAAATTTTACTGCAAGGCATTTAGTGCTTAAGCAATACTCTGTTGTTGTTGAGGCAGAATATAATTGAACGTGTACAAGGCTGCCTATTTCACACTGAGAATGGAAGG
Source organism: Luidia sarsii (assembly GCA_949987565.1). NCBI lineage: Eukaryota > Metazoa > Echinodermata > Asteroidea > Paxillosida > Luidiidae > Luidia > Luidia sarsii. The sequence continues at coordinate 5,907,315 of OX465118.1, forward strand.
GGGTTGAAAGGCATTCACCACAGTGGGCCCAGATCACAGATGTGCCTTGTTTGCTGAGCGAAATACCATCTGAAATGCCTGAACTATTAGATACATTTTCTAGGGGAGGCTGATCAGGACGTGTTTGACAAAATGTCAAAATCGTTGCTCGGCATCGAACCACAATTAGCGCCCGTAGGCCGAGGGCGACACCGGAGCACGAGCACGCGTTAGATCGGGGAAGAAAGGGCTTTTCACGGCGGCCCACTTGGCCGGGGCCCGCTGACATTGGAGACCGGCAACGTCCGTGGCTTCTTGTCTCTCACTCGGCGCATGAAGCCGTGTGCGGTAGCGCATGCGAAGGTGGAGATATAACGAGAGACATCTATCATTTGGGGGCGGACGGTGTCTCTGGAGAAATCGCTACTCATCGTGCTTCGCTACACGCCCGATCGATATTCGGCAATCCACACTTCTCTGCCCAAACTACCATTCTCTGTTTGTCTTTGTGAGTGCCACGCGCTCCACTTACACTGTTCACGGTGAAAATGAGGAAGGTTTGTAGGGGGGGGGGGGTGGACGGGACGAAGGGGAGTCGAAAAGTGCAAATTACGGGGAATATGGGAGGAGCTAGGCGTGGGATGGAGGTTTGTAATGAATAGAGAATGGGAAGGGAAGATTGAGCCTATAGCGTAACATGCTGAGAATTGAACTTCCAGAAGGATATGCACTCTCCTTACGGTTCGAGTATAGTTTGTAACTTTTCATCCTTCCCGTGCTGGTGAAATGCCAGCACTGTAGACTTCCCCAAACAAACAGCGCCGTGAGATTTGAAGGTTTTCATGGTGAGAATGGCAGGAGTAATAAGTAATAGTCCTTCACTGGACAAATCCTCTCACCAGGATCCCTCTCTACACTACATAAGCCCCACTCCCAGTTAGAATCCAGCAGTCTCCTGAAGACAAACAGAGTATACTGTTCGAAACGTCGAGTTCCTCCGGTTTTTTCTTCAGAACCACACATACTCATGCACAAAAGAGATTCTATAATTAGAATCTCTACGACACCCGCACCTAGCCCCTACTGCACGTTCAGCCAATGGACGGCGAGGCCTGAACTTAAGGCCGCCGCACACGAGAGCTATCTGCTGAGCAAAAAGCCTCCCATGGCCGTAAGCTCATCACCTAGCTCACTGTGTGCGCTGAATTTTTGGTGAGATTTCTGCCTCAAGAGGCCGTGAGACTGTTTGATTTGTTTCGCCTCGCGTGGATGAAAACTCATCGTGTGCGGCGACTTGAGCCACGAGCTGAGCAAAAAATAACAACTGGCCAATGAAAGGAGATATATAACCACCGTCATTGAGCCATGCTGGTACCCCGTAAATTGTGTGGGGACTATACAAGGACATGTTTTGTAAACCAGCGTAGGTTAGGCTTAGGGCGCTACGGTTAGGGTTATGGTTACGGTTAGAGTTAGATTTCGGGTTGGATTAGCGTTACTGATAGAGTTAGGATTAGGATTAGCTTTAGGGTTAGGTTCAGGATTAGGGTTGTTAGGGTTAGTGTTAGGATAAGGGTTAGGGTTGTTTCGTGCTTGTGCCTGTAACTACGTGAGAAATGAATGAATGAATGAATGAATGAATGGGGGAGGCCTCATCAAAACCTGGCTTCGCGCATGCGCACTTATAGCTTAGCCACGGTGGTTAAGTGTCATACATCGTGACGCTTATATATGCTTCACGTGATGGTTTCCAAAATGGCGGCGCCCTTGGAAATTGCACGCCGACGACCTCTCCTCCCAATTAAGAGAGCCTGCAACAACATTATTTCAATTTCATTAACAAATTTCGTGGACGAATTGCATAACGACATTGCAGAAACGATCCACTTAATCAGCAATCAGGGATTTTTTTTATCTCAAATCTGAACGGTTGTGGGCCTGACATTCGATCCCAGCAGGAACTTCCGAGAGAGACAGAAAGGGAGAGAGAGAAAAAATGCTGACAACAACAGCAGGCAACGGCTATAGGGATGAAAGGCTGGTAGATAGATCGGGGTGAGATCGAGGTGAAAGAGAAGCCGAAGTGATGGGAACACAAATAAGGGAATATAATAGGGGAGGGGATCAAATAGAAGGAAGCGAATAATAATGTCGGTGAAACCAGAAACAGCCTCAAGAAACGACGCTATGGTAATAGATCTAGCATCAACACCAAACGAGTAGATACCCCTGTGTGCCATCACTTCAATCTCCCTAATCATTCCATTCTTGACAGGTCTGTAGAGGGCATAGAGTCTCTTGGTTATCGGAAAGATGTTGTCCGCCTCAGCAAGGAGAAACTGTGGATTCCGCACTATACAACATCATGGCCTTTACATTCAAGAAGGGATTACCTCACCTCATTAACACCTCTCTCCTTTCATCCCCTTTGAGCTCCCATCTCCCTCCTGTCACTTTGATCTTTCCACCATTTTGTTTTGTTTTCCTAACCTCCTATCCCTTGGTGTACATCTGCATCGCACTCCCTTCCCTTTTGTCCTTCCTCTGTCATGTGTGTCAGGGCTTTCCTTCCACTGACTGTTTGTCCTTGTCACTTTGCCTTTAAAAAGGGTCCTGCTAGGATCGAAACGTCAGGCCCTGTAACTTTTGAGAATAATAAAGAAGAAGAATTTTGTAATCGCAAAGAGCTTGAAGAATGGTTCCCTAGTAGATATTGAGGCCATGTGATTGAACATTCCAAAGACGCATTATTTATTTATTTTATTTTTCTTATTTATTCATCTATTTCACTGTATTCATATCACAGCACAAATGGAAAACAGAAATAAATCAATAAAACAACATCAACAAGAACAACAAGAATACCAACAACAACGGCAACAGCAGCAGCAGCAACAACAACCACAACAATAACAACAACAACAACAACAACAACAACAACATATCAGCAATCAGGGGCAACAACAACATATCAGCAATCATGGGAACAACAACAACAACAACAACAACAACAACATCAACAACAACAACAACAACAACAACAACAACAACAACATCTGTGATGCAGATGTACACCAAGATGCAGATGTACACCAAGATGCAGATGTACACCAAGGGAGAGGAGATTAGGAAAACGAAACAAAATGGTGGGGAGATCAAAGTGACAGGAGGGAGATGGGAGCTCAAAGGGGAAAGCCACAGGGAGGATGAAAGGAAAGAGGTGTTAATGAGGTGAGGTAGTCCCTTCCTGAATGTAAAGGCCATGAGGTTGTACAGTGCGGAATCCACACCACCACCACCACCACCACTGATCATTTTATTTCCGTCTCAAAAAAAACCTTTTTCCAAACTTATGGCATCTTTTTCTTCGAAAGTGAATGAAAACAAGGGAAAATTGTGACTTTTTTCATAATCTCAGTCGTTAACTAATAAATTCCGAATCTATTTGTGACTATTTTGATCTGAAGATTTGATCTTTTTGGTTGAACGGAGAAAAAATCTCAGGGGAAAATCCCTAAATACTGTTGGATATTCATGTTCCTTCGCTTTCAAACGTTCACAACCTACGCACAGCCCTTTCCATGAATATCAACCAAGGATGCAGCTTATCTTGTTTTGGTCATAAATACCGGGTAGGTCCTCTGTTTTTCCTCAGATTGCATTCCCAAGGCAATGGTAACTTTATAATTGCAAATATAGTTCGGAGAATCAAATGGATAAAAGTAGGACAAGAATTGCTTGTGAAACTGGTACAATTGTCGACATAGGCCTATAGAAGAATATCTGACAGGTATTTGAACCCGAGACCTGTGGTTTTGTGCACTCTTACCATCTAAGCTACCCATCCCTTAGATGGTGGCCTTTTCAAAGAGTCAACTTATCTTTGGCGGGGTGGGGCGCCAGTCAGAAGTATTTAACTGCCGTATACATTTTTCTAGGGACCACACGACCGATTAGGCCTCGTGGTAAAGCCCAGCAATTCGGGAATCGCATTAAGTGATAGCTTTTAGACTTCAATTCAAAACAAAACAAAAGATTTGAAAACTGATACATAAATATTCATTTATTCATAAATAACGACGTCAACTGCATCACAATGCCTTCCGTTACCGCTACCGTGGTCTTAAATAATGATGGATAAATAAATGTCAATGATGCACTCATAAATAATTTATGTCTACACAGACTGTCACATTAATTTGCGGGGCAATGGGGGCTGGTCATTTTCTTCCGGATCCAGCCGGTGAACCGGTCCACCCGCGTGTAGACGCCGGGCGCTGAGTCGGTCGGTGATTGGCTGCAGAAGTAGTTGCGCCCCCACGATGTCACGCCCCAGAGCGTCCACGTGGAGCCCGCTGATTGGCAGACCAGGGGACCCCCGCTGTCTCCTTTGCACGTGTCCGGCCGCCTATCGCCGCTCATGCGACCGGCGCAGACCATTCTGCGCGTGAGGGAGTAACCGTAGGCGTTGCGGCAGGTTCGGGGGCTGAGCAGAGGGACGGTGGCTTCCATCAATCGTGACGGCAGCTGACCCATCAAAAGGCTTCTGAAATCTGACGAAAACAAATGGCACAGAAAGTAAGATTACCACGTGCACACTTGAGATAAGGAAGATAGCAATGCAAGAATTCGTCTGAATCAGAACCTTGGGTGCAATTTAATGACGTTTTGAGGCCTTTTTTTATTTACTGAATCTTATAAATGAATGGTCTTGAAGTAACCGAGTAAGCCTGGAGTAGCCTTTGAAGTAGACATGCATTTGGGTCGACATATAATCCACGCATTGTGATTGGCCAACGCGTTGCAAACTCTTGAGAGCGTACTATCGTGAATCGCCGCATTTCTGCCATCGATGGATTGCAATAGACCATCACGAGTCCCTGTATCAGGTCCGGCTGAGGACCTGAGACATGAAAATCATGTTAATGCAGGATGGTTGGTCTGTTTTTCTGTTCAGTATTTCACCTGACAACCTCGAGCTTTCCGGCATTTTTCGGATGTTGGCGGATTGAAAATTACGGGCAGTTATTGGCTATACTTACTCGTGTAACCCCAGCCGGTGACCACGCAGTTTGCGCCATCGCCGAATCGCTCCCGGCCGCTGGGCAGGCAGGCGGGGGCCACGCGGTCGTCCATCCCGCCGACCTTGGTGGCCTCCGCCGCAGCCGCCTTCAGGCGCAGCAGCGCGAGGTCGTAGTCGTAGCCGGCCCCGGCCCGATACCGCTTGTGCACGTGCAGGCAGGCGATGGGGTGGGTCCGGCCGCTCGACGGCTGGAGGAGACGGCCACGATCGCCACTGCCCAGCCGGACCAGGACCTCGTCCTCACGGTATCTGAAACATGAGCAAGTCTGAATGTCGTCTGTTTTGCTGGTTGTGAGCGCTCCTTTAAAACTTAACTGCAACCATTCACTGTACTCAACCAGGCCCCAATTTCATTGAGCCGCTTAAGCAAGAAAACTTGCTTATCATGAAAACTCCTCCTAGTTTAATATAAGGTTTTTTTCAGCAATATTTCACTTGGAGTAATAGGTTTGCGGTGACACCACGTAAAATTCTCTCTTTTGTAAGTATGTGTGGTTCTGAAAAGAAACGGAGGAACTCGACGAACAGTATACTGAGACGAAACTGGGTATACTGTTCTGTTCAGACTAGAACCACCCATACTCACAAAAGAGAGAATTTCACATGGTGTCACCGCAAACTTGTTACTCCTTCTTTTCTTACCATGAAAACCTTCAAATCTAATATTTCACTTGATGTTTGTTGCACTCCACCTGTATCTCAATACTGGGTGCTTAGCATAAAATAGACATGCAGCATTTGCTGGCAACCTGATCTTATTCAGAACGGCCTTTCATGCTTAAACAAATTTTGGTGCTATAAGCAGCAGTATGAAATTGACCCTTGTTGGTGGCCACCATCTAAGGGCTGAATACCTCGTATGATAAGAACGCTGATAAGCAAAAGCAGGGCTCAAGTCCCAGTCCCGTAAAAAAACCATTTGCAATTTGTTAAAACTTTTAAAAGGGTCCAAGTAAGTTTTCCCTTCATTTGTGGTACTAACCTATTGATTTGCATCTTCAATTTAAAACCAAATTGAATTATTGCATGCAAATTTGGCACATCAAGATACCTCCATTTCTAGTATATAGGGCCTATATTACTGAAAGAGAGATCTCTAGGCCTATAGGAAATCTTTCAAATAATTGAATTGAGAAACAGATGTATCTCTTTTAGAAACAGAGATATCTCTATAACTTCATTCAATAACATTTATTTTCCATATTCTTTCCAAAGACAATATACAATAGTGAATGAAGAAATGAAGATATCTCTATTACTCGATCAAAAAGTGCATGTCTAGAATAAGGGATATCTCTATTTCGAGATTAAATATTAACTTTTCATGGCATATTGAATGTCTCCCTCTTCGTTCCAGCAAGAGCCAAACTTAACCCTCCGAGGCATGTCTTCCGGGTTTCAAGTTTCGTAATTATCTTGATTAAAGAAAACAAAAAGTAAGGCCAATTCTGGCGGTCCTACATGTAATCCTAGCTCGATTTACCACTCCGTTTTCATTTACATTATTGGATGAGAAACTAAGAAACTAAGTTTTGCAACTTGTCATGCGTGACTCACTTGTCAAAGCAGTGTGCAGCCGTCAGAACGAAGCCCGTAGCGATGAGCGTGCCTCCACACAGATGGCGACCCGTCTCCCGGACGAAAAGCTGGGCCTGCCAGGGCCAGTGATCGCCGGCAACTTGGCCACCTACGATCTTACGGCCGCAGCTCCCTTCAAGAACTAATTTCCATTGGGAAAGAAACCAGAACCATTGCAAGAATTAGAACACGAAAGCACTGCAAAGAAGGGCTGCAAAATCCCAGCTCACGAGAATGGCTTACAGACTCTAAGGCTGACCCAGTTTAATCACATTTTGGGTTAACTTTGGGTTAACCCAGGTTTGACCCTGAGGTAAGCGAGACGTAATGCCGATTTAATCCCGCATTGATATCTGAATCGAACAACGGTTGACCTAGGGTTAACCATGGTAATATCCAAGGCAGATCAAGGATAGACCAAGGAAACCACAGGTTGGCCTAGGTTTACCACAGGTTGACCTAGGGTTACCGCAGGTTGAACCAGGATTACCGCAGGTTGACCAAGGGTTACCACAAGTTGACCTAAGTTACCACAGGTTGACCAAGGGTTACCACATGTTGACCTAGGGTTACCACAGGTAATTGATGATTGGCACAGGGCTTACCCAGGGTAACCGATGGTTAGCCTTGGGTTACACTCGGTAACTAGTGGTTGTAACAGAGTAACTAGAACTAAACCAAGATTTACACCGGGCTGACCCAGGTAGACAAAGGGTAAATATGAATGGTTGACCTAGGGTTACCCCGGCCCTGTGTGATCGGGTTTGATCTAGGATCGTCGGTCAACTCAATCACGAAACTCAGAAAACATTGAAAACCAGACTTAGGGTCGTTGTTACAGTATACACAGTACACCGAGGGATGCTTCAGACCACACGTGGAATACCAGTTTACTAAGTGTACATGTACAACCACTAATGTCAACATATGGTGTATTGACTATGTGAGGGTCTGCCCAATAAACCAATGCTTGTACATTTGATGAAAAAGAACGCCTCATTGGAAAAGGCGAAATAAAATCTAGGATGGTTTGTAGACACAAGGCTCTAATGTTACCTTTGCCTCTGATTAGTTCGGTAATGTACCTTACATTTCATCATGCATGGGAATAGCAGAGATGTATTGGTGGGGAGGAACCGGGTCGACATGCGGGTGATTGCCACTTACCCTCGGCGGACTGATTGTACCGATGGACGGCGGCAGTTTTGGCTCCGTGCCCGCTCCCTCGAGCGAGTCCGCGGTCTGGTGAGCCGTCAATCCATGGGCCATCCCCAGATCCCTGAAAAGCAAACTTTGCGAGGAAAACACGAATAAGTTTGGGAAAGTGGAAGGTTTACAGTTATACCATGTGAAACATATTTTTGTTGTCGTCATTCTCTTGACGACAGGCAGAGTATACACACCACAGTTACCGGCTCTTTTCAGAGCCACACTCCGTCTCTGAAGAGATGTTTTACATGGAGCCACCGCAAACCTTCCACTTGGTACTTCTACCGTGCAAATCATCAAATCCTATCTATGTAGGGCCTATGGGAAAGTTGGATGCTTTAAACACAATACAGACGGATTTCGAACGGCAGTCCGAGTTGATTGGGTATACAGGGGGTGGGGCTAAGGGATTCGCCCCATCCCTTTTTGTTGTTACAAAAAAGATTAAGAATTAGGAGGGATGGCGTTTCAATCCTAGCAGGAACTTTCTCAAAGGCATATCGATAAAGACAATGGAAATACATGCCTTCGTCCAGAAAGGACTCGTGATATTTCAACTTATTTGTATATTTCTTACTGGCTTATTGTGATCTTCCTCTGCATGGTTCGGTTTATTTAAAACGAGTACATGTATAGGTCTATGCGTCTCTTCCCCTTGAAGAAAGTGTCACTACAGTCGTGGTCTCACCTTTTGTTTATCACCATGCCTTGCATCAGTGACCTTCTGGCAAATGCAGGTCGCAAAAAGTGCCAGAAGGAGCGAACCTTTCCCGCCAAAACTGTACATCGTGCAGTCGTGCAGACGACAACCTACTGGCGCAAGAACGGAATGTCCAGACCCTATCTGAGAATTCTGCGGATAAAGTTATGCACAAAAAAAATTCGCGAACTGAATTAGTGACTTACAATATACAAAATAATGCAAAGCTCGAAACAGTAGAGGACCTGACGTGTCGATCATGGCAGGACCTTTCTCAAAGGCAGAAACGTGCCTTTGTAAGTCGGATCTTGCTAGGATTGAAAAATCAGCCCTTTTATATTTTTGGAAACTACAGATAAACAAACAAAGCCCAAATTGGTTGCACACATCTGAGAATCGTTTGACGTACGTTTTGTTACTTTGCTGGTCAGCGTTGGCAGAAAGATCCCGTCGCTCGCTGTATCGGTGCGTCGTTTGTTAAACGATTGACGTGGAGATAGAATTTCGTCGGGTTTTTATACTTTCCTCCAGGACCAATTCGGAGGAAAATGAATAAAAAACAATAAAATTCTTAGCGAAACGAGGAAGTTGAAATGTGCCAAGGACTAAGGAAGTCACCTGGATCAATAAGTTTTGATCGAGAGAGAGAGAGAGAGAGAGAGAGAGAGAGAGAGCAGGGTTGCACAGTAGGAAACGAATGTCGGAATCCGATAACTTTCTGACCTCCCCGTTTCCAGGAAATCCGCTGACGTCATCCATTTTTCGAGAAACGCGAGGAAAAGGGGCGTACCTTGAGAACCATTACGTCCGGTAAACGCTAGTGGAAGATCCGGAATTTCATAGGAAATCAACCGCTCGGTTACTGACATTAGCGCCAAATGTGTTAGGCCTTGAGTGAGCAGTACATTATTGACCTCTGCGTTTGGCCGGTTCTGGCTACAAATGTTAATTTTGTTTCCCCTTATGTTAAGATTCACGTCGTTACGGGCTCATGATATTGATCAAGACCTATAATACATTAGTTGTGCTATGGTATACTGTGTCCTGTGATGTGCTGTGCCTTATTCCTGTATGTACTAGCTTATTTTTCTCCATGAAAATATTTGGGGGGGGGGGCTCGGAGGCGCTCTGCTCATCTCAGAAACTGAAGGTGCTGAATCAGACTGCATAATTGATTTTTTAATCAGATATGCAAATTTGATGAATAATTGGCCAATTATCTATTCATAATGAATATTTTATGCAATTTTGTGATATTTTCAGCGTGAAAAATTTAAAAACATGATGAGGAAACTGTGTCAAAATTAGAAAAAGGTTTCCCAGATGAGAAATCATTAAGTTCTGATTTAATTTCATGTGTACAGTTAAAACTCAAGGCTTCCCCACACATTAATTGATATAACGGACAAATTAGGTATCAAAATGTACGACTGAGACAACAGGGGAAAAAGTAAGAGAATCCAAGATTCTTAGCGGTCGCGATGCAGTAATAAAACAAAATGGACATCCGAGGCCACCCACTGCAGATAGGGTATACGTTGCTGTGCTTTGAGATACCTTGTTTTAAAGTGCTGTGTTGTACTGCTGTGCTTTGCTTTGCTATATGCCGTGCTGTGGTAAGCCTGTGCTGTGTTGTGCTGTGCCGTGTTGTACCGTGCTGTGCTGTGCAGTGCTGTGTTATGCTGTGCTGTGCTTGTTACGCTGTGCTGTGTTGTGCTGTGCTGTGCTGTGTTTTGCTGTGCTGTGCTGTGCTTGTTACGCTGTGCTGTGTTGAGCCGTGCTGTGCTTTGCTTTGCTGTGCTGTGCTGTGGTGACCTTTACTATGCTGAGCTGTGCTGTTTTATCAGTGCTGTGCAGTGTTGTGTTATGCTGTGCTGTGTTATGCTTTGCTGTGCTTTGCTTTGCTGTGCTGTGCAGTGGTGACCTTTACTATGCTGTGGTGAGCTGTGCTGTTTTATCAGTGCTGTGCAGTGCTGTGTTATGCTGTGCTGTGCTTTGCTGTGATGTGCTGTGGTGAGCTGTGCTGTGCTGTGTTATGCTGTACTGTACTGTACATTGCTGCGGTGAGCTATGTTGTGCTCTACACTGCTGTGGTGAGCTGTGCTGTGGTCTGTTGTGGTGAGCCATGCTGTGCTGTGTCGCTTGAGGGCGGGCTCGTGAAATAACGGTCAGCCGTAAAAAGAATATGGACACACAGCTCATGAGATGCTCCCACCTCAGCTCAGTGGAACTATGTTTCATGCTTTAAAGACGTGAGAAGGCAGCAGACATGGCAGACCACTATCGCAATCACTCTCCGACGAGATGAAACACATGGTGCCACCGCAAACTCTCTACATTGTGAATCGACCCTGCATAAAATCTTCAAATCAATTTGACATTTAGCGTCCCACCAAGACGGCGGCTTGGCGACAATTACCATAAACAAAGCGTTTGCGCTGCGGAATTATTTTGTCTGCGAAAAAGTCTTACGCCAGTGACGGAACTGAGCTGAAAAACACGTCACACGAGGGCGGACTGTCATATTACAAGGTACACTTAATTGTGGTTTTTCCTTTGATGTTAAAGCTCCGTTCTCTTATTCGGCGCCGAACGCCTGTTTCAAAGCAGGTCACCCCTCCATTTTACCCAGCGATTGACATCCGAAATGAACCCGGTGACTGAGCCTGAGCCTGAGCCTCAGCCTGAGCCGTTGTTTTAAAAAGACGCTTTTATGGAGGTGAGTATTGTGCACAGCGTTACAGTTCTGCCCTATGGTATTTCCAGAATACCATTTTCTATATGGTATCTGCTATTAGCACTCTATAGGTTTATGTTGTAAAAACGTGCTTAGTTATCGCAATCCAGCTACGGTAAACTGTAGCCCCTGTCCGCCTTTTTCAACAAGAGTTTAATAAAACCACAGTAGGACTAACTACATCACCATGGATTTACTGGAATTACATGGATTATACAGGTGCACTGGCTACGGCTAGACATTGTGCACGAGTCTATGGAAATCGGCTGCAGACGTTGGCATGGCGGCTTCCGTTGACTCGCCAGTAACAACAACTAAAATGACTACATTCAAAGCTGATCTCGGAATTTATGTAAGTAATATGATGCATATTTATTAACCCTCATCCACAATTTGTGACCCAATAATTAGGTAACGTTAATACAACATGACTACGTCTCGAAAACTTTACTAGTACAATGCCAACAAACTACAAAGACACATACTGATAGATACAGGTGGTCTAAAAGTAAAACGTACACTGTTGTAGGTTTAGACCTATAGGTAGAGGATTTAATACAATCTAGGTCCAGAAGCCTTTAGGATTTATGTAACGACAGATTAACAAAACGCATTAAGATACGACTCAAGAAAGAATCCCAAGATTTTAAAACCCACTTCGAAAACGATCAATGCTATTCTGTTTTTACGGATAATTTAACACGCGAGTATTGAATACAGAAAACACGCGCACGACACTATGCGGCCGCGTAGGGATATTACACTGTTTGGCCCGAGTGTGACCGACGACTCGCTCGTGTTGCCGTGGCAACACGGTGACGTCATCCCCACGTGACAGGCGGGCGCCGCAGCCATCTTAAAAGAACAGCTCGTCTCTCTTTGTGGCCATGACCTGCAGCGGAGAACATAAACAAAATACACTCAAAGTTGGAGTTGCTTGTCCATTGCTTCAACAGCGTGAGTGTCGAGTTGTGTCAAAACAGCATCCACAGGACATTAGGTGTGCAAAGGTTGTCAACTGTCTTTGGAAAGTATGGGAGGCACCACTTGCCGTGGAAAGGAGTGACGGTGAGGAGCTTTTTGTATGTTCGTGCTTGTAATTGTGTCATTTGGTGCAAATATCTGGTTGTATTTCATCTACTTCAAAGGGTCTTCATGAGCAAGAAAAAGTACGAGTTTTGTTCAGTACAGAAACTACAATACAGAAACAAGTAGGAAAATTCGTCTTTATTAACCATAATGGATGGTGCTGTTCAGAAATGAGTAATCGTTTAATATGTACGGGAATTTTTTGTGAGTTCCAAAGACTTTGAAATACGATAAGATTAGTCTCAATATTGGTTATCAAATTGTGTGTGCATGGTGTCGGAAATAGACTCCTTTTTAGATTCCTTTAGCCCACTGTTTGGTTGCGGACAGCGCCACCAATACTTTCCTAGACTCCGAACCGCTGCCACTGGCCAAGCAGCAGAGAATGATTGATGGCATGTGGTCTGGGCACTTTGTTGGTCGGCATTCCTTAAAGACCAATCAGTAGTCCACAAGTAAGTGGTTTTTTGTGCACATGTGAACGGGCGTGGTTGAAGGCCCCACTTTCTCAGGGGAGCTGACCCCCATGTTGGACACCTACATAAAAATCGACACTAACATCTCAAACTACAAGGTTCACTCTAGGAATGCATTTAGTTTCATGGAAATTGAGTGATTGCTTCATAAACAAAATAAGAAAGTGAAAAAAGGGCCTCTCGAGTGGGCATCTCGGCTGCCCGCGGGGTACTTTGGGAGAGTGCCTTGGGAACTCACCTCGGTGGGGCAGAACGATGGCAGCTCAAACATGTTTCCGTACTCCTTGGCGTCTGTCACCACGCGGAAGTTCCCGTAGTTCACCAGCGAAGCGAATTTCTCTGTTCAATAGAGAGGGGTCGATATTATATCATGATTTTGTATTTAGGTTTGGCACTATTGATGGGTTATCAATACAATGCGACGCTTAGTCCGATTTTTACCCATCGTGTGAATAAATCAAGATCACCGGATGAAATGCAAAACACGGGCAAACATTGGTCAACCCCATACATTGCCAGGTTGAGACAGATAGACTGTAGAAAGACCAAGAGAGATAGACAGAGAGAGAGAGAGAGGGAAAAACAGACATAGAGACAAAGACAAAGAAAGACGTCGGAAAAGTAGAAGATGGGAAGTGGAGGAGGAAGAGAAGGAGGAGGAGAAGGAGAAGAAAAGGAAAAGGAAGAGTAGGAGAAGGAGAATGAGGGGAAGGAGGAGGAGGAGAAGGAGGAGAAGGAGGAGAATGAGTGCAAGGATGAGAAGAAGGAAAAGGAAGAAAAGGAGAAGGAAGAGAGGGAGGAGAAGGAAGAGAAGGAAGAGAAGGAAGAGAAGGAGGAGAAGGAGGAGAAGGAGGAGAAGGAGAGAAAGAGGTGAAGGAGGAGAACGAGAAGGATACGGAGGAGAAGAGAAGAATGAAGGGAAGGAGGCGAGAAGGAGGAGAATGGGGAGAATGAGGAGGAGGATAATGGTAGGGAGCAGAAGCGCGAGGAGACTGATTCTTACTCTCGGCACTGACGTCAATCTTAAGGGAGTTGGACAGACTGCATCCCGGTGACACGTACAGGGTCTTCTCCAGGCGGGTCTCGTCCCCAGGTACGGCGCCGGCAGGGGTCAGCGAGTACTTGCGCATGATATCCATTCGGCTCTCGGTGTTGTTCCCGTACCAGATGGACTCGAGGTCGTCGAAGGCTGAAAAGGTACAAGGTTTATAGTCATCGTCAAGGTCTTTTGAACTGGCTGCTCCGATCCGCTCACGGAGCAAAAAAAGATGCTTTTTTGGAAAATGAGACGTCGAAAGTTAGTAACATCGTTAAATGGATAGTGTTAACATCTTCGGTGTCTATGAGGTCAGCTTCATGAAGCGATACCTATTCCCTTCTTGAGGTGTGTATTGAGGCTATTGTTAGGTTTAAGATAGATTCGCCTTCGCGATGCTCAATAATTTACTGCCTAGTCTGTGTCTTGTCCGGTGTTGCTCAATTCACCGCTTTTTTTTTTAGCATTTTAAGCTAAAGATGCAGATGTTTTTTTTCCAATTAAGTGAATGAATGATTAATAAACTGTCTCGTTTTGATCACTGGCTGAGGACGTCCTTCGCAAATGATGTCGGCACATAAACATCAATAGCCTATAGACGGACGACAGCGGGCGCCAGAGCCTACGTTCATGTGCGCAGCACACTAAATCAGTTTTCATTGGCCACAGAGCCAAACCACGTGACTTCAAGTTGTAATTTCGTATACGAGGGGGTGGAGTCAACTTAAGGTACTGGAAATTGTAGCTTGAGGCAACCTTTAATATTTTTCAATTGTTAGACAGTATAATTTGTTGTGCTATGTTGCCATACCTCTACACTTTCGTAGTCAAACATTGCCACACTGATGAAACCCCCAGTGTCTTCCGATTTCCGAATACCCGAAGCACGCTTCCCGAATACCCGAATCACCATTTCCGATTACCCGAAGCACACTTTCCGAATACCCGAAGCATCATTTCCGATTACCCGAATCACGCTTTCCGAATACCCGAAGCAATATTTCAGATTACCCAAAGTACTATTTCCGAATACCCGAATCACTGTATCAACTGAACCTACCTGGGACACAGTTCTGGATAGCTGAGGGCTTCATCTCAATGGTGCAGTATTTCTCGTCGTAGACCATCCACGTCTTGAAGGTCTTGCTCACCTGAAATAGAACCAATTCGAACGATGCTTCAGAGGACATACTAAATAAAGGGCAATCCCAAGCCATGACTTATGAGACCAGCAATGAAAACTCGACTGGACCAAGACTTGAACCGAAGACCGGGACAATAATTTTTTTTTTGTCGAAGAACAATTAGAGCTTGATAGTGTTTCGCTCAGCAAACAAGGCACATCTGTGATCAGGGCCCACTGTGTAATGACTTCAACCTCCCTAGTAGGTTCTCAGTGTTCATTTGAAAATACGCCCGTTCAATGATGTGGTGCAGACCGAATCCTTAATTAACCCATGGAATTTTCAGTGTCCGAGTTTTTGTTTTGTTTTGTTTTACTGCCTCAACACCAAAAAAGTATTGTGGCTATAATATGATGTTTGCGTCCAGGAGAATGTAATTCATTGAGGTTTGCCCTGCTCGACGTGATCAACACTGAGTGCTCGGTGCACCAGGTCTAAAGGCCTAGTGGTAAAACATCGACTCCCGTTTATGTTATGCCTAGCAAACAACACTTAATGAAGTTTAGTAGTTGCTTCTCAAGTCTTCCCTGCTGGTTAGTCGGAGAAGAAGAAGACGACGAAGGAGATGAATCACCGCTTCGGTGACTTACCCCAGCCTCGTACTTCTGGATTTTGCGCACTGTGGACACGGCTCCCGTGATGACGTTGGTGAAGACCTTAGACGACCCTTGCAGGCCCAGCACGGGGTCCCGACCGTACTTAGCAGTCTCTGTCATGATGTCTCCGTCCCTGTACACCAGTCCAGCAACTGCGATAAAAAAGGACAGCAAAGGTAAGGATAAGCAACTCCTACACATCAACAATAGAACTGATATTCGAATCACAGAACACCGAGCCTGAGACCCAGTCCAATGCTCTCTCGAGTAGGCCTACCGAGTCAGAAACTGGTTGAGCCACTTGTTCAAGGCACGTTCGTACAGGTAACTTTTTCCGTGACGACTTAAACGGTTTGATAAGTCAAACAAACAGGAAAAACTAGCTGGGAACTTTTGAAAAAATAAATAAAAATTGGCTACCTGAGCTATCAAGCCCTTAGATGGTGGCCCAAAGAGCCAACTAGTCTTTGCCAGGGTTGGGGTGCCAGTCAGAAGCAATTCATCCATTAACTGTCGTATATCTCCAGGGATCACCCCCCCCCCCCCCCCGCTTTCATTCACATGCAAACAACCAATATTGTTGTAAACCTGGCTATGGCAGCTCGGGGATCACA